>CM075071.1:1927500-2527500 GCA_037428765.1 Rubia yunnanensis
AGGTTAAATGAGGCCGTGCCTCCAACCTTTGTAAATCCCAGCCAAATAAACCTCCTGAGGATGTGAGAATGGATACACTTGTACCGCGTGCATCAAGCATGGCGATTATGTAATCGCCCACTCCATTTTGAGCAAATGGACAGTTGTATGCCAATTTAACACAAAGTGTAGCGCGAGCATAAAGCGCATAAATAACCGTTAAATCATTAGTAAAAACTAGGCTTAGGAGAAAGAGCATCAGAGTGTAAATCCTTACCCTTAAACCTATTACCTCATCCTGAAAACCGAGTTGCTGTTGCCAGAAGAAATCCAAGAAAAACCGTAGATAAATCTTGACTCGATCGAGCTCCAAACAACTCTCCATTGGCGCTGGGTATAGCATTATTCGGGCTGTAAAACTCCAGTCTCCCGCACCAAGCGGCGCCGGTCATAATGCCCAGATCGAGTGCCCAGTCACCAGAAAAACCTCTCCTTCCTAGTTGTCGGGTTGCCGAGAACCATCGCTGCATATGCCATGATCCAGAGCAGCGTCTGGCACCCAGTACTCGTGCCAGGCACCCAGTACTATCGCCCGCAACGTGAAGCACCCAGTGCAAAACAACCAGCACCCAACTGCCTTCTGTCAGCCACTCCATCTAAAGATCTAAAACAAATGTTCATCCGGAAATAGCCTATTCATCACCATGTAGCAATCCTTCATGATGATTTTTACTACTCGGTCAGCACTTGGTTGAGCACCATTCATAACCACACTGTTTCTTTCCCTCCAAAGGTGATAGACCGTGGTGATCAAGGCTAGAATTCCGAACTTCTTTCAAATTTTGGAACCTTTAACTTGCCTCTTAACCTAAGTCATGGAGCTTGCAATTGAGTTTGTTCTTCTCCTTAACCCAATCCACGTCTGAATACGCCCCTATACAACCTCCAAAAATTCACACTTGAAGAACAAGTGTTCATTTGTCTCTTCTTCAAGATGACATAAAGAGCATACTTTCTCCATGCTATCCCCTTCTTCCAATCGATGTTTGTCTTTGGTATGTAGTCTCTGAATAGCTGCCAACCATGTAATAAATGAGAATTTGGGTGGAACAAAACCATGCCAAATACTATTAAAAACCTTTTCATTCGATCGGCCAATATCATACACACCTGGGTACTTGTGGCGATGCATAGAAAGATAAGCCACGCTAGTAAATTTCCCCGAACTAGACCATAAACCAAGATGATCTATTAACTCTTGCATATCACCATTAAACATGGCACTCAATTCATCCCTGAGCTTACATAGATCACCAAAGTAGCTCGAAAATCTCTCCCCCATTCTACCATTCGAAATCCTTGGATTTAAACTCCAAAAGTCTTCTCCTTGAAGATAAAATGAGTGAATCCATTTGACCCATAGGCTATCTTTCTTCATATGAATATCCCATAGCCTCTTAGCCATTGACGCACGATTCCATGTGATGAAGTCCCTCAACCCAAGCCCACCAAAGGATTTGGGTGCACAAAGTTTCTTCCACGCAACCTTTGCCTTAAGCTTGCCTCCCCACAAGAAGCATTTGCATTTCTGTTCAAGAGCATCCATGACTGTAGATTGTATGACAAAATTTTGAATCCAGAATCCCACAATACCTCCTACAATGGAGCGAATAAGTTCCAACTTTCCTGCATAAGAGAGCGTGTGACCTTTCCATCTGGCTATCTCTGAATCCACCTTTCCAAGTAATGTACCAAACTGAGTGACCTTCAACCTGCTGGAGTCGAGTGGCACCCCTAGATACCTCACTGGAAAAGTTTCCTATGGAATACCTGTGAAACTTAAATCCTCCTTCAAACCTACTCCAAAGAATTTGGATTTTGCCGCATTGATAGCTAAACCCGAAGTGCCTTCAAACTCATTAAGGGCATTCATTAGTATGTGAACAGATCCTGTATTTGCCTTGGAGAAAAGCATTAGATCATCCGCAAAAGCAAGGTGAGTGATCTTAAGCACTTCACACCTCGGATGATAGGTGAAGTGCCGCGAATCAGTCCTCCTCTTCAACAATCTCGAAAAGTACCCCATGCAGATCACAAAAAGGAGAGGAGACAGGGGATCACCTTGCCGAATACCTCTTTCACCCTTAAAGTGGTCGCACAATTTCCCATTAATCACAATCGAGAATGAAGATGTTTTGACACACATCATGATTCCGTCTGTAAGTCTTCCTGGAAAACCCAGTCCAAGTAAAATTTCTTCCAGGAAATCCCAGGAGACTGTATCAAAAGCCTTTTGTAAATCCACCATGATCATGCCTCTAGGAGAATTTCTCGCCCTTCCATATCCACGGACAATTTCCTGCGCTAGCATCACATTATCCGAAATGCTTCTCCCCTTTACGAAAGCCCCTTGACATGGATCAATAATTCCGGGCAAAATTCCTTCCTATCTATTAGCTATAATCTTGGTAATGATCTTATAAACCACATTGCAGCACGCTATTGGTCTAAAATCACTTACCTTATGATTATCCAGCTTCTTTGGTATAAGGGCAACCGAGGTATGATTCAATTGGGCTAAAAGATCACCAGTTCAAAAAAATTCCAACACCGCACCTGTAAGATCCGCCCCTACAATGTCCCACTGCTTCTTAAAGAAACCAGTAGTATATCCATCCGGACCCGGAGACTTTTCATCCGCCATTGCAAATAAAGCCAACTTGACTTCAGAACTTGCAATGTCTTGATCCAAGAATGCCCTTTCCAAATCCGAAAGAATGTTTCCCGAGGTGATAACATCACTATCAATGGAGACCCTATCCCTAGCAGTTCCGAATAGGCCTTTGTAGAAATCCGCAAAGAGCTCTCCTTTACGAATATTTGAAGTGACAATTCGATCTTCTCCATCAATAATAGCCGGAATGCCACCACCTTTCCTCTCCAAGATCATTGTATGAAAATACTTCGATCCCTTATCTGCCAGTGTGATATGGTTAATCCTTCCTTTTTGCGATAGGAAGGATGACTCCGCCAGATAGTAGGGCATGGCCTTCTTTTTCAACGCCCTCAATGCCTCTATATCACGATCCGAGGCACTTATGGCGTCAAAATTATCAAATGATGCACTATACTCCTTATCCGCCAATTTTACCCTTTCCGAGATATGATTAAGATCAAGAAAACCCAACTCCTTCAACGGTTTCTTAAGCCTTTTCAGCTTTCTACAAACCGTGTATTGAGCTTAACCCTCCACCGATGGTCTCCAAAAATTATCCACAACCTGTTTACAGTTTGGATGATCAACATATTCTGAAATCGGAAAGGCCTACTTTTACCATCAATTTCCTGGGACATACAAACCACCATGGGAGCATGATCCGACTGCACCAAAATAGGTATAAAAGTTGTGCGACATGCATCTGAATCCCATCTATGATTTAATAGCACACGATCTAGCTTCCTCCATATTTTCCAATCCGTACTGTGCCATGTTAAATGGTCCCCTATGGAAGGCGCATACGCAACCCACATTTAATACAAATATCCTGAAATTCCTTCATTGCATACAAACTTGGAACCGAGGCGCCATAGTGATCCTCCACACTAAGGATAGCATTAAAGTCCCCCAGAACCATCTAAGGAGAGTTTTTATTTTCACCAGAAGCCTTCAATTCAGCCTAAAGAGGCAAACGAGCAGATCTACCTTCACTATGACCATACCCGTATGAACATAGGAATTCAACACCAGTAGAAATATTGCGCACCTTAAGATGAATACACTTCGGAGATTTACTAAGAACATCAACTAAGAAACCCTTCGGATCCCATATGATGAGAATTCTCGAATTCTTCCACAACTCAAAGTTATGCGTAAACTTCCACCCCTTAAAACACTTCAAGAAAATATCATAAGCCTTGTCCTCCAACTTAGTTTCCAACAAGCCACACAATCCTACCTGATTCGTGGAGATGATGTTTTTAACCCACCTCCTCCTTACAGGGGCCGATAGACCCCTGACATTCATTGATGCGACATTCATTGGGAAACCGAGGTCCCTTTTGGCTTCGGACCGCCACCTTCAATACTTTGATTACCAGAACTACTAGAGTTGCTCCTTGCAGCCGATAGCACGCGTTGAAAGGGTTTTTGGATGCCCTTCCATTGGTCATTTGTTCTTGTCCTGCTCTTACTCCGAGACCTAGTCAAAGCCCCTGGGGTAGGGGGAGGTCTACTCTTACTCTTGCTCCTATGCAGCCTGGGAATTTTTGAGCCTCGAGCTTCCGGATGGATCATTTATTTAGGCAATTTTCCAGCACCTTCAATCGGATTGTCATCATCTCCAAATGCTTGCTGCTGCCTATCGGATTCTTTGGGCGCTCGATTTGTTGGTTTGACGGCACGGATGCTGGATTTCGAGCGCTTGGCGCTCCTGCCGCGCGCTGCTTGGGCAGACCTGGTGCCTACGGCGAGGTTTCCAGCGCCAGTGCTTGCAGCTACAGGCACTGGCGATGCGGGCAGTTTTGCTGGCAGCGCAACAACTGCCTGATTAACCTCATCCTGCATTACACCGATAGTTATACCAGGCCCTTTTTTAGCACTTCCAGCTTTCTCGATGCTTTTAACTATGCCTTCAACTAATTTTCCCTTCCCTTTCCTTCGCCTCTCAACCTCCTCATTGTCCAAAGAGGCATCCTCAATGATCACATGTTCTCCCCCTCCAACCGAATTTGAACTTAGAGTATCTCCAATATTTTCAGCTTGCATCTTCCGAACCCAAACATGGTCATTATATCGAGATCTCTAGTTTTTCTTTCCCTTCGCCTTCATATCGTTGTTACCTACCAATTCTGTAGGATTTTTGTGTTCCATCTCCTTGGCTTTCCAGTAATCATCACACACTTCCATGAGATGATTGTTTTCACCACAATTCGTACACCAAGGTCTACAATAATCATAAATGGTTTTTTGCACAAAAACCTCACCAGTTAGAACACGAAAGCTCACCTCCTCTCAATGAAAGAGCTCTCAATAATGCTCTCAATAATATTCTCTCTCTAGCTCTGGGGCAAAAAAAGAAGAAAAAAGGCGTAGCCTTTCTTCCATCCTTTGGAGGCCAATTTCTTCAAATTTCATTCACTTTCCACCGATGAATTATGGTTTAACGGATTCTACTCTTGATTCCGCACAAAATCATATGCAATTTGTGGCGAGTCTTTTATCTTAATCGGCCTTGGAGTAGGGTTTGAATGCGGAAAAGGAGAGTTCTTGGTGGATCTTGTTCGTGATTGTGATTTGGATCTTGGATCGGTGTCGGATTGGGAGTTGTGAGGGAGATCGCATTGGTTACTTGCACAAACTCCTTGTTCGAGAAGGAGATTTGGTTGAAAAATCTAATCTTTTTGGGTTTTGATTTGGATTTAGTTTGCGCAAAGGTGTATAAAGGGTTTGATTAAAATTTTTAGCACACTTTTTAATAAAAATCCTATCAACTTCATCAGATAGCAAAAGGTTTTGGCAATTTGGAATTGGATCATAATACGGCTTCAAGATTTGTTATCGGATTGCTTGGTGATCACGGTTTCCACGGTTTCCAGGTTTTTTCTTTGATCTAACTTCTTGCGGTTTGTTTGTTTTTCGATTTGGTGCATGATGTTATGTGTTGGTGAATCCGATTTGGTGTTTGGTGGACTACGGTTTTGAGTTTAGGGTTTTTTTTATTCCGATTGATCTTAGGGTTAGCTCGGTTTTGATTACAAGCTTTGCAAATTGTTCTTGCTTGTTTGTTAAACTCGATCTAGTGATTTCGTGTTGTTTGGTTTGTTATTTGGTTGTTGTGGTGAATCTGATCTGTTTATCGGAATTCATACATTGCAATGGTGGTTAATGGGGAGAACTCTTCGGGTGATAAGAACAATGGTAATCCTCGAAAACAAGGCTTAGCCGAGGGTGATGGTAATATGAGGCCGAATCAGCAAGTTCACCAAAGAGAATGGAATGATCCGAAACTTGAAAGGAGGAGATGGGATGATCCAGACATCCTCATGAACAAGTCGCCTATTGAAATTGTTGTAAACAATGGAGATAGTGTCGATTTTGTGCTCACTGAGGATGAAGTACACAAAGACTTATACAAACCCTTCTATGGTTTCTTGGGTGTATTTCCAGGCTTTTTTCCCGGCATGTATGTAATCCGAACTCTGCTGGTAGCAAAGTGGAAGGTTGCATGTACCATTCAGAGCAAGCAAAATGGATATGTCATGTTTATCTTTAACAGTGCCGAAGATAGAGATATGGTGATGAATGGTCATGACCATTATCTCCATGGTAAAAAACTGTTCATGCTTTTAGTTGATGAGTCCGGACAATATGATCTGATGGTTCAAGCTACTAAACCAGTTTGGATTAGGATGGAACATTTACCAAAGAGTTATTGGCATAAGAAGGCATTGGAAAATATTGCAACTTCGCTAGGAGATCCAATTCTCATGGACACTGGTACTCTTGAGTTGAGGGGGTACTATGCTCATCTTTTGGTTTGGATTGATACTTCTAAAAAGCTTAAGGAAGAGGTAAGCTTCCATGTGCCAACTGGAGAGGTGTTTGTGCGCACTTCTAGCAACGCTCCCCGCATTACCAGCGCCTGGAATTGCGAGTGCTGGCGTGAGAGATCGTGATGTAGGCTCCGGGTTGATTCATCCAGCGCGCGGTAGCAGTCCCCAATCAGCGCGCGGCAGCAGTACTCCAGCAATGCACGACACGAGTGTCCAAGCAGAGCGCGGCAGGAGCATTGAGCGCGCGATATCCAGCAGCGGTCGTGCCAAAATTTCAACAATTCCAGCGCCATCCAATTCCGAATGGCATCAGCAACCGTTTGGAGATGATGATAATCCGATTGAAGGTGATAGAAAATTGCCAAAGCAAATGATCCATCCTGAGGCTCGAGGCTCGAGGCTCGAAAATTCCAAGGGTGCATAGGAGTAAAAGTAAGAGTAGACCTCCCCCTTCCTCAGGGGCTTTAACTAGGTCTCAGAGCAAGAGTAGAACAAGAGATGAGTATGGGAAGGGTATCCAAAAACCCTTTCAACGCATGCTAATGGCTGCAAGGAGCAACTCTGGTAGTTCTGGTAATCAAAGTACTGAAGGCGGCGGTCCGAAGCCAAAAGGGACCTCGGTTTCCCAATGAATGCTGCATCTATGAATGTGAGGGGTCTTTCGGCCCCTGTACGGAGGTGGTGGGTGAAAAATACCATCTCCACTAATAGGGTAGGACTTTGTGGCTTGTTGGAAACAAAAATGGAGGATAAGGTTTTGCAAATTTTCTTGAAGAGTTTTAAGGGTTGGAAGTTTACGCACAATTTTGAACTGTGGCAGAACTCAAGGATGCTCATTATCTGGGATCCAAAAGGCTTCTTGGTGGATGTTCTCGGCAAGTCTCCCCAATGTATTCATCTCAAAGTACGTAATCTTTCTTCTGGCATAGAGTTTTTATGTACGTTTGTTTATGGGCATAGTGAGGGGCGTTCGGAACGTTTACCACTATGGGAGGATTTGAAGTCTTTTGGTGTTAATCTGAATTCCCCATGGATGGTTCTTGGTGATTTCAATGCTATTCTTAGTGTTGATGATCATTATGGAGCTACGGTCCCTAGTCTGTATCCAATGAAGGAGTTTCAGGATGTCTGTATTAAGTGTGGCTTAAGGGATGCACCTTCCATGGGTGAGCATCTAACATGGCATAGTGCGGACTGGAAAATTTGGAGGAAGCTGGATAGGGTGCTCTTGAACCACGGATGGGATGATGCTGCTTGTCGTACAACCTTTTTACCAATTTCGGCTCAATCGGACCACTCTCCCGTGGTGGTAGATATGTCACAAGAAATTGTTGGAAAGGGTAGGCCTTTTCATTTTCATAATATGTGGTTAGGTCATCCGAAATGTGGGCAACTAGTAGAGGATTATTGGAGCCCGTCGGTTGAGGGGACTAAGCAATTTTTGGTGACCAGGAAATTATTTCAGATGAAAAACTGATGTGTCCATTTTAGGCGCATTATTTAGTAGTATTTAGGATCACTTTTGTGCTCTTTTATTATCGAGAGTTTGTGTTTTACCTTGAAATTCACTTAGGAGAGGTAAAAGCAACTTTGTACTCTTTTACCTCTTTTAAGTGGATTTTGTGTGACAAGGGAAGAACACGGAACCAACGAAAACCGGAAGACATTGAAGACTATACTTTCGAAGACTTTTGGATACTCACTTCGAAGACATGAAGACCGGAGGCCGTTGAAGACCATTTTGGAGCTGTTGAAGACTTGAAGAGTGAGAGGGATGGCTATGAAGAAGACAAAGAAACAATGCAAAACTGTGGCTGCCGTCGCGACACCATCGCGAGTCGGGGCACCGTCGCAAGTCGCGACGAACACCGTCGCGAGTCGCGACCATCGGGCGGCCAGAAATCAATTTTATTTTCTTTGCACTATAAATATCATCTCTTTTCCCTCTTCTTCTCCAGTTCTGGGAGCCCGCTTTTCTCTCTGTTTTGGGCGCCAAACCTAGGTTTTTCTCTTCTTTCTTTTCTTAGCTTTCTCTTAGTTTGATTATGTCTTTTCTTGTTGTTCTAGAGTAGTTCTTGTTCTTGGGAGCAAAGGATTGAAGCTTCCACTATCTATGTAGCAAGAACTCATTTATATCTATCTATTTGGTATTTTTGCTATTGTGCAATTATTGTGCTTTGAATGTTAATTGTTGATTGCATTGATGTTGTTGAGAGCTTGATGATATGAAATGCTTGGATTAATTGCTAGCTAGGGTTTGGGGGATTTGGGTTAATTTCCCCCCTGTTCTTGTTAGCAATGTGAGAGTATGAATTAGAGCTTTCGATTGTGTTAGTGTGTTGACAATGTGCTAGGCGAACGTGATTGATGTCAAACTCTTCGTCATGTTCGTTTGTGTAGCAAACGAGAGAGTCATATGCTCGCGGATGAATGTGCGTTGCACGTTCATCCAATCTCGTGTAATTGCATGAATTGGTTCAATGCCTAGTCACGGTGTAGTGGTCATAGGCATTGCCAAGCTTGTTGGTCCTTCGTGCTAAATGCCACCAATGTCGCCTTGAATCGTGGTCGCGACTCGGGAGCCATTGGTGAGGTTTGACAAGAGATGTCGAATTCACTCTCGCAAACTACGAACTAAGAAGGATAGGAGTTCAGTCTCCACGACAAGTAGTTGAAGTATTGAATAGGTGATTTAAACTCATTCTTGAAGCATTTGTTATTCGGCGTTTATGTACTCTTGACGGTGTGTTTCACTCGGTGTGTTTCACTGCATGTGTGCCATGAGTGGTTTGAGCATAGGGAGTGCTTGTGTGGTTGAATTGCTTAGGTGTAGGAACGTGACGACTTCCGTAGCACCTTTGCATGAAGATCTACGAGCATGAACTTAGAACTCCTTGTGGTGTGTGTGTTGTGGTACTTGCTAGATGGGGTGTGTGAGCGTTGGGTCATGAATGCTATATGATGGAATGTGTGAATGATTCGATGAACTACATTAGATGTGGAAGTGGATATCCGTTGCCCCCAAGGCATTTTATCTTTGTAGTTTAAAACCTTTTTTTTTTCTTTAGTTTCGTTTGATGATTAGCATAGTCACTTGACGTTGCTAGTTATCCTGTCTTTTTACTTTCGTAACTTAGGAACCAACCAACCAACCAACCCCCCCTTTACTCGCTTTTATGTGTGTATATATATATTTACTCCTAGCCTAGTATATCAACCATTTGTGTGCTTAGACGCTTAGGAAGATCCCTCTTCTCATTGGACGACCCCGATTTGCCACTATCTACCTAGTTGTAGAAAGTAAGCATTGAGGGCTTATAAATTATCTTTTACACGGCGGGTGCGACGACCGCCCGCCCGTCAAAAACCCATTGAGGGAATTGGGTAAGCTTGATTTCAACCATATTTCCGAAAAGGCTAAGCATGCAGATGCAGAATATAATAAGGCATTTGATGAGTTTGATGCTAAGGTTGCTCCGTACAATGATGTTGCAGCATTGCGAAAGTTGAAGAAGCAAGCTATGTTGTATTATCTGGAGGAATCCTCTTATCTTGCTCAAAAGGGAAGGATAAATCATATTACTCAGGCGGATAAGGGATCAAATTATTTTCACTCTATGGTCTCTGCACGAAAAGGAGGAGGTATCCCAGCGATTATTGACAGTGACAATCGGATTGTAACTTCTAATAGTCGTAAGGGAGAGCTATTTGCATATTTTTACAAAGGTTTATTTGGCACAAAGAGGGATCGAGTTCCTACTGATCCGAGCATTTTTTAGGCGGCTAATAAGCTCACGATGTGGATAGAGCCTATCTTAATCAGGAGGTGTGAGTATTGAAGTTAAGCAAGCTCTATTTACAATGGCGGATGAAAAGTCTCTGGGTCCAGATGGCTATACGGCCGGATTCTTTAAGAAAAAGTGGAACACCATGGGCGAGGAAGTTATGGCTGCGGTAGTGGAATTCTTTCAGACAGGTGATATTTTAGCGCAGCTTAATCACACTTCGGTGGCATTGATACCGAAGAAGCCAGATAATCTAAAAGTCAGTGACTTTAGACCAATAGCGTGCTGCAATGTGGTCTACAAAGTTATCACAAAAGTTATAACAAACAGGCTTGAGGGTATTTTACCAGGGATCATCGACCCTTGTCAGGGTGCATTCGTGAAGGGCAGAAGTATCTCGGACAATGTAATGTTAGCGCAGGAGTTTGTACGGGGTTATGGAAGGGTCCGTAATTCTCCTAGATGCATGATTATGGTGGATTTGCAGAAAGCTTTTGATACAATCTCTTGGGATTTCCTGGAAGAAGTTCTGCTTGGACTGGGATTTCCTGAAAGACTAACTGATAGAATCATGACGTGTGTGCGCACTTCTACATTCTCGATAGAAGTTAATGGTAAACTGTGTGATCACTTTCAGGGACAAAGGGGTATTCGTCAGGGAGATCCATTATCGCCTCATCTGTTTGTGATTTGCATGGAATATTTCTCGAGATTATTGAAAAGGAGAACGGCCTCTAGACACTTCACTTTTCATCCGAGATGTGAGACACTTCGGATCACGCATTTGGCTTTTACAGATGACCTCATGCTCTTCTCTAAGGCTAACACGAGTTCAGTACATATACTCATGGATGCCTTGAATGAGTTTGAGCGCACTTCGGGTTTAGGAATCAATGCTACAAAGTTAAAATTCTTTGGAGTTGGTATAAAGGAGGATTTGAGTTTCACGGGTATTCTTGGATGACATTCCCGGTTTGGTATCGAGGCGTGCCACTTGATTCCAGCAAGTTGAAGGTGACACAATTTGGTACTCTGCTAGGGAAAGTTGATTCGGAGATAGCAAAATGGAAGGGTCATACTCTTTCATATGCAGGCAAATTGGAACTTGTGAGATCAATTGTGGGAGGTATTGCGGGATTCTGGATTCGGAATTTTGTAATACAATCTACAGTCATGGATGCTCTCGAACAGAAGTGTAAACGCTTCCTATGGGGAGGTAAGCATAACGCAAAGGTGGCATGGAAGAAACTTTGCGCACCTAAATCTTTTGGCGGCCTCGGTTTGAGAGACTTCATCACATGGAACCGTGCTTCAATGGCTAAAAGGCTATGGGATATTCATTTGAAGAAGGATAGTCTATGGGTTAAATGGATTCACTCGTTTTATCTTCAGGGAGAGGACTTCTGGGGATTAAATCCGAGGATTGCAAACGGTAGATTGGGAGAGAGATTTTTGAGCTACTTTGGTGATCTTTGTAAGCTCAGGGATGAATTGCGTTCAATATTTCATGGTGATTTGCAAGAGGTAATCGCCCATCTTGGCGTATGGTCTAGTTCGGGGAAATTTACTAGTGCGGCTTATCTCTATATGCATCGCCATAAATATCCGGGTGTTTATGATGTTGGCCGATCAAGTGAAAAGGTCTTTAACAGCATTTGGCATGGTTTTGTACCACCAAAATTCTCATTTATCGCATGTTTGACGGCTATTCAGAGATTACATACCAAGGATAAGCACCGATTGGAGGAAGAGGATAGCATGGAGAAGGTATGTTCTTTATGCCATCTGGAAGAGGAGACGAATGAACATTTATTTTTCAAGTGTGAGTTTTCTGAGTTTGTGTGGGGGTATATCCGGACTTGGATTGGATTAAGGAGAAGAGCGAATTCAATTCCAAGCTCACCTCCTCCTTGAGCTTTTTGGATGTGTCAATCCATACCAAGAGATGTGCATAGTAGCCCCTCAACTCGAGAGTACCATTATCCATAAGGATTGGATCTCCTAGTGAAGTGGAAATTTTCTCCAATGCCTTCTTGTGCCAATAAGTCTTTGGCAAGTGTTCCATCCTTATCCAAACTGGTTTAGTAGCTTGGATGCTCGCATCGTACTGCCCAGATTCATCCACTAACAACATGAACAGTTTCTTTCCATGGAGATAATGGTCAGGACCATTCATCACCAGATCTCTATCTTCAGCACAGTTAAACCTGAACATGACATAGCCATTTTGCTTGCTCTGAACAGTGCACGCAACCTTCCACTTTGCCACCAAAAGAGTTCGGATAGCATACATTCCAGGGAAGAAGCCTGGAAACACACCCAAGAATCCGTAGAAGGGTTTGTATAGATCTTTATGTATCTCCTCCTTAGTGAGAACAAAGTCGACACTATCTCCATTGTTTGCAACAATTTCAATAGTCGACTTGTTCATGAGAATGTCTGGATCATTCCATAGCCTCCTTCTCTCAAGTTTCGGATCATTCCATTCTCTTGGATGCACTTGCTGATTTTGCCTCTTGTTACTATCACCCTCGGCCATGCCTTGCTTCCGAGGATCATTATTGTTCTTGCTACCCTTAGAAGACTCCCCATTAATCACCATTGCGATGAAGCAAGATCAAACCCCAAAGTATGAATTCCGATAAACAGATCGGATTCACCAAAGCAAATCGGATAACCAACCGCACAAATGAACACCAATCCGATCGGAATTAACCCAAACCGATAGGAATTCACACAAACAAGCACAAAATTCAATCGGAATTAACCCAAACCGATCGGACTACACCAATAAACATGAAATCACCAAATCGAGATTAACAAACAAGCAATAACAAATCGCAATGCTTGCAATCAAAACCAAACTATCCCAATGATCAATTGGAATCAATAACACATAAACATCATGCACCAAATCGAAAAACAACCAAACCACAAGGAATTGAATCGAGAAAACCTGGAAACTTTGGCCACCAAGCAAATCCGATCACAAATCTTGAGTCCGTATTATGATCCAATTCCAAATCGCCAAAACCTTGTGCTAGATCCGATGAAGATGGTAGGAATTTGATTAAAAAGTGTGCTGAAAATTTTAATCAAACCCTTTATACCCCTTTGCGCATCCAAATCCCAACCAAAACCCAAAAAAGATTGGATTTTTTTGCCAAATCTCCTTCTCGAACAAGGAATCTATGCAAGAAACCAATGCGATCTCCCACACAATTCCCGATCCGAAACCGTATCCAAGATCCAAACCAAAAACACGAACAAGATCCACCAAAAACTCTCCTTTGCCGTATCAAACCCTACTCCAAGGCTGAATAAGATCACAAACTCTCCACAAATTTCATATGATTTTGTGCGGAATTTGAAGGAGAATCCGTTAAACCATAATTCATCGGTGAAAAGTGGATGAAATTCGAAGAAATTGGCCTCCAAAGGATGGAAGAAAGGCTAAGCCTTTTTTCTTCTTTTTTTGCCCCAGAGCTAGAGAGAGAATTTTTTTGAGAGCTCTTTCGAGATTTGAGAGCTTTAATGGACTTCTCTCGACGTCGCGGGCGGCGGACCGCTCACGTCGCCGCAATCCGAACATTTCACCGGACCATTCAATCAGTAGGAGCGACGGGCGATGTGTACAAAGGGCAGAGACGTAGTCAACGCGAGCAGATGACTCGCGCTTACTAGGAATTCCTCGTTTAAGACCAACAATTGCAATTATCTATCCCCATCACGATGAAATTTCAAAGATTACCCGGACCCCCCATCTAAAACTACGGTTGTTACAAAACAACAGTTTTTGCACAAAACTACGGTTTTTGCCTCCAAACTACGGTTCCTGCACTAAACTACGGTTTTCGCCTCCAAACTACGGTTCCTGCACTAAACTACGGTTTTCCCACCCAAACTACGATTTTCCCCCCAAACTACAGTTTTTGGCAGAAACCGTGGTTGCGGTCCCCTAAGACTACATAAATTAAATATTGTAAATGTTTGATCTGAAATTTAAAATAAAAAGTACGATTTCAGTAATAATAAATGTTTATTGTAATATATATTGCAAATGTTTAGTCCCAAACTACGATTTCTGTAATAAACTACGGTTTAAGTCTTAAAAAACTGCGTCGCAAAACAAGCCCAAGCAATTTTCAACCCAAAGCTGCCACATTCACCCGCAGGCCGATAACAAAATATTGCCCGTCCCACCAAATGGAGCACCCTTACGAGGCCCCGCAACACCCACGGGTGTACCCCAGTGGTTGGGACATAGGTGGGTAAGCCAATAATCCCAGGTTCGATCCTCGGCAGCGGCAGTGTGGGGAGTTCTTGCTTTGCAAGGCTCCCTTGTGCGCACCGAGGCAATGCCAAGCCCATGGGTCTTGGTGCTGGGCTACCGTGATTTACCTCTCATACGATGGCCTACGATGGCGTGGGTGTGGGATGGTATGAGCCGCTGAGGGCGAACGAATGATTGCTTTCTGCCTTACGAGGCCCCGCAAGAATCGTCCAATACTACCAACTTGGAAGAAAGAATTGATTCGAGAGTGAGAACGGGGTCGTATCTCATAATTGAGGGTGAGGAACCGCCTGCGGCAGTTCCCAACGCATTCGCCTCGAAAAGTTGGGCGGAATGAAAAAAAAACGCCCCAAACGGACCACCCGGCGCTGAGTTATGCCCCTCCCAAGTTCCGGCCCCCGTCCGCCATCTTTTCGCCCTGCTCCGGATTCCGGAATGCCGCCCCGGTTGTACCAACGTGTAGATCTCCTCAAGACCATCGAAAATCACTACTCGCGCGTCCCAAACGGACTTGTAACGCCCGAGATATGACCGTTCCAAGTATTCCTCCAAACCATACACGGGGAACCCACCCTGTGCATAGGCCAAAAACTGCTCACCCAACCCGACTTCTACTATTCTGTGCACTCTGCATCACCCTTTCCGGCCTCATCATCCGCATTCAATATGTACGTATATTTATCCAACCACACATCAGATTAATCGCCTCTACCACCATCCACACAAGACCGAGGCAAAATCACTTTTGATTATTTTCGCCACCCATCCTCCGGTTCTCTGAGAGCCATTTCGGTTTCACCAACGTGTGTGTACTTCTTGTTCTCAAAAGCTATGACCACCACTACTCACACGTCTGAAGCGGATTTCATGTCGCACACCCGACCATCCAAACTGTGTGCATAGGCTAATGCTTACCCAACATATGCGCACTTCGTATTACCAACCTAGCTCCACCCTTTCGAAACTCATCACATTCATTCAACCTCAACCTCAACCTCAGATGATTCCCAGACGCCTCTCCCACCATCCATAATTAATCAGCTCGCCAAACACATGTACTGACTCAAAAATCACCCGCCTTTGCATACGTATATTGGAAGAGTACTTCATTTACTTGTTTGCTTTGAACAGCGACCACATCAATAGGGTGGAGGGTGTCATGCTCTGGTGCCAAACATAAACACATAGGAAATGCTTCTCGGGTGTCATGCCGTCATGCCGAACATAAAAGGTCGGCGGGGGTGAGTCGGGTCTAGGGTTCCAAGCAGGTGCATATGTCTTGATCTGATCTTGGCAACTTTTGGGCTCAACAGAATTGCGATGGGCTGGATGAAATTGTGATGGGCTGGAATTTTTGCGGGTTCATGTCGACCACATTGATTGAATTTCGCGGGGATGAACCAGCCCTAGCCGATCGAAAAAGAGTTGAATTTTGTAGTGACATAAAATGGGCTGAAAGGAGCTTAGGAGTTGCCGAAATGGTGCCAACGGGCCGACGGGCTTCAAGTTCACTCAGTTCGTGGGATTATGGCTTCTCCTAAGACTCATCACAAAACTTCGGTCCACATTCCCGACCAAAATCCACGAGTAAAAGACAATGAAACTACTTACTTGCTAATGAAACTTCTAAGTGCTTGAACAGAACAAAACAAAACTTGTGATATTCAATACTTTAAGTTTCAAGTCATCCTACACCCCTCCAAAGTATACACTTCACTTTCCAACAACTGCCCCGTGCTTTGATTCATATCATGAATATATGTTGCCATATTCACATATATCCACCTATAAAAGGATATCATATATATTCATTAACCCTAAACCCTTAATATTCACTAAACCCTTTTTCATCATATTAGATCAAAATTTATTCAAAATTACATTAGGGTTCTTCTGCTGCGTCATTTGTATTTTTTCATGGGTTTTCTTTACACATCAACAACAACCATATAATGATCGATCACCGATTTGTATAATCACAAACAGGAAATAACTATTCAAATCCAACGACATAACTATTATTTACTATCACCATGCATGCATAGATTTTTCAAAATAACGGACTTCAAAGTAACTAATGATTATAATTAATATCGCATTATTTTTCCCATCACCCACCCAAACGAACCGAGATGAGTGATTTAATTTTTGCTCACGGGAAGATCACTTACTTATTAAACTTCTAACAATCATCGAGCGGTATTTAAATCTCCACCTTATGCTTACCAATGTATTACAACCAAATGGTTATAATGTTATTTTTACTTTCGTCTATCATAACTACAACCGAGATTTCCTAATGTGCTCTAGAATATCTTTATCTTCAGTTCACCGGAAGCAGATACAACATGTGCGATTCTGCACAACATAGTGTAGTGAGATTCTCTATTGACCCATCCTGACCAATTTTTTTTCATCGTAACCTACTCCTTCACTAGTTCAACTTCGTGTGCCCCCCCTATTATCTATATACATTTTCCTTTCGCATATGTGTAATTTCACATGGTTCCATCCCGATGTTCTCCCATGCATGTGTAAATCGAAAAGCCGTAAATGTGCCTTAAAGATACAATGTGCCGTATCTTTGAAATTTCATTTAAAATGTCCTTCATTCTTCTACTTAACCTACATCGTTGAATAATTTCCCATCTCCTGGACTTTATCCATACCGTACTGACAGGTACGCTGAGCTTCCATAACAATACCAATTATTTCAGACCGAAGAGCGCAAATGCACACATAACTAACTACCCCTCCTCCCAATGGGCGTAAAGATATAGTATACCACTTCTGGCTCGTCATGCACCATCTCTTCTGAGACCAGGACCTTCTGTCACGACTTTCGCCTCTGGCATACCTTGGACCCGCGTACGAATAGCACTCCCTGCTACGGTTTGAGCAACACAGGACCTTAACTCCAATAAGGGTGTTAGCGCAGTTCGATGAAGCAGCCTCACGGCTAAGGAACTTTTTTAGGCCACCGAGTTAGCTCTTTAGAGTAATGGCATGACTTCAGTAAGCGAGTGCCTCCAAGGTGAGATGGTTCAAAAGTCGATTAGAGATAGCTACTTGCACAAGAAAGGGACTTGAGAAAAGGAACCGTCTATTATTTTTCATGACTCCGCTGCGCTCGAATAGATGCCAACAATAGGTTTAAAAAATTATGGTTGCTTACTGGTACCACTGTCACTTTTGTTTTGGTAATTTACTAAAACCTTCAATAGACTCTTTCCGCAAGGAAATGACACAATTATTATAATAAGGAAAATGAGTCGAATGCTCTTGTTACAAATTAGGCAGCAGTGAGCGGAAAATGCATCGAATGCTTTTGTTAGATGGCCTTTTCTTTCTTTTTGTGCAAATTCAGTGCCAGTGTTAAAGGTTTAGCCCAACCAATTGAATCAACTCAACTCTTGGTGTAATCGCAGGTTAGTAAATATTCGCTGTGGTAATGCAGGAGTACTCCTACCCACTTCCGATTCAAAGACTTGCAGCTGATGACATAGCTAAGGTTCCCTTCGGGGACGGATCTCCACCCCTGAAATAAAAAGAGTGGGAGGGCCTCTGAAAGTGAACCAAGCGTTAAAGTGAACCGGGCGTTAAGAGCGGAGGGCCTCTCCACTTCTTAGATGTTTAATTTTTCCCCTGAATTAGTTCCAGTTCTTGTACTATCTTCAAACTTGACCAATTAGGTCCAGTTCCCCTGAAATCGACCTGACAATTGAACCAATTAAAATTACTTCCGTCCCTTTGTTTGAAACTCCCCGTCGCTGGAACACAAAAGCTAAGAAAGTCGCGGGAACCTGGAACACAAGAGCTAAGAAAGCTGGAACATCCCATCGCGACTGCAGGTGGGCACAACACAACCAACAAGTGATAAAAGGTTCGCATGCTAATAATCTCCGAGCTCTTATATCATAGATTTTTTTTCTACTTCAGCATTCAGAATCTATCTTCTAACATCCTTATCCCCCGTCCTGAGCTTCACTCCATTTTTATCCACTCTTGAGACCACTCTCACTTATGATCTCCCCGAAGAAAATATAGATTCAGGCCCTAGTGCTCTTGATTGAAGACCATTTAAAAGTAAGCATCATAGTCGTCTTCCATTCATATCGATTTGGGTTTTTCTTCACCATATTCGGATTTCGCCTCTTCTTTGATTTGGAATCTCCAGCAAATCCTTGACTCCTCGAATACAATGGGATTTCACACCTGGAAAATCTTTCGCTCTACCCCCTCTTATTAAGACTGTAGAATGTTCGCCTGCAAATTATGACCTTCGCTCCGCCTCTTGAATGTATCATGTTGATTGCTTAACTGCAATTTGACTATCTCAGGAGTCACAAAATTTTGTTTGTTCTATTTAATATTAAATATATATATATATATATATATTTAAAAGCTATATCTTTTCCATTGAACTTCCCAATCCAATTCGTGGTAACACTAATAATGATATAATTTATGAAGATCCGATTGTATTCCGGAAGCTCGTAGCATTGGTCCTGATAGCCCCCAATTTCATCCTGCCAATTCTTCACTTAAAAACTACAACTAGGAAGTCTCAATTTCATCAATTTCTGTGTTTTTTTACATTCATTACACCTTGATCACCATAACAACAAGTCCAATATGATCGGAAATTAAAATCTTCAACTCCACTAAATGAGTTAGTCTTGGCTTCTTCTTCCATTATGGAGACAGGGCAAGAGCCCATACTCGGAGGACAAATTCATACGTAAGATGCCCAGTTGGATCACTAATTCTTTGCTCCAGAGAGGGACTATATCCCACTTCTTAATCTTTCGTTTGGCCTACCTGGAGAGCTCGGTCTCTGAAGCTTTCGAGCGAGACGTTGTACCTTTATTCAAAGAGTGCCCCTAGCTACGATTCATGCACAAGAGGGTTCCATTCAGCAGGACACAACGGGTTGACACACTACTAATAAAGGAAGGTTTCCCACTTCGATTGTGATATAATTTAAAGATCCACTATCTAGTAGCGTCACGTGCTATGATCGCCATCAAATACTAGAACCCCCATAATCGAATTTTGTCGCCCTATCTTAAAGGCTCTCACTTTCAGTACAATTAATGGAATTTCATTCTCAGAGAATAAAGCTTATGAGTCTCTTTTCCTGGCCTCACTAGGTATGACAAGACACCGCACCAAAGCCTTTGGGTGAATCTCTTTTCTAAAGCTAAATTAGATATGGCTAGGGTGGATTCTTCTTTATTTATGGTACCCCCTCCACCTCCTCTCCTTTGAAGCAATGGAACATCGAACTATAACTTTCATTTTTACTAGGAAACCGGTGAAAGCAATTAAAGATCCTAATATAATTATATATATTACATATAATTATATATAATTATACATATTCCCCTAGCTTATGGTGCAAGTCCTACTACTTCTAATTGTATGTGACTGGGCGCGTCAAGCAAGTACATTATTAGTGGACAGTGGATGAAAGACTCTTTCGGGTGCCTTGTGGCTAATGCATGGGACAATGGAACGTAGGCTCTTCGCCTTCTAGCTACCAAGACAAAGACATAAAGGATTGTTCATGCTCATCCTCATTGAGAATGATTTGCTAGATCTAAAAAATGATATCAATCATTAGAGTATCTCATTCCCCCACCCTTTCCAAAAATGAAAGGCTTTCCTATTTTGTGTCCAGTGGATGATACAGACTCTTAAACTGTAGCCACAACCTCAATATCAGTATCCTGATCAGCATTTAAAGCTGATGGGCGTATATACAAGAAGTTTAACGAGGGAATTTGACATGATCTACAGGAAGAAGTGCTACTATGATGCCCAGTTTTGCTTCTCCCTTACTACACCTACCTTTCGCCCTTGCTCCTATCATTCGACATTGCTCTTGGCTTCCTTAACAAGGTAATGTGAACAACGTGTTGACATATATCTAGTGGTTCACGGTTTCAGGGCAGCACTCCCAATGTGAGGAAAGAGTACAAGACTATACAAATGGCATCACAAATCCCGTACCAATCCAATGTGAACTGGACACCACATCTTGATCAGTTTGTTACTGCAGAGCGGGCAAAATCCTCCTTGAAATTCTATCCTGAAGTTTAGATATTGGTGATTCCGAGTTACCATATTTTAATCAGCATTTCCATAAGGATAGGAAATCCTTTCAAGCTAGTACGATACCACTCCCTCCTCCAACCAGATATTGGACCCATATGAGGATGTTCTCGAATAGGTTCTTTCGGCTAGGAATAGAGTCTAGGTACAAAATTGGTTGAAAGCAAGAATATTTTCAAAGGAAAGAAGCCTATAGCGTTAGTAACTGTTGAAAAGGCCCCTGGCTAAGACTAAGAAGCCAGTCTTCGACGAAGGTGAGGATGAACCTAAGCGCCCAAGATAATCTCTTGAAAAGAGGAAGGAGAGAGTACAAAAATTTCAATGATGCTTTGAAGAATGGCCTGCAACTCCCAGAGTGCAAGAGGCCCGCAAAAGTGGCTAAGTATACAACCCGTAAAAAGAAGCTGTGGTTGCTTGAGTTGATTCAGTTGAGCTTTCCCCTAACACTCTCTCTCAATTTCTACATCAATGCTTTCACCCGGGCTTCCTTCCCCATCAGCTCTACATACACATGCAACCTGAATGTGTCCTTCCTTTACTTATACTTAAATTCAAGCAACGGGAGTTGGGGCATTCAAGAGCCCTACACCTATGGTGTCCGGAATGGAAAAAAATAGACTCAGAATCCCTTTTATAGATTTTTATAGGGTGGGTAACAATTCACATTGCCTCGGGTGGTTTCTGTGAATTGATGTGTACGAGCCTTGAGTTTGCCGTTCCCAGTTAGGCCATTTCCTAATACTAATCCTATTGCCTTTACTCCTACTGCCCTACCACCAAGACCGGCAAGAGCAGCGGATTCCCTAGCAGCCGAGTCGTGAAAAGAGCTAAAAGTAGCCTTTATAAAATAAATAAATAGTAGCATGGATGCTAGGAATGAAGCCTGCCAATGTCCCTTACAAGAATATCATTAGTAGAAGAGCCACATCCACGGCCATTAGTTCGATTTTCACTTGATCATGAACTCCTCACTCCAGGAAGTAAGCTACTAGAATATGAACTCTATTATCATCCAGGGCATAGAAGAAAGCTAAGAATGAACATTTCATTGACCTACGGGTAAAGCACACGGGCAGGATAGCCCCATTGAACGGAAAGATGAACTAATCCGTGCAAGCATAAGAGGGCTACCCTGACTAGAAAAGAAATCCCATCTCCTTCCTAAAGAAAGAACCTTTCACTATCGATACAGAACCCATTTCTCATTCACAAATGAGTTGATTAGCCTATCACGTGGCCTTCTACTATCAATTTTTTGGGTCACTATCCTATAACAAGAAGTTTATCCTCAACTTCCTCTATTCGTCACATTCTAAAGAATGGTAGATACACACACCATTTCAAGTAAATTTCACTGAACCTTATCTTCCCACAAGTCAAATTTCAAACATAACCTACCATTATACTTGACCTGACTCGCTTTCCACACTCACTCCATCCCGGCTTAGGAGAGATTAAGCTTGACTAGATCTTTACCAAATAGCACTTTCATTCCTTCTTTTCAAGATGTTTACTTAGCCCCATTCCTGGTCCCTTCGAAGCAGTTATTGAAAAACCTGGCTCACAGCTAGATAGAGAGAAAAGTGGGAAGATTTAATCTTGGTATTGCACACACCGCAAAGAGGTGAGACTTAATGAGGTGGTGCTGCATCCAACCCATCACCAAGTATGAACAAGAAAATTTCTTTATAAAACTATCAATTGCATTGATCAAATCTTCAACTCACGTCTACCCTTCCGCTTTTGAAATAAAAAATGGAATGCTGATTGATCCTATCGCCCTCTTTAGATTAAGTTATTTTTCAAGCTGACTCGCTTCTTCCCATAAATGAACACTGATGGAATCCATAGAGAGAAAAAGGTCAGATTCAACCACTTCTTTGTCGGTGCTGCTTTGGATATCTGTTCGTAATGCTTCTTTCTAATGTGAATGAACTATAATGGATGAGAATGATTCGATTCTGGATAATGGATGAGAATGATTCGATTCTGGACTATACAAGAATAGAGGAATCAAACAAAGAAGAATAGATAAGGCTTATAAGGTTAGCTAGGATGCAAGTGCAACAAAGGATAAAGAAGCAAGATGGTTTGAACCTCTAATGTCTACCTACTTAGAGATAGGGAATCTATTCCATTCATAGAGTTATGAAGCATGGATACAAGCTCTATGCTTGCTGTCTCCTGGCTCTCCTGAGAGTGGCTCTACACCTCTATAGCCTTCTATCTATGTCACAGCTCCTATGAACGAAACCAAGAGGATGACTGAGAACTGGAATTATGACAGAGAATAAAACCCTTCGTCACCATATGGTAAGCACTCTTTGTGGGCCCATTCCCTTCTTTTCTTTAGTGTTCAAGAAGACACCGTTGGCGCCTTTCTTCTATTCCATACGTCAAGTCTATTCCTTCTAGCGAGTTCCTTATTCTCTAGGTCCTATCGTTGATGTTGATCATATCACATTAAGTACTATAAAGTATAGAAAAAGAATGGAAAGGATAATGTAAAAAGCTCCAGGATAAGAGCGATAATGAATAACAAAGAATCTTGCAAGGCGGATCGAATTGTAGCATTTCAAACTTATCTTTCTTTTTCACCTATCCCGTACTGACAAACATTTGCTACATTTCTAATCCAATAACTAAAAAACCCACTTTCTTACTATTATGAGGTTTATTCGAATATGAAATCCAATCTTGGAAATACAGTATCCCACTTTTACTACCCCATGCATCTAAACATTTCAAGATCGAGAAATGTCTATTGGTGCAATTTCTATACGAGAACAATTAGCTGATCTAGATTTATGAATTATTCTAGAAAATTCATTAGTAGAATGGAAATAATTAGGCAAAGAATGTCCCAAGGGAAATGACTGGGAAGATCGAAAAGTTGGAAGAAGAAAGGATTTTTTGGTTCAGCGTATGTAACTGATAAAGCATTTTATTCGAACGAATATAGAACTAGAATGGATGGTTTTGTGTCTATTACCAGTTTTTCCTCGACCCATCATTCAGATAGATAGGGGTAAGCTAATAAGTTTAGATATTAATGAACTCTATAGAAGAGTTATCTATCGGAACTACACTCTTACCAATCTATTATCAACAAATAGATCTACACCAGGAGAATTGGTAATGTGCCAGGAAAAATTAGTCCAAGAAGCTGTCGATACACTTCTTGATAATGGAATTTGATGTGGTCAACCAATGAGGGACGGTCATAATAGGTTTACAAGTCATTTTCTGATGTAATAGAAGGTAAAGAAGTAAGATTTCGAGATACCCTACTTAGCAAACGAGTAGATTATTCAGGACGGTCCGTTATTGTTGCTGGACCTTCACTTTCATTACATCAATGTGGATTACCTCAAGAAATAGCAATAGAACTTTTCCAAAAATTTGTAATTCGTGGTCTAATTGGACAACATCTTGCTTCTAACATTGGACAACATCTTGCTTCCAATATCTTGCTAAGAATAAAATTCGGGAAAAAAATAGCATTGTATAGTAAATACTTCAGCAAGTTATGCAGGGACATCCTGTATTGCTCAAAAAAGCACCTGCTTTGCATAGATTAGGCATACCCAACCCATTTTAGTGGACGGACGTCTATTTATTTGCACCCACTAGTTTGTAAGGGATTCATTGCAGATTTTGATGGGGATTAAATGGCTATTCATGTACCTTTATCGTCGGAAGCCCAAGAGGAGGCACATTTACTTATGTCTTCTGATCAGAATCTTTTATCTCCAGCTATTAAGGAACCATTTCCATACCAACCCAAGATATGCTTATGGGGCTCTATGTATTTACTAGTGGGAATCGTCAAGGTATTTGTGTAATGAAATATAATCCACGAAATCGCAGCAAGGATGAAAATAAAAGAAGTGCCAATAATAATTATGAGTATTCAAAAGAACCCTTTTCTTGTAATTCCTATGATGAAATTGAGGCTTATCGTTGGAATCGAATCCATTTAGATAGTCCTCTGTGGCTTCGATGGCGGCTGGACTGACGTGTTATTGCTTCAAGTAAAATTCTCGTCAAAATTCACTATGAATGTTTAGGGACTTATTATGAGATTTATGGACACTATCTAATACTACGAAGTATAATAAAAAAAAATTCTTTTTCTATACATTCGAACCACTGTTGGTCAGATTTTTCTTTATCGATAAATGGAAGAAGCAATACAGGATTTTTCTCACGCTTGTTTATATGCTACTCAGGAATTCTATGATGTTGTGGATACCTTAATTTCCACGGTTCAGCTGCGATTAGAGTTTTGGAATTACAATTTCTTTCCGAATCAAAATCGAAGTAGGAATTTTTTCAATCATTTACCCTAACCCATTGTAGAATCCTACTCAGCCGAATATGGAGGTACTGTATGGCAGAACGGGCCAATCTTGTCTTTCACAATAAAGAAATCGATGGAACTACCATGAAATGACTTATTAGTCGATTAATAGAGTACTTTGGAATGGCATACACATCACACATCCTGGATCAAGTAAAAACCCTGGGTTTTCAACAAGCTAATGCTACATCTATTTCATTAGGAATTGATGATCTTTTAACAATACCTTCAAAGGGATGCCTAGTTCAAGATACTGAACAACAAATTTTGATTTTTGAAAAACACCACCATTCTGGGAATGTACATGCAGTAGAAAAAATTACATCAATCTGGTATGCTACAAGTGAATATTTGCGACAGGAGATGAATCCAAAGTTTAGGATGACTGACCCCTTATATTCCGTTCATATAAAGTCTTTTTCAGGCTCTAGAGGAAATGTATCTCAAGCACATCAATTAGTAGGTATGAGAGGATTAATGTCGGATCCTCAAGGACAAATTATTGATTTACCTATTCAAAGCAATTTACGGGAAGGGTTGTCTTTAACAAAATATATAACCTCTTGCTACAGAGCCTATAAGGGGGTTGTGGATACTACTGTACGGACATATGATGTTGTATATCTCACACACAGACTTATTGAAGTAGCCCAACACATTGTTGTACGTCGAAGAAATTGTACCACTACTCACATTATTTCTCCGAGTCCTCGGAATGGGATGATGCCCGAATGGTTTTTTATTCAAACATTAATTGCTTGTGTATTAATAGATGCTATATATATAGGTCATCGATGTATTGCCACTAGAAATAAAGACGTTGGGGGTTGGGCTTGTCAACCGATTAATAACTTTTTACGTGGAAACAATACCTATTCGAACCCCCTTTACCTGTAGGCCGTACATCTTGGATCTACCAATTTAAAATAAAGCCAGAATTCTACTTATGGCAACTTGGTTGAATTGGGAGAAGTCATAGGTATTATTGCAGGTCAATCAATTGGAGAACCGGGGGTTCAATTAACATTAAGAACCTTTCATACCAGCGGACTATTTACAGGAGGTACTGTGGAACATGTGAGAACTCCTTATAATGGAAAAATAAAATTCAATAAGGATTTAGTTCATCCGACACGTACATGTCTCAGACATCCTGCTTTTCTATGCTTTACGGACTTGTATGTAACTATTGAGAATGAAGATATTGTACATAATGTGAATATTCCATCAAAGAGTTTTCTTTTAATTCAAAACGATCAATATGTAAAATCAGAATAGGTGATTACTGAGATTCGGGCGGGAATATCCACTTTTCATTTTAAAGAGAAAGAAAGAAAACATATTTATTTTGACTCAGATGTCAAAATGCATTGGAGTACCGACGTGTATCATGCACCTGAATTTACACATGGTAATATCCATTTTTTTAACCAAAAACAAGTCATATATGGATATTATTGGGAGGTCCGTGCAGATCGAGTCTAGTCTCCCTTTCACTTCACAAAGATCATGATCAAACGAACACACATTCTCTTTATGTCAAGTGAAGAGATATTTCCTCAAACTTCTCAGTAACTAACGCTACTATGAGGTACAAATTGTTTAGTTCAGATTTTTCTCGTAAAAAAAGAGAGCATTCAGAATTTTTGATACTTTAATCGAATCACATGTATGTGTCATTGTAATCTCCTATATTCGGCCATTCTCCGGGAGAATTATGATTTATTGTCAAGGAGAAGAAGAAATAGATTTGTTATGCCACTTTAACTGATTCACGAACGCGAAAATGAATTAATATCCACTTTCGGTATCTCGATTGAAATTCCCTTAACTTGTATTGTATTTTTCGTACAAATATAATAGTATTCTTTCTTATTTTGATGATCCCCGATATCGAAGAAAGGAAAGAGCTCGGGAATTACTAAATATGGGACTCTCGAAATGCAGTCAATCGTAAAAAAGTAAGATTTTTTTTGTATCGAGGAGTTAAGGAATTTAAGTAAAAATCCCAAATGCAAATGGAAGTAGATCAATTTTGAAATTCTTTTCTTATGAGGTCGTGTACAACAACCTTAACTGCATAAGCCGGGGCTGAGTCTACATCCATCCCTAGAGGATTCGTATGAGGCGGAAGCTCCACGTACGATTTTGAAGCCGAGTCTTTCCAGCAATGAGGCCTAGGGACCGATATGATGATTGGTTTAGGTAGGGTGGCCAGCCTACTACGGGCACCTGCAGGGATTAGTGTGTGATACCGTGATCCACAAACAGATGCATGCGACTCACCCTTACCTGGGAAATGTAGAGAAGGGAAAGATAGCATGTCACAAGAATGAGGCAGGGTTTGGAACCCTACTGCGAGAGGGATGCCTCAATAGCCGATCTTTTAGAGATAAGGCCTTTTGGAAAAGCTAAGTAAATTTTGGGCAACCAAACCCTGCAAACTATGAGAAGGCCATATGGAGTAAAGGGAACCGTGTACATTGTCACACTCCCTGCCTTCCAAAGGATGGGCCAGACGCAGCAAAGTGACAGCCCAGGAGAAGATTCCTCATCGGTAGGAGGACATGAGATGGCCATCTCAAGGCACATCATGACCTACAGGTAACACCGGCGAGACCTAGGAAGGCAACCCGATTGGGAGTCAGAGGATCCATAGTACATGCAGCCTCCGAGACTTCTTATGAATCATTTTTTAAAGTGGGGGAAGGGATCTCTTTTCTGCAATGGAAAAAAGAGCAAATTTTATTCGGCATAACCTCACGATGCATCCAATACCAACAATCTGTGCCTAGGATGTGTTGTTAGATCTCTGCTCTAGAAAGCTATATAGGAAACAACGAATGCAGGCCTTTAATTAATTTATGCTTCACAATGAGAGAACCAAATCCACATCAGTCGAGTTCACTCCTACTACGATAGATGATTATTCAATGCCATATTCTTTTACTAAAGAACCTGCTTTTCATACAAAAACTATAGTTGTTCTAAGCCTTAGGTCAATCCCTTTTTGAACAACCACTTATTCTATTCAGAGTTAATTCGATAGTAATTTCAACAGATCTAGTTTGGAAAAAGATGAGGCATCCTTATCTGAGCTGATTGTTAGCGTATTTCTTTTTTTTTTAGTGAAGTAGCTTACTCTTGCTCTGTGCGCTAGGGAGGACTATGCTAAGTTCTAATTTATGTTTGCATTGTGTGAGCTCTATCTAGGAAGCAAGTGCCATAAATGGTTGACAGGGCAGCTCGATTGGTAAGAAAGGGGATGGTACCGAAGCGAGAGGCTCGTAGACGCAACTAGGGCAATGACTAGTCTAATCTCTTTTCTCTACGTTTGGTAAATCTGGTGTGTTATGTAAGTCTTTTAACTAATCTAATGGCATGGAAGCGAGATTGATTCACGTATACAAATTAAAATTACAGATTTGTTTTCCTTTCTCTTAGAGAATCTCAACTAGACGAGGGATATATAAAGTGCATGAAAGACCCCATGGAATTGAGAAATAGTTGAAGGGCCAAATTTTACATCATATTAAAAAGAAGTTTTTCGGGAATGAGAAAGAATTCGTCAGAAGCCAGCCAGTCAAACAAAGAATTGAAAATTATGCAATTAAATCCACACATTTCATTTCCTTACTTACCGAGCAACTTTCACTTGGAAGATATTTTGCAGATGAGCTCTGTTCATATCTTCTATATAGATGAACTAGCAGCAATTCCTAAAACCAACCACAGGAGTTACATTCTTTCTTTCGACTTTCTTGTCTCGTTAAGAACCAGTTACTCTTTTTTTTTATATATAATATAGTTTGAATTATGAATGGTAAGTTATAACTAATGAGACATTCCCTACTTTCATTCATATAGAGGTACGTAGTAAAGGCGAAAATTAAGACGACGAAAAAATAATCTAACCTTCAAGTATTAAAAATTACATCGTGACAGGTAGATATATTTACCTTGGATATATATATATATCCATCTATAGTGAATTTCAGATACAGAAATGGTAGAATCATAGTCGATTGGACCAAATCAAAAGAAGGTTCTCCTAAAGTCCTATATAAGGTAGAGGTAAGAAATAAATGAAAAAACTTTTTCGAGATAGGAAACCCTTATCTTAACGATTTCAGTATAAATTTGGGGGGAAAAAAGAAGCAACATCACAATGAAATTAAGAATCTAAACACAAAACCAAAACGAAGGGGGATATGGCAAAATTGGTAGACACTGCAGACTTAATTGGATTGGGCCTTGGTATGGAAACCTGCTGAGGGAGAACTTTCAAATTAAGAGAAAACCTGGAATTAATTAAAGGGGGAAATCCTATTTTCTGAAAACAAGGGTTCAGAAAGTTAAAAAAGGGATAGGTGCAAAGACCTAATGGAAGCTCTTCTAACAAATAGAGTTGGATGCGATAGTAGAGAAGTATTTCCATCAAAAATAAAGTTAGTATAAGTATTAAGGATGAAGTTCAGGAAAAATGTATATACATACATAGTGAATAGTATATTAAATGCATAATGACAACCCAAATGAATCTATATTTTTTCTATGAAAAACCAAAGAATTGGTGTGAATAGATTCCACGTTGAAGAAAGAATCTAATATTCACTGATTAAATGATTTACTCCATAGTCTAATAGATCTTTTCAAGAACTGATTAATCGGACGATAAAAAAGATAGAGTCCAATTCTATATGTCAATGCCGGCAACAATGAAATTTTTAGTGAAGTGGAAAACCCGTTGACTTTAAAAATTGTGAGGGTTCAAGCCCCTCTATCCCCAAATACACTATTTGACTCCCCAACTATTTACTTATCCCTTTTTTTGTTACCGGTTCCCAATTCCTTATCTTAGAATTGATTAGGGCAGGAAGTTTATTATCACAGTCTAGACAACTTCCTAGCGCTCTTAGTTCAGTTTGGTAGAACGTGGGTCTCCAAAATCCGATGTCGTAGGTTCAATTCCTACAGAGCGTGATTTTTTAGTCTTGTTATCTAATTGCAAGGAAATAATTGAACTAACTTCAAGAAAAAATATTGAACCGGGAAGAAAAAGCTCGAAAGATAGGAGCTAGTTGGCATTTGAGATCAAATTACGGCAAAGAAGTGAAGGAAGCTATCCTTTATGCCGCTGGGTTAGGACTAAGACCTGGCTAAAAAAGAATCATAGAGCACCGTGCCTTGGTGTACTTTCAAGATCTCACCCCTTTTTTTGCAATTCCATTTGTGACGAAGACTCGAGTATCCTCCCAACCACATAGGTAGGGATTGCTCCATCCTAATCATCTTTATGACCTCTCAATCTACTAACGACTTGTCTCCCAAAGACATGAGATAAATAATATAATAGAATAGAAGGATAAACTCGCTTTCTATATTGCATACGAGAATCGGGGGGCTGGAATGCTGGATTGGGTCAGTCAGAAGCTTTCCCTCCAACTGTGGGAAGGAATTAGATTAAGTTCCTGAGGTTTTTTCTTCATAAGATTCAATCCTAATAATGTAAGACTAGATTAAATATCTGAATGCCAGTCAAGCGAATAAGAAAGTATTCTTTATCCGCAGAAACCATATTCCTAATGTAGGAGGTCCCTAAAAACCATTAGCCACCTCGGCAACATGAGGGGTGAGGCGGAAATTCCCCTTCCACACCCACACCCCTCCTGGGGAAATATAGTAATCGCGCTATTGTTACCTTAACATGCCCAACCGCTGCAATTGATAGAGTGGGAGTAGGAGCTAATTTTTACATGGATTCGTAAACTAGACTTGAGAACATTGCCAGGAGCATCGCAGTTAGATATATATATATATATATATATTATAGATCTGCATACGAAAGATTGGAATGGCTAGATAGCTGCCCAAAGCACACGGTGTCACATAGGAAAGAAATGGGATGACTGATTGATGGATATGTTACAATTTTCTACTCCTAAATACAACTTGGTACTCCCTCTTTCTCTATGAGCATATCAGGTGCCGCTCTACCGTACCAATGCTAGTTATGAAATAATAGATGTTCCCCCCATTCTAGAATCTTCGTGTAAAAAAAGTATTACATCTGATATGCAAGTTTCTTCCATTTTATAAAAAGTTGATATGCAACTTATTCTTGCTCTTATAGACTGAGCTAATAGAATAACAAAAGGTACCTCAAGCAATAGTCCTGCGTTCCTCTTTCCTTGCTCTACGACTACAACTGAAGTAAAAAGGCCATTTTTAGTTTAAAAAATATTCTCTCTTGGAATGGCAATACAATAAAAAAATTGTAATAATCCACATATCTCCCTTCAATCAGTACTAATTGAAGTAATTTCAATTCCCCCATTAGTTTGATGATAAATGCGAAACTAAAAACGATAGATAAGAAATGAGCTTCCGTTGGGAGTTTCATTCTGCTTTATGTCCCCCTTTTAACGGAAATGGAGAGATGAATTAATGTATTTATTTAACCCGTTAGGACCGACGGGGCTCGAACCCGCAGCTTCCACCTTGACAGGGCGGTGCTCTGACCGATTGAACTACAATCCCAGGAAAATTAGGTGTACAATCTAAAAATATGTAAATATTATATATAAATATTTATTTATTTATAAATACACTAGACGAATAGTAGGCTAATTCATGAATTGAATCATGACTATATAAGCTATTTGATATTAAGAGATTCAATATAGATGAGTGGGAGCGAACCTTTAATTTCCTTGGACCGCGTAAGAATTCGTCATCCGATTTAACCTGTTTGTTCCTGGATGCTCTATAGAAATCCATGGTTATTCCTTTCCAAAGGTCTTCATTCCGAGTCACAAGAGCAATCTCTTTTTCCTTTTTAATGATTTCTTTGTTTTGTTATGGTAATGCAATGCAAGAAGTCAGAAATTGGGTTCTTTCTGATGATGAAAAGAGCTTTTATCTTATGTGATATTTATTAAAACCCAAAATTTTGGTAATGTAAGAAGACGCCTGTCGGTATTTGACCATTAGATACCTATGGTCGGTATATCTTTGAAAGCTCAGACGAAGAGAATAAATGGACTCAGGAAGGGGATGGGCCAAGCCCTAAAGATTTTACCAACACAAAAGAAGAACCACTGGCAGACCTTTCCTTGGAAGGTAGAGACGAAAAGGGGTTAGGAAAGATCTGGGAGAACTTTGATGGTGCAGGGCCATCAAAGAAGTGCCTCAACACACCGTAGCCACTACTTTGACTCCTTTTATGAAATTATAAACTACACTCAACTTTATCAATTCCAGCACAACTTATCCTTTTTGAGCTAACTTAACAAACTACGCAAGAATCCCAATGAACCCAACATAAATCCGATCCAAATAAAAAAAATAAAAGGCAGTTTCATCATGGTGTTATATTAGCTGCCTGTTCTGGAACTAGAAGTTCCAATCGAAGCATATAGATCAGTAAATAGATTTGTATGTATAGCCAATTCAGTCTTGCTCGTCGTTTCTTGAAAGTATATTTTTTCTAGGAACATGGTCGACCAGAAATTATTATATTTGTGATTCTTCATCCACCAATGTAGAAAATACTCCAGTTTACCATTCTCATATGCGGCTGGAAAGTGAATTGGCAATGGGTTGGCACGAAATGATTCATCATGCTCAAACATGAGATGATCGTTCATTAGGGAAGGTTTATAAATCATCAAGTTCCCAAAAATGGAATGAAAAGTGGGTCCATGTAAATGATTGAGACTTCGCAAACAACAATGCTCCTTCCCCATATGGAGTTCGGAACCCAAGGGAAATCATTGAGTGAACTGTATCTTCCTTGTGCTAGTTTACATAAGCCACACCCTGACTGCTGGGGTGGGGCCCAGCCTCCGAACCGTACATGAGATGAGTTTCATCATCATACAACTCAGGCCAAACACTAGGGGAGGTTTAGGAGAGATAGGGAAACCTAGAAGCTGGCGGTCGGGGCAGGGATAAGCTTGCTTCTTCAAATTATCCCCCCACGACCCTTCCGCGCTAGCGCTTCACGTTCTTTCTATTCCATTACGGGATAGGCAGCTAATACTAATTAAATAAGTGAAGCAGTCTAGTCGTCTGACCAATCATCTCGGACACTAGACCGACCATTTTATTTCGTCTCAACCTAAATGTAATGGCTCTCTTAGTGTCACAGCGCCCCTACCCGAGTCCCCACATCTGCTTTTTCAGCTCATAACCCAAGAAGTTGGCTTTGCCAACACAAAATTAGGGCCGCTCCCTTCATTCTATGCTGACCCTGGCCCAGGCTGGCTTTTTGGGAAGCCCGTTCCCATCGTGCTCACGGCCCTGCTAGCCTGATAGCGTTGGTCAGAATTTCCCTGTTCCCTGGTCAAAGACTTGATTGGATGCAGAATCTACTCCACGAGGAGTAGTACGGACGTAGATAATATCATCACGACCCTTTTTTTTTACCACTAGGGATGCTTAACACCACTTCACCAACTGGCGTTACCTGCACTTTCGTGTCTCTCATTGTGGTCAGCATTGGATGTTTCCGAGCAGCAAAGCTTATGCCTATTCGCATTAGTTCATCCAAAGCTCCTTACCTTTATGAACAAATTATTGAATTGGAATAAGGCATCTTCCTATTAAGGTTAAGGAGTCAACTGAGGATCTCAGCGGTGGGATTGAATGCCTGGATCGAATCATTGTTCATGCTGCCTGCCCTGAACAAGTAGGAGGCATGGGCCACAGGTCGCACATAAGTTTCCGGGTCGCACGACAGAAGAACACCCAACATAAGGATGCACACTATTCCATGTGAAATATTCATCTTTATTAGAGCTTTTTGGTAGTAGTCATGACCAACAACAATCAGCTCTCAGCTCCTTGGTAAGGTGAGAGCTTCAAGCTTGATTTCTGATGGCACACCCCCCACTCTATCACCACCTGACGAAGGAGGGGCAAAGAAAGCTACATGCCTCAAATTTCCTGTGATCCTTCTTTCCAAATAATGGTGCTGGGGACACCTCAACTTGTCATTTCATCGTTTCTCATTCCCGTTAGGCCAAAGCCTTTGGCCTTTCTTTCTCCGCGCCTGCTCACGTTTCGATGACTTATCGCTTGGTAAAAAGAAGAAAGTACAAAAGAATAGTAAACATAGCACACCGCAAAAAAGATTCTAAATATTAGAAGTCCATTTTGGATTCGAGATGAACGAAATGAAAAACAAGAACGAAACGAAATAAGGCATTTCTAGCTCTAGTTTTGGATGAGCTTCTCCCAATTATGTTTGATAATAGAATAGGGCTGCTTGCTCTGACCAAGACTCCACTTTTTTCTCCGTTCATAGAGCGTATGAATTTCCTTGAATGTAGATAGACCAAAAGAGGGAATGAAGGGATAGGAATAGGAATTATAGTAACATTGTAAAAAGGGGCCCCTGTGGGAACATCTCTACTGATGAACCATTTGAATAGTATGGGTGTTGCTGTGCCATGAGGCACGGCCATGGAAGTAATGAAAAAAAGTTATGTAGTTGGACCATCTGTTCTATCCGTTCTAGTTTTTCTTCTCTAGAGAAAATGAGAGGCTAAAAAGAAAAGTGTTCGTAACACATACCGAAAGGAGACTAATTAAGCCGACCATTAATGACTAGTTCGAACACCAGGAGTGGTCTGATCAAATAAGGGATCGGACTACTCTTAGAAAGATAAAACAAAAGCAATAATGAAACTGGCATTCATCCACCATACAATCCAATCTTTCTTTTTATATAAAATTTTTAGTTAAGATTACCTTTCATACCGAAACTAAAAGTATCCTTTCTCTTTATATACGAAAAGCACCAATGATAAAAGGAGATAATGCGATCCTTCTTCTTCAATTCATCTGCAGAGAGGGCATTCGTTTCCTATTCCTTCTTAAAATGAAATTAAATGAGATTTTTCTAAACCATCCCCATTATAAGTTCTTTCCTTCCTTTCCTGAAAGCTTATTGAAGGTGCTTGACTCTTCAGAATCATAGAAAGAAGCTGGGGAGAGAGGCTCCGTTGAAAAATAAAAAATGGCCCTAGCTCGGCTTCCTAGCATGACACATCAATTACGCCATTAGAGACTGGATTAGAGCCTTGTATGATCCTCCACTTGCTAGTTAGAAAATACCATCTTATCTTTTTTCTTTGCTTTCTTAAGCTATCACTCACTTTACGAGTGCACAACCAAGTTCAAGAAACTATTAATTAAGATACTATGCTGGTCTCTTATCTAAGAGTAAATATCTATGAAATTTTTTGCTTATATATATGAATAATAAGACCATGAGCGCTTTAGGCCATCCTTAAGATATGTTTTTTAGATACTGCTATCCAATTACAACCCATTTTTTCTCAATGGATACAAAATACCCCGCCTTTAGCACCTGATGCAAAAGCAAACACCACTTTAATGCGGGGAGGCGATGATTTAGTAGCAGTGGGTGGCAAGGAGGCTTTGTTACCTATCCCATTAGGAACCACATATTTCTTTGGTCCATCACATTCATGCATTTACAATTCATGTGATGGTATAAATACTCCTCAAAAGGTGTTCTATTTGCCCATAGCTCTCGGTTTATACCGAATAAAGAAAATCTTGGTTTTCAGTTTCCTTGTGATGGACCTAGAAGAGGGGGTACATGTCAAGTATCATCTTGGGATCCTGTCTTCTTGGGACTATTCTGGATGTACAATGCAATTTAGGTAGTAATGTAATATTCCATTTAAGTTGGAAAATGCAGTCAGATGTTTGGGGCAGTATAAGTGATTAAGGGGTAGTAACTCATATCATGGGAGGAAACTTTGCGCAAAGTTCTATTACTATTAATGGATGGCTCAACAATTTCTTATGGGCTCATGCATAAAAAGTAATTTAGTCTTATGGTTCATCATTTTCTGCATATGGCTTTTTTCTAGCACATACTACTACTACGCTATACTACATTAGTAAGAGAAGGCTATATTGCTTTGTTTAAAGCCTTAAGCTTGCCTCAATCTTAGATTTAGCCTACTCTTCATAATGGTAGCATTGGTAGGGATGGATAGAATAACTACTATAACTTGGCCAAGATAGAAAAAATAAAAAAAATTTCATTGCCTTTAGTTCAGACTGTGGACTATTTTGAATATATCCTAAAGTACCGGGGTAAGCCAGGCCTATACTTCTTAAAAGGATTGTACTATTTTCCTTCCCTATGAAGAGTGTTCAGTCCTAAGTTCTAAGAAGCTAGCTAACTACCTGACAAGGTGGTTCTCGTATCAAAACCTCTGCTTACTAAGTAGCATAATAGTTAACAATTCCTGAGTGCTTCCAATAGATCTAAAAAATTAAGGCAAGTAAACTTCCAGGGCTAAGCTTATCCTAATCTATTCCAAAGAGTTAGAGTTTATATGGGAAGGGATGGCTAGGCCAAATCTTCTCCCTTAATCTGTCTTCATTTTCATATTAAAAGGTTGCATTGCCTATTGACTCTTAAAGTTACTGTATTGCTAAGAGTTTCCAGCGAAGGGAAGTTTTACTTTGAAAAAAGTAACTTTCCTCACCTTGAAAGCCACTAGACTTCTTCCCCAAACCCGTGCATGCATGGTTTGGCTGGTATGGAACACTTTATCCTAAAGGAGATGGACCGATACTTAAAGAATGGAAAACAGTCTATTTTCAAGGATAGCAGGTAAGCAGGAAATCCAGTTAATAAAAGGCAGGGCACTTTTTTTTCTTAAGCTTCAAAAGAATGCTCGTAGCGGTGATGCGTTTGATCGAGTTGGAAAGACCTACAGTCGAGCGGCTTCGTCCCCTAGACCACCACCATGTAGTTAGGTAGGGATAATCAATTCGTAGTGATGGGAATCTAGAACCCGAGGTCATTCTATATGTTTATCTAACACTAAATTTCTCGCTTGAGGGAGAATAAAAAAATGATTTAAAACCACTTGACAAGTATGTGGTCAGAGGCGTGGTCCCTTCCTTCGTTTTCTATGAAATTGTGAGCTGAGACTTTTATTACAGACAAGTACCCTGGAAAGGGTATAATATATAACAGTCGCTCGCTCTATTGAACCATCTAAAATCACATAGGCCTATCGAGCTAGCCTAGTAGCTGGAGTTGCATTTCCCATAGCATAGTGCCAGTGGGGGGTCTAGGCGGACTTATTTCGGGGCCCTATTATCCCGAAAAAATGATAGGGCCCTATCTATTCCATCATTTTTCGTCTTCATCATTTTTATCCCACGTCTTTCTGTTGAACCGTTTATTTGTCTCTTTCATTAAATCTCAACCGTTAAAAATATTTTTTCTATCTATATAAACCTTGAAACCCTAATTTCCCCCCCATCTCTTCATCCCTCCCATACTTCACTTGTACACTCTCTACACATTAACCCTCACTGATTCCTCTCAAATTTCATCACTATGCTGACGCCGACGTTGGCCGGTGGGGAGAGCCAAATACCAACTTTGTCCAGTGAGTAGAGCCAAGATTCGACGAGCATAAGTGAAATTGGTCCGCCACCTAGTGGCAAGTGCGTACTACAAGGGCCGGAGATGGAGGATAATGGCCCGCTGCCCGATCGGGATAGGCAAACACCACGGTATTCCATTTATTTCCTTTCCAATAAATTTACTTTTTCTTAGACCTACAAATATATCCGTAGTTTTCATTTTGTTAACAAATGTTTCAAGATGTTAACAATCTATGGTTTGTTGTCTAGTTTTTTTTTTGCCTGAAATAATTTTTGGAGCACCTGTGACATATAGATGATTGTGTCATGTTTTGGGGTTCATCATAATTAGAATTTGTAACATATTGAATGTTTTGAATGAATAACAAATTAGATTAAGGTTTAAAGGTTTTTTTCCTGTGTTTTGATAATTGGTGGTTTATGTTTAAACTGTTGAGATATTGCAGTCTACCCAGGCCACCAAAACTCGGAGTATTTGACATGGTTTGTTTAAACACTCCTTGCTTCGGTTACCCCAAAACTACCTCATTTCGACATTTTAAATTAATAAGCATTAGTTAAAGGGCACTGCATAGGTTGCCTTTGATTCATGTATTTCCCTCTAACTATGTAATGCTTCTTCCATTACAAAAAATGTTGTAACATTTTTAACACTCTGAAATTTAAATTTTGGAGAATTTGTACTGTATGAGCACCGAGGATTTTGGGGTGTTTATATGTTTGCACAGTAGGTATACACACCAAAAGTGTTAGTACTTAAAAGCTACAAAATTTTGACATTATAAATGATTTTCTATGTTATTTGTTCTTGTGAACAAGCATAACATAAGAAGAATTAGTCAAAACTTAATGGAAACTGCCGTAGCATTTGCTTAACTCTAAAATTTAAATTGTGGAGATTTTTCAGTATATAAGCATCGAGGGAACATGGTGTGTTTAACATTAACACACAATTAATGTTAAATGCATAGTTATACAAACCAAGTTTCCTTGATGCTTAAAAGCTACATAAATTTAACATTTTAAATAGTTTACTTCGATAAACATATGTGCACAAACTTAATGGAAGGTGCCGTAACATTTGCAGAAAGCTAAAATTTAAATTGTGGAGATTTTGCAGTTTACAAGCACCGTTGAAACATGGTGTGTTAGTGGTTAACATGGTGTGTTTAACATTAACACATAGTTAATCTTAAATACATAGTTAAAACATAGTTACACACACCATGTTTCCACGAAACACTGCATAGTTTCAATATTTTAAACAGTTTTCTTTGACAAATCGTATTGTGCACAAACTTATGGAATAAAGCAATAATTAGAGCACCCTAACCCTACTAGAGCACCAAAAATACAGGTAATAGTTCAAATCAGACGTGCCTCAACTCTTAGCAAAACTGGCGACTGCTTTCGACCATGTTTAGGTCTACTTTGTTTCAAGAGTGTAGGGTTATATATTTTCTAATCAATGTAATGAACAATCTGGATGTGGTTATAAATTTTCCATTTTTTTACACTAACTTAGATTTCTTATTATTGTTATGTGCAGGCCTATTGTTTATAATGAATCTCTAGGTTTAATTTTCTGGCCAGTGAGTTTATAATCACTGGCCAAATTTTTTCTATTTGTCACCAAAAAACTAGCACCGATATGTACCCTATAGGCACCGGTATTTTGAACATTTTCAAACTGGTGCCTATGGGTGTGGGGAGGTAAATTGGCACCGACAAGTGTTATCTGGTGTTGGATTAAATGTCTAGCATTGGTAACACTTACCAGTGCCTATGGAATCACATTACCAGCACCGGGTCACTTACGCACCGGTATGGAAATGGATGAAATACCGTCGCCTATTGTGTGAAATTACCGGTGCCTATGGGGGGGTACTCCCAGTAGTGAAAGTTTCAGTTTTTGCTGCACACTATCATACGAGAGGTTTTTTTTAGATAGTCAACTACGTTGCTTAGTGTAATTTGTTAAAATTAATATCATATGAATAAATCATCAGATATTTATTTATAAAAGAACCCATATGCATAGAGATAAAATATTCAAAATCCTCCTCCATTTCTAACTGGATGATTACCAAGTTTTTCAGCCAAATTTGAGTAGTTCACGAGGTCAACTTCATCAAAATGAGTTGTCGGAATGAGGTCAACTAGTCGAAAGGTGGTCAACTTCTCGGAAGGAGGTTTGCCTCACTGGTAAGGAGGTTTTCCTCATTGGTAAGGAGGTCTGCAATTGGTCAAGATCATTCGGTAAAAACTGCACTTGGTTCTGATCTACTCACCAAGTTGGTTTAGGAGATATACAAGTTAAAAGTCATTTTAAGACTGACTTCCACAATTAATTCGCAACCATTCAAATCTAAACAATACATTCACACAGTTGACTTCCACTTTAGAGGCACACCATACTTTCATTCACACATATTGAAAGAATTCAATGAGTTCAATAAAATAATTAACCAACACAATTAAACCATAAACTAAATACAATCTTTCAAATTCAATTATATCAGCACAATTCACAACAACAATTAGATCAATTCAAATAATATAACACATTAAATTTACACTCAGCGAACTCATGAATCATTCACAACAAACCATCAAATCGCACCAAGTAAAATATCACAAAAAAAACACAATTAACCAACATGAGACATTTCTTAACTAATTTGGCCAAAAAATTACATTAAACATATAATCACAAAAACCAATGAGATTTGAGTTTAGGGTTTCTAATTGATGTCGTTATGGCTCAATTGAAGGTTTTGGTATTTTGGAGATATGATGCGATGTCCGCTACACCTTGGTTGATGATGCTTTGTACTCCTTCAAACACGGACGAACTACGGCTACAGGTCGGCTATCTAAAATAAAATCACGATCTTTCGTATTAGTTGGAGGAAGGGATGATGCTAGATGATTTGGGTTGATGGCAAGATGTACGGTGATGGATAGAGTTAGATACATATCTTTTGGAGGCAATCCATTTGTAATTTGTAGGATGATATTTTAGTTTGTTGCTTATAGGTTTGGAATGAGGTAGTTGTAGTTTTGAATATACAACACACAAATTCACTTATTTTATATTATACACTAAACTTTTAAAGTTAATTAACATATTTCTACAGTTAGATTTAGCATATTTTATATGTTATATGTTATCTATACTTCTATTTATAACTAAGAATACTTTTGCTACTTCCTTTTAAAAGACACATAATTTTATTACTTTAATAAACTAATTATTGATTTATTATCTACAAAAATTTCATATTCTTAAATTTGTTTTAAGAACGTTAAGTACTTCTATACAATAACTAATATTTATTTGTGTAAAGTACACACACATGCATACATATATATATATATATATATATATACATACATATATATTATATTATATTTGGTTAAATACAAAATAAATAACTATTATATAGCAACAAAGATCGAGTCAATTTTTTTAAAAAATTTTAAAAAACATATTTTCATATTATTAAATATATTAATTTATTTAAATTATGCATCATGTAGATATGATTTTTTTGTAGTTGTTTACTGTCAATATGAATAATCACAAGTACAATATAACTGCTAAAATCAACTAGTGCATGCATTATTTACAAATATAGACTTTCCTTATTTTTTTACTGACTTTTATTATGACTATATTATTATTTTTATTACTGTTACGATCGCTCGAATAGTTAAGTAATAGTTTTACCTTATTATTATTTTTACCGTCACCCAAATAATTTTATGTTTTTTGGCTTTCACAGAGGCATTGATTGCGGAGCCACCAAGTATACGCGGCCGAACTAGCTTCATCATTGACTTAATTAGTACACTAGGTTTGCTATACTTAATTTTATATTTTCTTGAAGATCACTACTTTTTAAAGTATAACTATCACCGAGTGTTGCCAATCTCCACCTTTTATTTATCGATACATTAAGATCAAAGTGACTTTCTTTACTTTCACCCTATTGTAACTACAACTGAGTTCTCACAATAAGATTCGCATTATCTTTCGTCGGAAGGAGGTCAACGAATAAAAATGAGGTCAACTTCATCGGGAGGAGGTCTACTTTCTTGGAAGGAGGTCAACGATGGGGCAAGATCTAGTGGTCAAACTCGCAGAAGAAAATAATGCTCTGGTCGCTGGAAAAAAGTGTTAGGAGAGGATGAGCTTCTTTGATAATGGTTTTTTTATTCTCTTCTGTTGGATTTTTTTCTTCAATTTTTACTTTAGCTTATATTATGGTTCTTTTGGGTTATAACCTAGCAAAATGTTCGTTTTGTGAAAATGTGACTAAATGCATCATCAATATGAAATAGATTTTAATGGGCATGGAGAAAACGTCATCCTCCAACATATTGTGCATATTTTATCATGTTACCTACATTTTGAGGCTGGTTTTGAGTCAACGACTCGTGCTGCCATCATCTTGAAATATACGCTTCCTAGCAAACCTATCATACAAAAAAAGGGATCCTTAAAGGTAGCATTTTTGGTCAACATAGCTAGATTGCTTAGAGATGGGGAGTAAAAACAATGGCAGAATGAAAACCTACATCGCATTCCAATCATTGTTCTCATAATCCCATTTTGGCTATTGACAACTTGTGTTCAAGCTATGTTGTATTCCATCATTGGTTCCTTTGTAATTGCATACTGTGTTGGATGAATTCCATCTACACTAACCCAAGCAAAAGCATATCATATTTACAACAATGGACCCATCGTGAACCCCTGCCCTTACCGAACTTAGTACGTCAGTAATAATTAAGGTTAAAACCATAACGGTCTGGTTGATTCTTCTTTTCTTCTAAGACGCCTTAAATAATTGTTAAATCTCAAACAATACAAAATTATAATAAATAAATAATAATAATAACAACGTTAAATGTTAAACCTACAGTAATTCATCTTTAGTACGTTAGCTAAGGATATTTATTCAGGGAATAAATAAGAAAAATAAATGGATTAGATATCGAGAGATGACAAGCCAATATAGAGATGGAGTGAGAAGAAAAATTCACAAAGAAAAATAAAATAAAAACACAACAGTTAATCAAGTAAGAAACAATAATTAAATTAAATCAAGATTACTTACATAATGATTTAAATGGAAAATTTCAAAAAGTATTAGGGAAACTCTCAGGAAAGGCGGTATTTCCATAAGTTTAAGGACAGTTCTCAGGGGCATTTGCCTTAAATGCTGTAATTTTTTATAAAATTTAAATATTGCATTTTATAAGTTAAAACAAGTAATAATATGTATTTGAAGGTGAAACAAAAAATAATAAAATAAGAGAAACAAAAAAGAAAAAAAAACTATTTACCTACGAAAGATATATAATGAAGAATTGTGGTACGGGGCATGGGAAGAGAACGATGGCTGTTGACCTTAAAATGTAGAAACCATACTTACACAATATATATACCCATTTCGACACTGAGGAAAACAGAAAGGGCTTTAAGCCATAAAACACTTGTTCATAAACAAGAATTCATTCAGACCTTGTAAGCCCTGCTCAAATTCCGAATTTGGGTGTTGGTTTCTTTAAATTTCATTTTGAAGAAATCAACCCCATTTACAAATAAGGTACCTACATTTAGGTGTTTGAATTTGTTTACGATGGAGTTGCGATAATTTCCAAAGAAGTTTACATCCTATTAAGGTGAGTGTTTTCATCTCCCTACCACGAATTGAATCAAAAATTGATCATTGCATGCTATGTTGTACTTGTTAAATTTAAATTTATTATTTAGAAATGTTAGATCTTGCATAATTTTTTTTGTTTAATATTGTGTTTAATTATTGTGATTAGATATGTGGATGACCAGCTTGTACTTCATCTTGCCGTGTCAAACTTGGCTGCGTGCTACTTGATTACTTGTCTATGATTTTTGGGGTCCCCAACTCGATTGTAGTTTGATCTACGGGGAACAGTATAGATGGATTGTGCGACCTATTGAATACACGTGGAGATTCGGTATGCTAGCATAACCATCTGATTACTGATACGAGCTTGTAAGAACATCTTGGGTGTTGTTGCGAGTATGGATATCTGGATCTGATAGCCATCATGCACTACTGGAGGGTATATGCTCCGATGTCAGTCACAATGGCCATACAGGAACTTGACTGCGTCTTGGCATAAACCAATCGTATCTTTTACTATGTGCAGGATTTATGTGACAATTTGTTTTATGTGATCACTAAAACTCCACTCGGTAAATATTGACAATGGAATCTCACTAAGCAAGGAGGTTAACCTAGTCTAATGAATCCCAAAATGTGCAGCTAAGAAGATAGAGTGAGAGCTCGTGCTTAATGCCTTTACTTGTTTTGGGGTACGATCGTGGCCGAATACTTGTAGACATTTTTGGTTGTATTTACGTTAAAACCATGACAAATACTTGTATATAAAGCTAGGTTTGAATTCTAAAATCGCTTATGCTCTTTACTGCATATAAGTAATATGACCCATTGGATTATTAATATCACGCTTAGATCTGGCCTAATACTTGCATCGAGCAAGTTAATCGGAGTTCTGGGATGTTACACCCATAAAGAATGATGCTAGGTTTTTCCGCACCCAAAAGTTTCATACAAGATGTTACAATGATATGCTATGGAAAATTAGATTAACGTCATTTGAAGCTCTAACACAGGCTGCTTAAATCACAAAACATTACAAAATGTTCATTAAAAAGTAACCCGAATTATCCTTTAATTCATATTTGGATTGTAAAGAGATGACCAAATTCATTTTCTCGGGGATTTGGAGTGTCCTTCCTTCATGATAAATCCCTGTACTGAAATTGCTGGTTTGATGTGGATAAGGGACATTTTAATTGGGAAGAACAATTTTTTAAATGGAGTGGGAGGGTAAGTTTTCGAGCCACAATTGAGGGATTAAACAAATATGCAATTTTGAGTGGGGGTTGCACGGGGGTAATCTGTCGTGCATTAAGAGTCAAAGTAAATTCCAATAATGCTTCAAAATCGGAACCTATTACACAAAGTCTTCCGAAATAGGAAGCTGTGTTGGGTTGATGCTTGATATATAAAAGGCACCTGTTGCAGATTCAGACAAGATCTCAGAACAATAGTGTTCTTCCCCAACACTTTCTTATTCCCAACATACTTTGAAATTACCCATCCACCACACCTAGTAGTTATAAAAAAACCAAGTTCAATCTTAAAAAATTGGAACTATCTTGGATGGGTAATTCTTGCGGTGCATCGAAATCAAAGAGGGGTTCGACATTGAAGGCTCTTCCGTGGCACAACTCAATCAGCCATTGGAACTAGTGGTGGACCAAGAAGAGAGGTCCCTAGCCTTCAATCGGAAAATAAGAACACGACGTGATCACTAACATCCACTAAAGGTAAGAGCAAGCCACAAGTTCTTCAACACAAAGACATCCAAGCAGTATGAGGACTGGATATACAATAAATGCACAGCTACGAAGCTCTTAAAACATTACTCTATCTCTAATCTAAATTTTGATTACATATTAGACCCTTTCGGTCCTTCCTATTTACAAAAACTGATAACAATGGATTATCCAACTCATAAAGATGAATTTGTTCAATTCTATGCTAATTTGGGGAAGCATGCCGAGGACTCCAAATAAACCATGGTTAAGGGAAATATGATCACTATTAGTGAATTTACAATAAATGTTGTGTTATAGGGTGCCCCTATATCGAGGCTAGTTGTTTGCAACCTAACGTCCTCAATGACCATTTTGAGGTATATCACTAACAATCATGGCCTAGTAAGACTAAATTTCAACCCCTTTGTCCGGTAGAGATAGTCAATCCCTTTTTGAACAACCTCTTATTCTATTAAAATCAAAAGAGCTAATTCGATAGCAATTGCATCAGAGCTAGCTTGGAAAGAGATGAGGCATCCATATATGAGCCGATTGTTAGCGTATTTCTTTTTTTTGAGTGAAGTAGCTTACTCTTGCTCTGTGCGCTAGGGTGGACTATGCTAAGTTCTAATTTTTGTTTACGTTGTGTGAGTTCTAGCTAGGAATCAAGTGCTACAAATGGTTAACAGGGTAGCTCAACTAGTAAGAAAGGAGATGGTACCGAAGTGGGAGGTTGGTAAACACTACTAGTGCAATGACTAGTCTAATATCTTTTCTCTACGTTCGGTAAACCCGGTGTGTTATCCAAGTCTTTTAACTAATCTAATGGAATGAAAGCGATATTGGGTTCACGTATACAAACTACAACTACAGATTTTTTCCTTTCTCTCAGGGAATCTCAACTAGACGAGGGATATATAAAGCACAAGAAAGACCCCATGGAATTGGGAAATAGTTGAAGGGCCAAATTTTACATCATGTAAAAAAGAATTTTTTTAGAAATGAGAAAGAAGTCGTTAGAAGCCAGCCAGTCAAGGAAAGAACTGGAAATCATGCAATGAAATCCATGCATTTCGTTTCCTTACTTATCGGGAAACTTTCAATGGGAAGATATTTTGCAGATGAGCTCTGTTCATATCTTCTATATATATGAACTAGCGGAAATTCCTAAAACCAACCACAGGAGTTACATTCTTTCTTTCAACTTTTTTTTATATATCATATAGTTCGAGTTACGAATGGTTAGTTATAACTAATGAGACATTCCCCACTTTCATTCATATATAGGTAAGTAGTAAAGGCAGAAATTAAGAAGACAAAAAAAGAATTTAACCTTCAAGTATTAAAAATTACATCGTGACAGGTAGATATATTTACCTTGGATATATATATCCATCTATATTGAATTGCAGATACATAAATGGTAGAATCATAGTTGATTGGACCAAATCAAAAGAAGGTTCTCCTAAAGTCTTATATAAGGTAGAGGTAAGACAGAAACGAAAAAACTTTTTCGAGATTGGAATCCAGTATCTCAACGATTTCAGTATAAATTCAAGAAAAAAAGAAATGATATCACAATGAAATTAAGAATCTAAACACAAAACCGCATCGAAGGGGGATATGGAAAAATTTGTAGACGCTACGGACTTAATTGGATTGGGCCTTGGTGTAAAAACCCGTTGAGTGAGAACTTTCAAATTAAGAGAAACCCTGGAATTAATAAAAGGGGGGCAATCCTATTTTCTGGAAAAAAAGGTTCAGAAAGTTAAAAAAGGGATAGGTGCAGAGACCTAATGGAAGCTTTTCTAACAAATGGAGTTGGCCACGGTAGTCCAGAAGTATTTCCATAAAAAATAAAGTAAGTATAAGTATTAAGGATGAAGTTCAGGATAAACGTATATACATACGTAGTGAATAGTATATTAAATGAGTAATTCCAGCCCGAATGAATCTATATTTTTTCTATGAAAAACCAAAGAATTGGTGTGAATAGATTCCACGTTGAAGAAAGAATCGAATATTCACTGATCAAATGATTTACTCCATAGTCCTATTCTACAGAATTGATTAATCGGACGAGAAAAAAGATAGAGTCCTATTCTACATGTCAATGCCGGCAACAATGAAATTTTTAGTTAAGTGGAAAACCCGTCGACTTTAAAAATTGTGAGGTAGGTTCAAGCCCCTCTATCCCTAAATAGACTATTTGACTCCCCAACTATTTACTTATCCCTTTTTTTGTTATCGGTTCCAAATTCCTTATACATTCACTCTATTCTCTTAGAATTGATTGGGGCGGAAATTTATTATCACAGCCTAGACAACTTCCTAGCGCTCTTAGTTCAGTTTGGTAGAACGTGGGTCTCTAAAAGTTGTAGGTTTCTAAAAGTTGTAGGTTTAATTCCTATAGAGCGTGATTGTTTAGTCTTGTTATCTAATTTCAAGGAAAACTGAACTAACTTCAAGAACAAATATTGTACCGGGAAGAAAAAGCTCGAAAGATAGGAGCTAGTTGGCCTTTGAGATCAGATTACGGCAAATAAGTGAACGGAAGCTATCCTTTAAGCCGCTGGGTTAGGACTAAGACCTGGCCAAAAAAGAATCATAGAGCACCGCGCCTTGGTGTGCTTTCTAGATCTCGCCCCTTTTTTTTCAATTCCATTTGTGACAAAGACTTGAGCATCCTCCCAACCACATAGGTAGGGATAACTCAACACTAATAATCTTTATGACCACTCAATCTACAAACGACTTGTCTCCCAAAGACATGAGATATGTCATATAATAGAAATAGAAGAATAAACTCACTTTCTGTATTACATACGGGAATTGGGGCACTGGAATGCTGGATCGAGTCAGTTAGAAGCTTTCCCTCCAACTATGGGAAGGAACTAGATTAAGTTCCTGAGGTTTTTTCTTCATAAGATTCAATCCTAATAACACAAGACTAGATTAAATATTTGAATGCCAGTCAAGCAAATAAGAAAGTAGTCTTCATCCATAGAAACCTAATTCCTAACGTAGGAGGTCCCTAAAAACCATTAGCCACCTCGAGCGACATGAGGGGCGAGCCAGAAATTTACCTTCCACATCCACACCCCTCCTTGGGCAATATAGCAATCGCGCTATTGTAACCTTAACATGCCTAACGCTGCAATTGATAGAGTGGGAGTGGGAGCTAATTTTTACATGGCTTCGTAAACTAGACTTGAGAACAACGCCAGAAGCATCTCAATTAGATATATATATATATATATTACAGATCAATATATGAAATATTGGAATGGCTAGATAACTGCCCAAAGCACACAGTGTCACACAAGAAACAAATGGGATGACTGATCGATGGATAGGTTACAATTTTCTACTCCTGAATACAACTTAGCACTCCCTCTTTCTCTATGAGCATATCAGGTGCCGCTCTACCGCACCAATGCTGGTTATGAAATAATAGATGTTCCCCCCATTCTAGCATCTTCGTGTAAAAAAGTATTACATCGAATATGGGAGTTTCTACCATTCTATAAACATTTGATATGCGACTTATTCTTTCTCTAATAGACTAAGCTAAGAGAATAAGCAAAGGTACCATAAGCGATAGGCCTGCGTTCCTCTTTCCTCGCTCTACAACAACAACTGAAGTAAAAAAGGCCCATTTCAGTTTAAAAAATAGTCTCTCTTGGAATGGAAATACAATAAAAACTATAATAATCCACATATCTCCCATCAATAGGTACTAATTGAAGTTATTTCAATTCCCCCATTAGTTTGATGATAAATGCAAAACTAAAAATGATAGATAAAAAAAGATCTCCCATTGGGAGTTTCATTCTGCTTCATGTCCCCCTTTTAATAGAAAATGGAGAGATGAATTGATGTATTATTTAATCCATCGGGACCAACGGAGCTCAAACTCGCAGCTTCCACCTTGACAGGGAGGTGCTCTGACCAATTGAACTACAATCCCAGGAAAATTAGATGTACAACCTAAAAATATATAAATATTATATATATATATATATTTACAAATACACTAGACGCATAGTGGGCTAAATCATGAATTGAATCGTGACTATATAAGCTATTCTGATATTAAGAGATTCAATATAGATGAGTGGAAGCGGACCTTTGATTTCCTTGGACCGCGCAAGAATTCGTCTTCCGATTTAACCTGTTTGCTCCTAGATGCTCCATAAAAATCCATGGTTATTTCTTTCTAAAGGTCTTCATTCTGAGTCACAAGAGCATTCTATTTTTCTTTTTTAATGATTTCTTTTTTTTGTTATGGTAATGCAATGCAAGAGGTCGGAAATCAGGTTCTTTCTGATGATGAAAAGAGCTTTTATCTTATGTGATATTTATTAAAACCCAAAATTTTGGTAATGTTAGAAGACGCCTATCAGTATCTGATCATCAGATACCTATGGTCGTTATATTTTTGAAAGCTCAGATGGAGAGAATAAACGGACTCCTTGAGGGCTACTTAAGCCACTTTAGTACAGAAGAACTGGAGTTGTTGGATGTTGCTCAGTGATGCTATAACTTCCAAAAAGCTCTGCGTCGAACTTCAGCCCCTTCGAATTGGCCATGGGGGAACCCTTCCTTGTATTCTTTTATTGTATTCGCTTCAACGTTCCTAAATTAGAGGATCAAATATTGGGTGTTCAAACCTGTCCTTAACTTACCTGCTAGAGGTGGATCAGATGAGAGGCCCCTATTTGCTTGCTCCTCCCGTTCGCTCTAGTTCACCTGGTTCACGATGGCCTGTTTGCTAGGTTTTGGTCAGCTTTGAGGAAAGCCATTCTTTGGATTCTTTCTTTAGGAGCAAAAGAAGATAGATTTTAGAATCCATCCGCGAGGAAGATAAAAGCGAGAACGGTAAAAGCTCCATAACCTAATTTTCTTCCTATAATAGATCTAACTAGAAATTTCAGAAAATTCTCATATCATATTGAGTAGATGAAAGGTACAGGTTCGACTTTACATGAGATAGAAGCGTACTACGTGAAGCCTCGCCAATTGATAGGGAGACCCATATTCTTTCCAAGGCGTATAGTTAAGTCTTGGAGCCCTTTTGGGGTATCTGGTGTCGAGTCGCTAGAAGAGGAGCATTGGGCACAATGAATAAGATCGCTATAATATCCGACTGATCGGTAAGAAATAATTTATCCACTAAAAAGATAGGGCTCCACTACGAAGAGATGAATATCGTTTCACATTTGATTAAATTGAAACCACTAATCTAATGGCATATAGAGTTACATTGTCTTGTAGATGTACTTAATAGATGAACTAAAAGTCTTCGATAGAACCCAAAGCAAAAAAAGAAATAAAATTCTAAGGTGCTTTTTAGTCACCATTAGCTTGGGCATCCTCTTTCTAACTGAACAACTTCTAAGTAAACCTTCTTTGCTTAAGCACCTCTTTTCTCTGAGCACATGCTCTCCCATTGGGAATTTTATACCCTTGTACCACTGAAGGGCTCTGGCTCTCTCAATCAAAGTAAGGTCTCTATCAATCAAAAGGCCTATCACTCTCCATGCTCTCTGGAATCACAATTGTTCAAAGAATAACATTAATGAAAAGCCCCATCCAACCGGAGTTAAAGCTATAGGTTTTTTCACTCTGTCTATTTGTTGTGTCCTCCACAAAAGTAAGCTCAACTCACTTCAAGCCTCGTTGTTTTCACATTCCTAGTTACAAGAATAATTTTCTTGGGGTCAACCCCTTAAAATATAAAACATTAGGCCTAAAAAGAGTGAGAAAATAAGTTGCCCGGCACTGGTTTACTGGTAGCTATTATGTTTCTAAACAGAGAGATATTTAAGTGGGGAGTTACAATCGAACTCTACAGCAAGGCTTGGATCGCCAACTCAATAAAGGTCATCAGTAAGCTTTGAATTACGGTGTGCTTAATGCTATTATCAGATGATCTGAAAAAGAGTATGAGGCTGCACGTCACAATTTAAAGAAGATAACGTCCAATCCCTTCTAAGATTGAGAAATGACCAGGCACCCGAAAGGGCCTATTAGAATATCTCTATGATTGTTAGAACCGAGTGAAGGAAGTCATAGGTATGGCTACCGAACGGTATAGTTTTCTTTGTCCTAAGGGTGAAAGTCGTTCTAAAGTAAGAACTACGATCTAATGATATAATCTTGGTCTATAAATCTATATCTATGTTTGAGATTTCTTTCAGCAAGACAAGAGAGGCAATGAGGTTGTCATGTTTCCTAATATACCTATTCTAAGTTAAGTAGTTACTTTCCCTACATAGACTCAAAAATAGAATATGAAGATGCATGGTTGAGTGCCAGTTCCTACTATTATGCCTATAATAGTTCTGGTTTAGGGATTGAAAAGAAAACAAAAGCTAGAGGTAGAGAAAGACATGAAAGTGGAATCACAACTCACAACCGTCAAAGTAGGCTATTATAGCAAGAGTAGGAGAACAGCAGAGGTATCGATTCAACGAATAGGACAAGAAGTTGATATGCTTTTCTTCAGAGATAGAAGAATCAGATTTCATGCAAATATCTATGAAGGTACGGTACCATAGGCTGTTATGAAGCTGAGCTTCCCTGCCTATTTTGGCCGATGGTATTCGATATTATATCAGGGATAAACATTACCGCATAAGTAGTCTCTCCTGTTGTACAAGGATGGCCGGTCAAAGCCACGACTTCCAACATCGTCGGAACCATGGAACCCACAAAAAAGTGGAATGAATGTTCAGCCGGACACCAGAACAAAAGAGTTGTGGAGGTCTGCGATTTGTGACACAGAGGGGTGCTCGAGCTCTTCATAATAGCATAAAAAGGCCTAATTTTTTCAAATCCTCTCCCTTGTGGAGATTCAGATTCTTTACCCAGGAAGCCCAATTTTCTAAAGGGATGGGCCACGCCCTAAAGATTTTACCAACCCAAAAGGACCACTGGCATAAATTTCCTTGAAAGGTAGAGACAAAGAGGAGTTAGGAAAGAACTGAGAGAACTCTAATGGTGTAGGGCCATCGAAAAAGTGCCTCAATGCGCCGTAGCAACTACTTTGAATCCTTTTATGCAATTACGAACTACCCTTAACTTTATCAATTCCAACACAACTTATCAGGTTTGATTTGACGTAACAAACTACGCAAGTCTCCCAATGAAGCCAACATAAATCCGATCCAAATAAAAAAAAAAGGCAGTTTTATTATGGTGGTATATCAGCTGCCTGTTCTGGAACTAGAAGTTCCAATCGAAGCATATATATCTGTAAATAGATTTGTATGTATAGCCACTTCAGTCGTGATCTTTGTTTTTTGAAAGTATATATTTTTTTCTGGGAACATAGTCAACCAGAAATTATTATGTTTGTGATTCTTCATTCGCCAATACAAAAAGTGCTCCAGTTTTCCATTCTCATATGTGGCTGGAATGTGGATTGGCAACAGGTTGGCATGAAATGATTCATCATGCTCAAACATGAGACGATCATTCATTAGGGAAGGTTTATAAATCATCAAATTCCCACAAATGGAATGAAAAGTGGGTCCATTTAAATGATCGAGACTTTGTAAACAATAACACTCATTTTCCATATGGAGTTCGGAACCCAAGGGCAATTGTTGAGTGAACTGTATCTTCTTTGTGTTAGTTGACATAAGATGCACCCTGACTGCTGGGGTGGGGCTCGGCCTCTGAACCGTACGTGAGATAAGATTCTGCCTCATACAGCTCAGGCCAAAGACCAGGGGATGTTTAGGAGGGATGGGGAAACCTAGCAGCTGGCGGTCGGGGCGGGGATAAGCTTGCTTCTTCAAATTATCCCCCCACAACCCTTCTGCGCTAGTGCTTTGCGTTCTTTCTATTCCATTACGGGATAGACGGCTAATAATAATTAAATAAGTGAAGTAGTCTCGTCGGCTGACCAATCATCTTGGACACCAGACCGCCCATTTTATTTTGTCTCAACCTAAATGTAATGGCTCTCTTAGTTATGCTGTGCCCCTACCCAAGTCCCCACGTCCACTTTTTTAGCCCGTAACCCAAGAAGTTGGCTTTGCCAACACAATATTAGGGCCACTCCCTTCATTCTATGCTGACTGCGGTCCGGGCTAGCATTCCCACTGCGCTCATGGCCCGGTTAGCCTGACAGCGTTAGTGGAATTTCCCCGTTCCCTGGTCAAGGACTTGGTTGGATGGATGATCTACTTCACGAGGAGCGGTATGGACATAGATGATATCATCACGACCCCTTTTTTGTGCTGCTAGGGATTTTTAACGCCATTTCGCCAACTGGCGTTACCTACACTTTTGTGCCTCTCAGTGTGGTCAGCACTGGATGTTTTCGAGCAACAAAGCTTACGCCCATTCACATCAGTTCATCCAAAGTTCCTTACCCTTATACATGAATTATTGAATTGGAATAAGCCATCTTCCTATCAAGGTTAAGGAGTTAACTGAGCATCTCTGCGGCGGGATTGAATACCCGGATCGAATCACAGTTCACGCTGCCTGCCATGAACAAATATGAGGCATGGGCCACAGGTCGCACATGAGCTGCCGGGTCGCACGACAGAAGAACACCCTACATAAAGATGCACACTCTTCCATGTGAAAAATTCATCTTTTTTAGAGCTTTTTGGTAGTAGTCGTGACCAATAGCCATTAGATGTCGGCTCCTTGGTAAGGTGAGAGCTTCAAGCCCAATTTTTTATGGTGCACCCCCATCACAAGCACCGCCTGATGAAGGAGGGGCAGAGAAAGCTACTGACCTCAAATTTCCTTCGACCCTTCTTTTCAAATGGGGGTGCCGGGGACACCTCATCTTGTCATTTTATCGTTGGTCATTCACGTTAGGAAAAAGTCTTTGGTAATTCATTCTCCATGCTCGCTCATGCTTTGCTAACCTATCACGTGGTAAAAAGAAGAAAGTACAAAAGAATAGTAAATATAGCACACTGCAGAAAGATTCTAAATATGAGAAGTCTGCCTTGGATTGATGATGAAGGAAATGAAAATGAGAACGAAACAAAATAAGGCATTTCTAGCTCTAGTTTTGGATGAGCTTCTCCCAATTATGTCTGATAATAGAATAAGGCAGCTTGCTCTGACCAAGACACCACGTTTTGCTCCGTTTGTGGAGCATATGAATTTCCTTGAATGTAGATCGACCAAAAGAGGGAATGAAGGGATTGGAATAGGAATTATAGTAACATTGTAAAAAGGGGCACCTGTGGGAAAATCTCTAGTGACAAACCAGTTGAATAGTATGGGTGCTGCCGTGCCACGAGGCACGACCATGGAAGTAATAAAAAAAATGTTATGTAGTTGGACCTCTGTTCTATCCGTTCTAGTTTTTCTTCTCTAGAGAAAATAAGAGGCTAAAAAGAAAAGTGTTCGCAACACATACCGAAAGGAGACTAATTAAGCCGACCATTAATGACTAGTTCGAACACCAGGAGTGGTCTGATCAAATAAGGGATCAGACCGCTCTTAGAAAGATAAAACAAAAGCAATAATGAAACTGGAATTCATCCACCATACAATCCGATCTTTCTTTTTATATAAAATTTTTAGTTAAGATTACCTTTCATACCGAAACTAAAAGTAGCCTTTCTCTTTATATACGATAAGCACCAATGATAGAAGGAGATAATGCGATCCTTCTTCTTCAATTCATCTACAGAGAGGGCATTAACTTCCTATTCCTTCTTAAAATGAAATTAGATGAGATTTTTCTAAACCATCCCCATTATAAGTTCTTTCCTTCCCTTCCCAAAAGCTTAATAAAAGGGGGTTGACTCTTCAGAATCATAGAAAGAAGCTGGGGAGAAAGGCTCCTTTGAAAAATAAAAAATGGCCCTAGCTCGGCTTCCTAGCATGACACATCAATTACGCCATTAGAGACTGGATTAGAGCCTTGAATGATCCTCCACTTGCTAGTCAGAAAATATCACCTTATCTTCTTTAACTGCTTTCTTAAGCTATCGCTCACTTAACGAGTGCACAACCAAGTTCAAGAAACTGTTAATTAAGATACTATGCTAGTCCCTTATCTAAGAGTAAATATCTGTGAAAAGTTTTTCTTTTATATATGAATAAAAGACCATGAGCGCTTTAGGGAGTTCTCAAGATATGTTTTTCAGATACCACTATCCAATTACAACCCATTTTTTGCTCAATGTATACAAAATACCCCCGCTTTAGCACTTGGTGCAAAAGCAAGCACCAGTTTATCGCGGAGAGGCGGTGATTTAGTAGCAGTGGGTGACAAGGTGGCTTCGTTACCTATTCCATTAGGAACCTCATATTTTTTGGTCCATCACATTCATGCATTTACGATTCATGTGACGGTGTAGATACTCCTAAAAAGGTGTTCTATTTACCCGTAGCTCTCGATTTATACTAGATAAAGAAAATCTTGGTTATCATTTTCCTTGTGATAGACCTGGAAGAGGGGGTACATGTAAAGTATCGGCTTGGGATCATGTCTTATTAGGACTATTCTAGATGTACATTGCAATTTAGGTAGTAATATAATATTCCATTTTAGTTGGAAAATGCAGTCAGATGTTTGGGGGAGTATAAGTGATTAAGGGGTAGTAACTCATATCGCGGGAGGAAACTTTGAGAAAAGTTCTACTACTATTAATGGATGGCTCCACAATTTCTTATGGGCTCAGGCATAAAAAGTAATTTAGTCTTATTTTTCGTCATTATCTACATATGGCTTTTTTCTAGCACATACTACTACTGCGCTATACTGCATTAGTAAGACAAAGGCTATACTGCTTTGTTTAAAGCCTTAAGCTTGCCTCAATCTTAGATTAGCCTACTCTTCATAATGGTCGCACTGGTAGGGATGGACAGAATGACTACTATAACTTGGCCAAGATAGAAAAAATAAAAAAATTTCATTGCCTTTAGTTCAGACTGTGGACTATTTTGAATATACCCTAAAGTACTGGGGTAAGCCAGGCCTTTACTTATTAAAAGGATTGGACTGCTTTCCTTCACTACAAAGAGTGTTTAGTCCTAAGTTCTAAGAACTGTAGCTAACTATCTGACAAGGGGATTCTCGTATCAAAGCCTCTGCTTACTAAGTAGCATAATAGTTGACAATTCTCGAGTGCTGCCAATAGATCTAAAAAATTAAGTCAAGTAAACATCCAGGGCTAAGCTTATCCTAATCTATTATGGAGAGTTAGAGTTTATCTGGGAAGGGCTAGCTAGGTCGAATCTTCTCCCTTGATCTGTCTTCGTTTTCATTTGAAAAGGTTGCATTGGCTATTGACTCTTAAAGTTACTGTATTGCTAAGAGTTTCCGGCGAAGGGAAGTTTTACTTTTGAAAGAAGCAACTTTCTTCACCTTGAAAGCTACTAGACTTCTTCCCCAAACCCGCGCATGCATGGTTTGGCAGGGATTGAACACTTTATCCTAAAGGAGTTGAACCGGGACTTAAAGAATGGAAAAAAACCAGTTTTCAAGGATAGCGCGTAAGCATGAAATAGAGATTTAAGACCACTTGACAAGTATTTGGTCAGGGGCATGGTCCCTTCCTTTGTTTTCTATGAAATTGTGAATTGAGACTTTGATTACAGACAAGTACCCTGGAAAGGGTATAATATATAATAGTCGCTCGCTCTATCGAAACATCTAATATCACATAGCCCTATCGAGCTAGCCTAGTAGCTAGAGTTGCATTTCCCATAGCATAGTGCCAGTGGGGGTCTAGGCAGACTAATTCTATTGAGAAGGCACTGAAAGGCGAGTCAAGCTTTGTTGAATTTCCTCATCTACTTAGCTTATAGAATCACACTATTATAGCTATAGAGAGACTCAAATCACGGTTTATCATGATGTAAATTCCAATCAGTGGTTGGAATGACTAATCAATGGTACTATGATTTCACTATCGACAGAACTCCCCGAATTTTAGGGATGGTACTATGATTTCAGTGGTTGGAATGACTAATCAATGGTACTATGATTTCACCATCATTTTTAGTCTTCATCATTTTGTCCCACATCTTTCTGTTGAACCGTTTATTTTTCTCGTTCATTAAGTCTCAACCATTAAAATGTTTTTGTTATCTATATAAGCCTTGAAACCCTACTTTTTCACCAACCTCTTCATCCCTCCTATACTTCACTTGTACACTCTCTACACATTAACCCTCACTGATTTCTCTCAAATTTCATCACTATGTCAACGCTGGCCAGTGGGGAGAGCCAAATACCAACTTTTTCTCATGAGTAGAGCCAAGATTTGGAGAGCACAAGTGAAACTGGTCCGCCACCTGGTGGGTAGAGCCAAAAGCTAGTAAGTGCGCACTACAAGGGCCGGAGATAGAGGATAATGGTCCACCGCCCAATCGGGAGAGGCAAACACCACAGTATTCCTTTTTATTTCCTTTCCAATCAATTTACTTTTTCTTAGACCTACAAATATATCCGTAGTTTTCATTTTGTTAACAAATGTTTCAAGACGTTAACAATCTATGGTTTGTTGTCTAGTTTTTTTTGCCCGAAATAATTATTGGAGCACCTGTGACATATAGATGATTGTGTCATGTTTAGGGTTTTTTCATAATTAGAATTTGTAACATATTGAAGGTTTTGAATGAATAACGAATTAGATTAAGGTTTAAAGGTTTTTTTTTCTGTGTTTTGATAAATGGTGGTTGATGTTTAAACTGTTGAGATATTGCAGTCTACCCGGCCACAAAAATTTGGAGTATTTGACATGGTCTTTTAAACACTCCTTGCTTCAGTTACCCCGAGAAACTGCCTCATTTCGACATTTTAAATTAAAAGGCATTAGTTAAAGGGCACAACATAGGTTGCCTTTGATTCACGTATTTCCCTCTAACTATGTAATGCTTCTTCCATTACGAAGAGTGTTGTAACATTTTTACAACTCCGAAATTTAAATTTTGGAGAATTTGTACTGCATGAGCACCGAGGATTTTGGTGTGTTTATCTGTTTGCACAGTAGGTATATACACCAAAAGCGTTGGTACTTAAAAGCTACAAAATTTTGACATTATAAATGATTTTCTATGTTAGTTGTTCTTGTGAAAAAGCATAACATAAGAAGAATTAGTCAAAATTTAATGGAAACTGCCGTTACATTTGCTTAACTATAAAATTTAAATTGTGGAGATTTTACAGTATATAAGCGTCGAGGGTACATGGTGTGTTAGTGTTTAACATGATGTGTTTAACATTAACACATTAATAGTGTTAAATACATGGTTACATAAACCAAGTTTCCTCGATGCTTAAAAGCTGCATAATTTTAACATTTTTTATAGTTTACTTCGATAAATCAAATGTGCACAAACTGAATGGAAGGTGCCGTAACATTTGCAAAAAGCTAAAATTTAAATTGTGAAGATTTTGCAGTTTACAAGCACCGTTGAAACATGGTGTGTTAGTGTTTAACATGGTGTGTTTAACATTAATACATAGTTAATCTTAAATACATAGTTAAAACATAGTTATACACACCATGTTTCTGCGAAACACTGCATAGTTTCGATATTTTAAATAGTTTTCTTTGACAAATCGTATTGTGCACAAACTTATGGAATAAAGAAATAGTTAGAGCACCCTAACCCTACTAGAGCACCAAAAATGCAGGTAATAGCTCAGATCAGATGTACCTCAGCTCTTAGCAAAACTGGCGACCGCTTTCGACCATGTTTAGGTCTACTTTGTTTCAAGAATGTAGGGTTATATTTTTTCGAATCAATGTAATGAACTTTCTGGTTGTGGTTATAAATTTTCCATTTTTTTACACTAACTTATATTTATAATTGTTGTTATGTACGACCTATTGTTTATAATGAATCTCTGGGTTTAATTTGCTGGCCAGTGAGTTTATAATCACTGGCCAAATTTTTTCTATTTGTCACCAAAAAACTAGCACTGATATGTACCCTATAGGCACCGGTATTTTGAACATTTTAAAACTGGTGCCTATGGGTGTGGGTGGTAAAATGGCACTGACAAGTGTTATCTAGTGCTAGATTAAATATCTAGCACTGGTAACACTTACCGGTGCCTATGAAATCACATTACCAGGACCGGGTCACTTACGCACCGGTATGGAAATTGATGAAATACCGTCGCTTATTGTGTGAAATTACCGGTGCCTACGTGGGGTGCTCCCCGTAGTGAAAGCTTCAGCTTTTGCTGCACACTTACATACGAGAGATCTTTTTTAGATAGTCACCTACATTGCCTAGTGTAATTTGTTAAAATTAATATCATATGAACAAATCATCAAATATTTATTTATAAACCATATGCACAGAGATAAAAATATTCAAAATCCTCCTCCATTTCTAACTGGATGACTACCATGTTTTTCAGCAAAATTTGAGTAGTTCACGAGGTCAACTTCATCAGAAGGAGTTGTCGGAATGAGGTCAGCTAGTCGAAAGGAGGTCAACTTCTCGGAAGGAGGTTTGCCTCACCGGTAAGGAGGTCTGCAAATGGTCAAGATCATTCGGTAAAACTGCACTTGGTTCTGATCTACTCACCAAGTTGGTTTAGGAGAAATACAATCTAAAAGTCATTTTAAGACTGACTTCCACAATTAATTCGCAATGATTCAAATCCAAAAAACACATTCACACAGTTGACTTCCACTTTAGAGACACACCATACATTCATTCGCACATATTGAAAGAATTCAAAGAGTTCAATAAAATAATTAACCAACGCAATTAAACTATAAACTAAATACAATCTTTCAAATTCAATTATATTAGCATAATTCACAACAACAATTAGATCAAGTCAAATAATATAACATATTAAATTTACACTCAACGAACTCATGAATCATTCACAACAAACCAGCAAATCGCACCAAGTAAAATATCACAAAAAAAAACACAATTAACCAACATGAGACATTTCTTAACTAAAATTGGCCAAAAGTTTACATTAAAGATATAATCACAAAAACTAATGAGATTTGAGTTTAGGGTTTCTGATTGATGTCGTTATGGCTCAGTTGAAGGTTTTGGTATTTTCTGGAGATATGATGCGATGTCCGCTACACCTTGGTTGATGATGCTTTGTACTCCTTCAAACATGGACGAACTACGGCTACAGGTCGGCTATCAAAAATAAAATCGCGAGCTTTTGCATTAGTTAGAGGAAGGGATGATGCTGGATGATTTGTGTTGATGGCTAGATGTACGGTGATGGATGGAGTTAGATACATATCTTTTGGAGGCAGTCCATTTGTAATTTGTAGGCTGATATTTTAGTTTGTTGCTTATAGGTTTGGAATGAGGTAGTTGTAGTTTTGAATATATATATATATATATATATATATATATATATGTATATACACACACAAATTCACTTATTTTAAATTATAAACTAAAATTTTAAAGCTAATTAACATATTTCTACAGTTAGATTTAGTATATTTTATATGTTATATGGTATATATACTTCTATTTATAACTAAGAATACTTTTGCTACTTCCTCTTTTAAAAGACACATAATTTTATTACTTTAATAAACAAATTATTGATTTATTATCTACAGAAATTTCATATTTTTTATAACGTTAAGTGTTTCTATACAATAACTAATATTTTTGTGTAAAATACACACACACAGATATATCTATATACATATATATATATATATATATATTATTTGGTTAAATAAAAAATAAATAACTATTATATAGCAACAAAGATTGAGTCAAATTTAAAAAAAAATTAAAAAAACATATTTTCATATTATTAAATATATTAATTTATTTAAATCCTGTATCATGTAGACATGACTTTTTTGAAGTTGTTTACTGTCACTATGAATAATTAAATATATTAATTTACTGTCACTTTTTTGGGACTGCTTTGTGTCTCTTAACAGATTCACTAACAAGTTTAGATCATCTCTATCCTAGCATAAGAGCTTTTGGAATTTCCCTAACGATTTGCTCATTTATTTTCTACTTTTTTGGAGGCAACTAGAGTTGCCTCAAAGAGCTTAGAGCTCTCCATTGTACATCTTGACTTAGCTACGGATACCCTACTTTGTACTCTATTTTCTGTCTATTTTATGGCTTGGGAAGGCCTAATAAAATTTCCCCCATCCCTGATGGTTTTAATTAAAAAAAAAGAATAATCACAAGTACACAATAACTGCTAAAATCAACTAGGGCATGCATTATTTACAAATATAGACTTTAAAAAACTAAGTAACGCTCTGAAAAAATGCTCTCCGGAAAAAAATCCTTTTCGCTCACTGTTTTTTTCCCCGCCGATAACGGCTATCTTGCCGGCAACGGCTAATTTTCCGTCGGCTTGGGCTTCGTCGGCCACCCAATCGGCGATGCCGATGGAGATGGCGACTCCCAGTGCTAACCAAGTTCCCCCCAAAACCTTCGCTTCAGTTCTCCAAAGCAAAGCTCCGCCACTTTTGAAAACTTTACCCAACAATCCAGAGCTCATTCCTAAATCTCAACACCTAGGAGAACCATCGTGCTTATACTCAGATGATCAGATAGCTACCCTCTCAGCCCATTATGCTAACGCTCTGGTCGGAAAGTTTACAAGGGGCAGACTTTCAATGGAACAATTGGAGCAAGCTTTCAAAACTGTGGGATTTGAAGGTAAGTATCAACTTGGTTCTTTGGATTACAAACACGTTTTGATAAGATTCGAGCACATAAATGATTACCAGAGATGCTGGATGAAATGTATTTGGAATCTGAATGGTGTCTTCCTAAAAATGCTGAAATGGACCCCTGATTTTTCAACCCATAGAGAATCACCTATAGTCCCTATCTGGTGCACTATCAAAGAGGTGCCATTGTATTACTATAATTCAGCTTCTATTGAGGCTATTGGAAACAGCATAGGAAGTTTCATTAAAAATGATTTGGCAACAGAAATGTTAACAAGGCCCTCTGCAATCAAATTTTGCGTTGAAATAGATATCCAAAAACCTCTGAGTAGCTTTATAAGGTTAGGTTCTGTGACCAACAACAGGAAATACCAGATTGAATATGAGGACATACCTCTCTACTGTGATCACTGTGCAAAATTAGGTCATTCCCTATCCCAGTGCAAAGTAAACTTCCAGGCTAACAATGAAAGATCTCAGGAGCCTATTATTGAACATAACCTACCTCAGTTCCAATGGCAGGCAACAGGTAAAAAATTTGATAAAGCACCCCTAATCCTAGACTCTGTGGACGAACAACCTCTTCCAGGGGAAAATTTGGAGATAGTTTCCTCTGAACAACTCAGTAAACTGACTAATCCAAACTTGTTAGTCAATCAGGGCATTAGGTGTATTTCAAGTGATACTAACAAGTCTCTTCATAGTTTGGATAGCTCAATATCAAGGCTGCTAAATGATACTGCAACTTCTAAACCCATATTTTCAAATTTTGCTAAAGATGATATGCAGATTGGCTCTTCTACTCTCTCTTTGTATAGTCCTGGCCATAAAAACTCCTACTCCCAGCCTGGGAAGATGGCAAACAGGTTTCTGATTTTGCAGGTTCCTGAAAACACTAAGGATAAGGATGTGGAGGCTGAGGCTACCAGGCCTATAAATGAGATCTTGACTGAGGAGATGCACGTTCCTAACATTTCCCCTTCAGGTAACATCCAAGGTAAGGCCAAAGCTAAAAGAAATAACTACCTAAGCCAGATTAACAAATGATGCTCATATCATCTACAAAAAGTAGTAAATCAGGTGAACAATGATAGGAAACCAGAATGTTAACTTCTTAGTATGGAACCTTAGGGGAATGGACTCTTCACTGTTTAGGCTATCTAATTTATGCAAGGTAAAGAAAATTCAATTGTTGTGTATTATTGAACCTATGCATAATAACTCTCAATGTGAAGATTATATGAAAAAATTATCCTTCTCCCAGAATTTGACACTGTCTAATGGTAAAATATGGCTTATGTGGTATAATAACTTATCTGTCTCAATAATATCCACTCATGAACAGTTCATGCATGTATCCATTGCTCATCAGTTTACAAATTTGATAATGGATGCAGTTTTTGTATATGCCCTAAGGGATAGAGAAGGTAGAAAGATTTTATGGTCAGAGCTTAGCTCTATCCCAAAGGGTGACACTATCTTTATGGGCGACTTTAATGTAATTACTTCATTAACTGAATACAGAGGTCCAAGTTCCCCTGCATTAGGCAGTATTAGGGATTTTAGCTCATGGATTAACTCTAATGGCATCCAGGAAATTAATACAGTAGGAAACCTATTTACATGGTGTAATTCTAGACTTAGAAACCCTACCTCAAAAAGGCTAGATAGGGGTCTGTGCACTTTGTCTTGGATCTCTAAATTTCCATCTTCATCGATCCAAATTCTAAATAGACAAACCTCAGACCATGCTCCCCTTTTTCTTCAGGTTTCTAACCTGACCTCTTCGAATCCGAAGCCTTTTAGATTCATTGATGCTTGGTTTCAGCGGGAAGAATTCATTTCAGTGATAAAAAATAGCTGGGACTCTCCTATTGGTGGAACTGGTATGCTAAGATTCTATCTCAAACTGATTAGACTTAAGAAAACTGTAAAAAACTGGAACAGAGAGATATTTGGAAACATTGATTTAAATGTTAAAAAAGCTGAGGAAGATTTAAGAGTACAAGAGGAGATTTACGACTTGAATCCCACATTATCTGAGCGTATAAAATTGAATGAAAAAAATGCTGTCTTGCTTAAGGTTTTAAAGGAAAAAGAAAAATATTGGAAACAGAAGGCTAGATTAAGATGGCATAAGCTTGGGGATAATAATACTTCCTTTTTTCATAAGGTAGTGCAAGAGCGAAACAGTAAACTTCAGATAACTAAAATAAAAAATAGAGAGGGGCAATGGATAAATTCTCAAGTAGATATTCAAAATGAAGCTATTCACTATTTCTCTGAGTTACTGTCTGAATCTGAGCTGACCACTGATGATACCTATTTCTCCCATTTTCTAAGCCAGATCCCGGTTCTTATAGGAGATAATGATAATCATGCTCTTGGTAAGCCTGTATCAGAACTAGAACTTGAATCTGTCATTAGGAGTTTAAATAAAACAAGTAGTCCTGGGCCAGATTGATTTTCTCCAAAGTTTTTTATAAAAAGCTGGTCTATAATAAAAACAGATTTAATGGATGTTGTCAATGAGTTTATTTCTGGTGCTGATATTCCTAAGGGTATCTCTAGCACCTGGATTACCCTCATACCAAAAAAACCAACTCCAAGCTCATTTGATGACTTTAGACCAATTAGCTTGTCAAATGTTTTGAATAAGATTTGTTCTAAAGTACTAAATGAGAGATTAAAACCTTACATGGATAACTTGATATCCCCTAACCAAACTGCATTCATGAAGAATAGGGATATATCAGATAACATTCTGTACTTAAATGAAATGATCAGATTTTTGGACAAGAAATACAGAATCCCAAATTGCATGCTGAAATTGGATCTTAGGAAAGCTTTTGACAGAATTAGATGGAAGTTTCTAGAGCATATTTTGATGAAGTTTGGTTTTAATGGGAATTTTTTAAGGGCAATCATGAATAACCTGTCACAAGCATACTTTTCAGTTTTACTTAATGGAAATCCAGTAGGATTTTTTAAGGCAACAAGGGGAATCAAACAAGGTGATCCTCTATCTCCCTTTCTCTTTAATTTATTTTCAGAGGCCTTCTCAAGAAGCTTAACTTATATTTTTCACAATAGAAGTTTATCTTCATACCAAATTCCTGGTTCAATACCTGCTGTTTCTCACTTGATGTATGCGGATGATACGATAATATTTATGCAAGCATCTAAGGCTAATCTTATTAAAATCAAAGCTTTTCTGGAAGTTTTTGAGTACACCTCAGGCCAAAAGTTTAATTTTGGGAAATCAGATTTTTATCTAAGTAGTAAGGCTACTGTATCTAGGAAGAACCAGGTTAAAGCAATTCTGAAAATGAAGAAAGGCTCTTTTCCATTTAAATACCTAGGGTGTCCCATTTTTAAGGGCAGAGCTTTAAATAGATATTTTTTCCCCATCTTAGCTAATGTTGATCTTAAGCTACAAAATTGGAAAAATAAATGGCTAAGTTTTGGGGGGAAAATGACCTTAATTCAATCGGTATTATACTCAATCCCTCAGCATATATGGATGGTAATCAAACCCCCAAAAGGGATCATTAAAGCTTTTGAGAAAAAAATGGCTCACTTCTTTTGGGGAGAATCAGAGGGGAAAAATAAGATTTGGAAAAGATGGTCTCAAATTGCTAAACCAACAAAAATGGGAGGACTAGGGTTCAGATCTGTTCAAGCAATTGTAGATTCTTGTTCAGCTAAACTGTGGTGGAAAAGCCAATTAGGGGTTTCACTGTGGGCTAAGCTATTATGGTCACTTCCTCCTTCCCATAGAAATTTTGCAACTTGGAAGAGAATATGTTACATTAATTCATTTGCAGAAAACAATTCGTATGTTATTTATGGAGCTGGGAAGTGTGACTTCTTAACTGCAAACTGGTGCCCTCAGGGACCTTTGATTGGTCAGCTACCTGAAAGTACACATAATCTGTTAGCTGGTCTTTCTGTGGCTGATTTTATAGCCAACAAAGTAAATATTTTACGCCAAATATCATCTTTTCTGGACAATGATACTGTACTATTTTTACAGGGTGCAGAGCTGAACCTTGAGAGGGAGGACAGGATGATTTGGAAGCCTGAAGCTTCGGGTAATTTTACGTTTAAGTCTGCATATAGGGCACTCGTTCAACTATCAGGTAACTACCCTGTAACTAAGTATCTATGGAACTCCCTCTTTCTCAAAAAGATTTCTATTTTTGTGTGGAAACTGCTACATGCCTTTCTTCCCTTTGATGATATACTGATTACATGTGGTTTCAGTTTAGCTTCCAAGTGTCCAGTTTGCTGTGATTTAGACTCTATCCAACATTATTTTATCACTTGTCCATTAGCTAAGAAAGTTTGGTCTCACTTGACTGCATCCATTCAATTTAATCTTAATGACCAACACTCGATACCCCAAAGATTTTTTCTATTCTGGAGTTGTCAAGATTTACCTCAGTTTTATCAAGTTTACTGCATGATACTGCCATCCCTGACCTGCTGGTGCTTATGGAAAGCTAGAAACAGCTTTCTATATGATCATAAACCATTCTCTGTGGATAATATTTGTATGGAGGTTGATGAACTGATCAGATTGACACTGAGTGAGTGTCAGCCTAAGTTATTATCTACACACTCAATCCCTCCAGCCTTTAAGCACCTAATCCCTCTGTTGAGACCTCCCCCAAAGCCAAATATAATGAAAGTTTACTGGGATAAGCCTGAACCTGGTTGTACTAAAATAAATGTGGATGCCTCCTGGAGCTCTGGTAAAGCTTCGGTTGGTCTTATTGCCAGGAATAGCCTCGGTCAGCCTATTTGTATTAGCTCAACTTCAATTTCTGATGTATCTCCTTTACACGCAGAAATCGAACCAATACTGCATGCTTGCTACACCTTTACCCACCTTGATCATAACTTTATTATTGAATCAGACTCAAAACTGGCGGTAGAGATGATCAATAATCCTTATGCTGCAAAATGGGAACTCTTTCAGATGGTTTTTAAGGCTAAATCTTTGATTGGTTCAGCTGTACTAAAACATGTCTATAGGGAGGGTAATGTCGTGGCCCATGCTATCTCTAAACATCACTTTCTGAACAACCAAAGTCTCAATCTTACCAATGTTACTCCTGAGATCAGAGGGCTAATAATCATGGATAGAGATAATGTACCCCATCTCAGAAGCTCTAAACATTTATAATTTAGGAACAGATACTGCCTAATTACTTGCTGTTATGTTTGTGCAGGACTGAAAGAAGTGAGGCACTATCTGGCATCCACTCTGAGTTGCCATGTCTGGCTCTGAAGATCCCAACTTTCTTCACCTTCCAACTCTAGGAGATGGTGGTTGTTTGCCGAGGCAGCGCCATTTTGACATCGCATTGACGACACAAAAGGCCATATCCACATCTTAGGCACTTGGAAAATTGCATTTGTAGGATAGCTTTCAGCTACATCGCTACTTTCCTCATCTTTTGAGTTTGTCTGTTCCATTTACTTTCATGTAGAAGTTTCCTGGCCAAGGGAGAGAATTCACACGAGGGGTGGAGATTCTCTCCCTAGGATCGTAACTTCTACATACATTACACTACTTTGTTTAGTGTTTATAGGGGTAGATTAGCACTTTTGGAGGCAACAATTTTTGTCTCATCTCTTCGGTTTTTGCCGGACTCATGTACAAACAGACTCTAGGTTTTTGATATAGGGCTTGGGGATCCCAATAAAGAACTCCCCCACCTTTGGGTGTTTCATTTTAAAAAAAACAAATATAGACTTTCCTTATTATTTTTACTGACTTTATTTATGACTATATTATTATTTTTATTACTGTTACGATCGCACGAATAGTTAAGGAATAGGTTTACCTTATTATTATTTTTACCGTCACCCAAATGATTTTAAGTTTTTTGGCTTTCACAGAGGCAGTGATTGCGGAGCCACCTAGTATATGCGGCCGAACTAGCTTCATCATTGACTTAATTAGTACACTAGGTTTAATATACTTAATTTTATATTTTCTTAATGATTGCTACTTTTTTAAGTTTAACTATCACCGAGTGTGGTCAATCTCCACCTTTTATTTATCGATACACTAAGATTCAAGTGATTTTCTTTACTTTTACCCTATTGTAACTACAACTGAGTTGTCCCAATAAGATTCACATTATCTTTCGTCGGAAGGAGGTCAACGAATAAAAATGAGGTCAACTTCATCGAGGGGAGGTCTACTTTCTCGGAAGGAGGTCAACGACGGGAGAAGATCTAGTGGTCAAAATTGAAGAACGATGATAATGCTTTGGTCGCTAGAAAAAAGTGTCAGGAGAGGCTGAGCTTCTTTGATAATGGTTGTTTTGATTTTCTTCTGTTAGATTTTTTTCTTCAATTTTTACTTTAGCTTATGTTCTGTTTCTTTTGGGTTATAACCTAGAAAATGGTGATTTTATGAAAATGTGACTAAATGAATGATCAATATGAAATAGATTCTAATGGGCATGGAGAAAACGTCATCCTCCAACCTATTGTGCATATTTTATCATGTTACCTACATTTTGAGGCTGGTTTTGAGCCAACGACTCGTGCTACCATCATCTTGAAACATACGCTTCCTAGCAAACCTATCATACAAAAAAAGGGATCCTTAAAGGTAGTTTTTTTGTCAACATAGCTAGATTCCTTAGAGATAGGGAGTAAAAATAATGCTAGAATGAAAACCTACATTGCATTCCAATCATCGTTCTCATAATCCCATTTTGGCTATTGACAACTTGTGTTCGAGCTATGTTGTATTCCATCATTGGTTCCTTTGTAATTGCATATTGTGTTGGAAGAATTCCATCTACACTAACCCAAGCAAAAGCATATCATATTTACAATAATGGACCCATAGTGAACCCTCTCCCTTACCGAACTTAGTACATCAGTAATAATTAAGGTTAAAACCATAACGGTCTGGTTGATTCTTCTTTTCTTCTAAGACACCTTAAATAATTGTTAAATCTCAAACAATGCAAAGTTATAATAAATAATAATAATAATAATAACAACGTTAATTGTTAAACCTATAGTATTATTCATCTTTAGTACGTTAGCTAAGGGTATTTATTCAGGAAATAAATAAGAAAAATAAATGGAATAGATATCGAGAGATGACAAGCCAATATAGAGATGGGATGAGAAGATAAAATCACAAAGAAAAATAAAATAAAAACTCAACAGTTAATCAAGTAAGAAACATTAGTTAAATTAAATAAAGATTATTTATATAATGATTTTAATGGAAAATGTCAAAGTATATTATATTAGAGGTTTTATCATAAATGCGAGAACATTTAATGATTTACAGAGATTAATAATATAACGATTTATAATAACTTATCAAAAAATATATAAATTTTTGTAATTTTAAAAATACAACTTAAACTAATATATTGATAATTGTGTGCATTTGAAATCATGGAAATATATATTTGTATTAAATAAGACAAATAAATAATAAAATAAAAGAAAGAAAAAGAAACAGAAAAGAAAAAAAACTATTTACCTTTTTTTAAAAAAATTAACCCATAAGAATGGGAGGGATATTTATTAGGTTCCTTGACAGGCTAGGTTGTGAACAAATCCAATCTTTCCATCATGCTTTCCCATTTTCTCTCTTCTCTCTCCTCCAATACCACCACTTTTCCACCGTAACGGTAACATCGCCACCATCGCCACCACCTGCAATCATCTACTCCCTACACCAGACTCACCTTGATCTGAGCTAGATCAAGAACATCATCGCGATGGTGGCTAATCAAAACTTTGCTCAGGCATTGCAAGCCAAGAGCCCCCTAATCACCATAACACTACCCACTACACTAAACCTCAACCTCACCCTCCAATTCAAAGGGGAATCTTCAGTTCTCTACTCTCTGGATGAAATCCAACAACTATCAAGCTACTCCCTAAAGGAAGACCATCCATGGAAAAAATCGAGGCTGATTTCAAAATGGTGGGCTTCGCCGGTAGATATTAATTAGGAGCTGTGGACTTCAAAAACATATTGATACACTTCGAGGACAAGGAGGACTTCTAACGATGCTGGATCAAGGGCGTCTGGGCTTTCAATGGAATCACAATGAGGGTACTACGCTGGACACCATATTTTAAGCCTCATCATGAGTCCTCAATCGTCCCTCCCTAGCTCATTATCAGAAATGTGCCACTATACTACTGCAACGTCCCAACAATTCAAGCTATTGGCAACCAGATTGGCAAATACATAAAGATGGACCAGGCAACGGAGAAGCTTACTAGACCATCTGCTATGAAAATATGTGTTGAGCTGGACCTTCAAACACCGCTTCTCACTCATATCAGGTTAGGCTCAACAGTTAAAAATGAAAAATATGCAATTAGTATGATAATCTCCCTTCATATTGCCCTCATTGTAAGAAGATAGGCCACTCCATTGAGAAATGTAGAATTAAGCACCCTGAATTAGCCTCTAAACAACCTGCTAAACATAACGCCGAAACCATATACCAGACCATAAAAAAGTGCTGATACAAATGGTCAGGACCTGGGTAGTAACAAAGGGAAAAATGTTGAAATTACTGGTCAGTGATCTAGTAGTAGTAAAGGAAAAAATAATGATAGACCTGGCCAGGGATCGGGTAGAACCATTGAAGAGAAGCAAAAAGATAATGATACTCAACCTGAAATAACCCTAGCTGAAAAAAACCCCAAATCCAATTATGGTTAGAAATCTAGGTTGTATCGTTCAAGAAAATATTAACACTGTTGAGGAGGTTACATCAGTCTCAATAAAAATACCAACCAACTGCTTGGAACAGGCCAAAGATGACACAATAGATATCTCTCTAAACTCTCATGCCTCAGATCATTAAAATAACAATTTGTTCATGCGTTCATGCAGGTCTAGCCCTCAAAACTCAAACAGATTCAAACTCCTAAGCAATGAGAAAGAATCAGACATTGGTGAAAACTATGAATCAAGTACTAGAGAGCTATAGCTGGAGCAGGTAAGTAAACCTATTCCTAACTCCCAAATCTGACACCAAACAAAACAAGGGAAAGAACCTTGTTTAATAGACTAAAAAAATGAATCTATGTTACAATTCAAAAGGCAATACTAGCCAGTTAACATTAATGATAAAGCCATTACCAATAAAATGTTGGTTTGGAATTTAAGGGGCCTTTATACATCTATTGATAGACTCAAAAGATTGCTAAATATATATAAAATCCAGATTTTATGTATCCTTGAACCAAAACATAAACCAGAAATGTGCTTAAGTTACATAATAAGACTTAATTTTGATTGTCACCATAGCTATGTAAATAATAACATATGGTTAGTGTGGAAATCTAGTTTCAGAATAAAAATTATATCTTAAACTAGCCAGTACACAAAGACATGTATTTCTAATCCTTCCTTTCAATCTGACATGTTCACTTATTTTATACATGCCTCCACAGATAGAAATACTAGAAGTTTACTTTGGACAGAATTGATAGAACATTAGGATAATAATAAATTACTGATAGGTGACTTTAATGATATGAAATCTATATAAGATTACAAGGGACCAAGCTGTCCTAATAGAAATGGCATTAGAGACTTTAATAAATTTATTAGTAAAAGTCAACTCACACACATCTCAACAGTAGGTAATGTTTTTACATGGTCAAATATGAGAAAACCACCTACTGTAGAAAGACTTGACAGGGCCCTAGCGGATACCACTTGGATTGACAACAATCCTCACAGTACTATTCATATCTTGAATAGAAACACCTCTGATCACTACCCTCTTTTACTCAACATAGGCAGCAGGCTACCATCTACCCCAAAGCCTTTTAGATTCCTAGATGTATGACTGCTAGAACGGATCTCAAACAATTAATTCGGTTAAACTGGTTAATACAAATCAGAGAAAGAGAAATGAACAGATTCTTCCTGAAATTAAAAAGACTGAAATTTGAACTTTAAAAATGGAACAGAGAATGCTTCAGAGATATTAATGCTAACATAAAAAAAGGTAGAAGAAGATATCAGGCTGCAAGAAATTGCATATGACATTTCTAACTCTCAAACTGATCTAATTGATTTAAACCACAAGAATGCAAAGCTTTTTGAAAGCTTTAAATGAAGAGAAAATTTTTGGAAAACAAAAGGCTAACTTAAAGTGGCTAAAAGAAGGGGATGAAAACACTAAAATTTTCCATTCCTCAGTCAAAGAAAAAAGGGTTAGGCAAAACATAGCAAAGATTAAAAAATCTGATGGCTCTCGGACTGAGGATCCAACACAGATAGAAACTGAGGCTATTAATTTTTACCATAACCTCCTAACTGATAAGGAAAATGAACTGTCTAACTGTTTCCTTCCTCACTTCATGAGCCAAATACCTAGTATCATTAATGATCTAGATAACCAAAAGCTAACCAGACCACCAACCCTAGAAGAACTTAAATCCATTGTCTTCTCACTTAATCACAATGGATCCCCAGGTCCAGATGGCTACACATCTGCTTTCTTCAGAGAAAGCCGAGATATAATAGGTCCAGACCTTCTAGAAGCAACACTTGACTTCATGAAGGGCAACACCATCCCAACTGGAATATCAAGCACATGGATTTGCTTAATTCCTAAGAGAGACATACCTATAACTTTCTCAGATTATAGGCCAATCTCTCTTTCCAATTTCACAAACAAGATATTCTCTGAACTTTTAGTTAAGAGAATATCTGAGTTTCTACCTTCCCTAATTTCTAAAAATCAGTCAGCCTTCTTACAAGGTAGAGAAATGATAGATAATGTCATCTACCTTAAAGAAATGACAAGATTTTTAGACAATAAATCAAGGGCTTGAAACTGTATACTTAAATTAAACTAAAGAAAGGCTCTTGATAGGGTCAAATGGTCTTTACTAAGAAATAGAACAATTTATCAACCTGATTATTATGAATCTGTCATCAGCTTTCTTCTCTGTGATTATTAATGCCAAACCAGCAGGTTTCTTCAGAGCTACCTGAGGAATCAAACCGGGAGACCCTCTCTCACCTATTCTCTTTAACATATTCTCGGAATCTTTCTCAAGAAGCCTACATTTTTTTTTCAAAATAAGAAGCTTAGATATTTCAAATTACCTGCAAATGCTGTAAACATATCTCACCTTAGTTTTGTAGATGACACAATTTTATTTTTTTCAGGCCACTAAATTAACTGTACAAAGACTCAAAGCATTTTTAGAGGTGTTTGAGTCAACCAGTGGTCAAAAAATAAATTTTGACAAAACAGATTACTCCACCAGTAAACATGCTACCCAGAGCAATGAGATCATGATCAGACACCTATTAGGAGTCAAAAAAGGATCTTTCTCTTTTACATATCTTGGCTATCCTATATACATAGAAAGAACAAAAGCTATACATTTCCAGCCTTTGATTGAAATGTATGATAGAAAGCTTAACTCATGGAAAAACAAATGGCTAAGTGTTGGAGGTAGATTAACACTCATTAAAGCAGTAATGTTCTCAATCCCACAACACCTTTGGGATGTAATGAAACCTCCTTACTTAGTAATCACTAAGTTAAAACAGAGAATAAGGATAAAAAGGTGCGGAAGAGTTTCCCTAAAATGTGTTTCCCAAAAGATCATAATGGAATTGGTCTTAGATATTTTAAGGATATCATTAAAGCCTTTTCACTCAAACTCTGGTTGAAGTTCCAATTAGGATTGACCCCTTGGTCACAGTTCCTATGGTCTATTCATCCTAACCAAAGAAAATCTCAAAAATGGAAAAGAATCACTGAGGTTAACCACATTGTAGAAACTAACACAAGAGTAATCCATGGGAGAGGATCTGCAAATTTTTTAACAACAAATTGGACTGGTTTTGGACCTATCCAAGATCACTGGATCCCACCAGACAATTTCCCTTCTGATATAACCATTGCCTCTTTCTTCTCCAACAAAATGAACCTCATAAATGTTTTGCAAATTTACCTAACAACATGCTTTCTTTCATACAGGGAGCACATATTCATCAACACAGAAATGATAGGCTCATTTGGAAACTTGATAGCTTGGGAAACTTCACTTTCAAATCTGCTCATGATTTGGTAAGCAACAAAAACCAAAAACTGAGAATTCTGAATAAAGTGTGGTTTAATAAAGTGCCTAAGAAGATTTATGTGTTCATGTGGAAATTGGCAAATGCTATTTTACCTTTTGATGACATCCTTATCTTCTCTAACATCAGTTTTGCCTCTAAATGTCCTAGTTCCCTCAGCTCTGACTCTCTATCCCACTAGTTTAACTCATGCAACCTAGCTATCCAGATCTGGAAGTATTTTGACACTGTCTTGAGACTAGGTCACTACAGTTTGACACTATTTTTTATAGACTCACCTATTACTGGTCCCTAACTAGTTCCACCAAGATCCACAGAACCTTTACAACTTTAATACCATCTTTCATCTGATGGAATCTATGGAAAGCAAGAAATAGACTAATTTTTTATGACATTAAACCACTGCATAAAAAATCATTACAGATATAAAAAATGATATTTCCTTAATTTTCCTTGCCAAACCTATGTTTTCTAAAAGCGTAGAAAACCAGAAATAGGCTCACATGGGGCTAATCAACAATCTAAGACCACCACCAAAACCGACTATTAAATGCATTCGGTGGAACAAACCAATTCTGGGGTTTAAAGTAAATGTAGATGTATCTTGGCACAAAAACAACAATAAATGTGGTATTGGTATTATAATTACAAACTCAGAGGTTCATTTGTAGGTACAGCTCTCAGAAATACTTACTGTACCTCTAGTTTCCATGCTGAATCGTTAGCCATGCAACAAGGACTGACCTATGCAACAACTTTAAATTTGGTAACCATTTCTATAGAAACTAATTGCATAAATGTTATTCATGCTATAAATGACCCCCTAAAAGCTCCATGGAAATCCTTTGAACTTGCTTCTCATCTGGCTCTGGAAGTAGGAAGTATACCGGTCACACATACACTCAGAGAGGGCAACTTAGTGGCAAATAGATTGAGCACACTTGCCATCAAATCACAACCAAATAACCTCAGTTTTCATCAACTAGACCTGAAAACAAAGGGCCTTATTCATTGGGATAAAATCCAACTCCCAGCAATTAGACTTGCTTGAATGGATGCTACTGATATGTTGTTATTTTTTCAATAGGTAATGTGCACAACAAGAAGGCTGGAGGTAGTATCTCAAGAAGATGAAAACCAATACACATTCCCTCGAGCCTCAAACCATCGAGCCCTCAAACCTGAAGCCCTCGAGCCATCAAGCCATCGAGCACTTGATGGAATAGTGTTGGAAACCAGGTCTCCCACACACCAGCACTCGAACCATTAGGCCCTTGAACCTCCAGTCTTGAGGACCCTCGAGCCCAAGAACCTCCTGACTCGTGCCCCGAGCACTCGATCACTCGAGCCTCGAGCCATCGAGCCCCGAGCACTCGAGCCTCGAGCCATCAAGCCCCAGAGTCTCTGTGCCTCAAGCCCTCAAGCACTCAAGCTTTGATCCCTTGAACCAGGCGGCGGAGAAGAAGATGAGACACAAGATGGAAACCAGATTTCCAGCACTTGAACCTTTTCTCACTTAGAGCCTTTTTGGAGATCTGGCCATTTACCTATGTTAACACGAGGGGTAGAGACATGGAAAATGGAATCATCGACAAAAAAACCCTAAGTAGACTTTCGCTCAGAATTTTTGACAACCACATATTATCTTTTTGTTCAAAGTCTTCAAAATTATTTTGAAGAAAATCTTTGTAAAAGAATATTTTACCATTTTCAGGTTTGGGGAACCTAATACATATCCCTCTCATTAATATGGGTTAATTTTTTAAAAAAATATATTTATTAGGTTCCCAAGCCTGAAAATGAAAAAAAAAATTCTTTTACAATGTGTTGCTTCAAAATTGATTTTGAAGACTCTATACAAAAGGGTAAGTTGCGGCAGTTTAAATTGGCAGAGCAAAAGTCTACTTAGGGTGATTTTGTCGATGATTCCATTCCCCATGTCTCCACCCCTCGTGTTAACATAGGAAAATGGCCAGATCTCCAAAAAATCTCTAAGTATGAAAAAGGATCAGTTTTCCATCTGTTGTCCGTTCTTGTCTTTGTCGGCACCTAATTCGAGGGTTCGATGCTCAAGGCCTCCAGGCATGAGGCAGGATCTTGGAGGACTAGAGACCTTAGGCAGGATGTTCGAGGCCTCGAGGCCGAGGCTGTTCGATGGATGGAGACATGAGTCTCGGGGAAGGAGTCTCGAGGTTCGAGACTGGAGTTCGAGGACTCGAGGCTTAAGGCAGGTGTTCATTGACTTGAGCATCAAGGCTTGAGGTAGGATTTTCGAGGGCTGTAAGCATGATGGTCGAGGTTCTAAGGCTCGAGCATTTGAGTGTTGAAGTTTGAGGGCTCGAGGGCTCGATGAAGTTCGAGGGCTTGAGGTACCAGGTTCGATGGCTCGATGTACATTGTTTGAGGACTCGAGGTGCTAGTGCTCGAGGTTCGAGTGTTCTAATGTTTGAGGGCTTGAGGCCCCCAATATTCTAAGTCTCGAGGCACCCAATATTCCACAAACTTTTAGTGGTGAACTCTAATGTTCAGCAGTTGCATCTGATCTGCTGTGATTGCTGCCTTGACTCTCTGGTTGAAGTCCCAACCTTGTAAGGTAGTGATCAGTTGAAAAAAAACCATTTACCTACAAAAGATATCTAATGAAGAATTATGGTACGTGGCATGGGAAGAGAACGAAGGCTGGTGACCTTAAAATGTAGAAACCAAACTTACACAATATATATACCCATTTCGACACTAAGGAAAAAAGAAAGGGCTTTAAGCCATAAAAAACTTGTTCATAAACAAGAATTCATTCAGACCTTGTAAGCCCTGCTCAAATTCCAAATTTGGGTGTTGGTTTCTTTAAATTTCATTTTGAAGAAATCAACCCCATTTACAAAAAAGGTACCTAAATTTAGGTGTTTGAATTTGTTTACAAATAGTTACGATAATTTTCAAAGAAGTTTACATCTTATTAAGGTGAGTGTTTTCATCTCCCTACCACGAATTGAATTAAAAATCGATCATTGCATGCAATATTATACTTGTTAAATTTAAATTTATTATTTAGAAATTTTAGATCTTGCATAATTTTTTTTGTTTATTATAGTGCTTATCAGTTCTTATTATTTTGTTTTCATAATAATTAAGTACACTGTGTATTTTATCAGACTGTGCTTAATTATTGTGATTAGATATGTGGGTGACCGGCTTGTACTTCATCTTGCCGTGTCAAACTTATCTGCGTGCTACTTGATTACTTGTCTATGATTTTTGGGGTCCCCAACTCGATTGTAGTTTGATCTACGGGGAACAGTATAGATGGATTGTAAGACCTATTGAATACACGTGGAGATTTGGTATGCTAGCATAAACATCTGATTACTGATATGAGCTTGTAAGAACATCTTGGGTGTTATTGACGAGTATGGATACCTAGATATGATAACCTTCATGCACTACTGGAGGGTATATGCCCCGATGTCAGTCACAATGGCCATATAGGAACTTGACTGCATCTTGGCATAAACCAACCGTATCTCTTACTATGTGCTAGAATTTATGTGACTTTTTTTTATGTGATCACTAAAAATCCACTTGGTAAATATTGGCAATGGAACCTCTCTAAGCAAGGAGCTTAACCTAGTCTAATGAACCCCTACATGTGTAGCTAAGAAGATAGAGTGAGAGCTCGTGCTTAATGCCTTTACTTGTTTTGGGATATGATAGTGGCCGAATACTTGTAGACATCTTTGCTTGTATTTACATTAAAACCATGACAAATACTTGTATATAAAGCTAGGTTTGAATTCTAAAATCGCTTATGCTCTTTACTGCATATAAGTAATCTAACCTATTGGATTATTAATATCACGCTCAGATCTGGCCTAATACTTGCATTGAGCAAGTTAATCGGAGTTCTGGGATGTTACACCCATGAAGAATAATGCCAGGGTTTTCCGCAAAAAAACCCAAAGTTTCATACAAGATGTTACAATGATATACGATGGAAAATTAGATTAACGGCATTTGAAGCTCTAACACAGGCTACTCAAATCACAAAACATTACAAAATGTTCATTAAAAAGTAACCCGAATTATCCTTTAATTCATATCTAGATTGTAAAGAGATGACCAAATTCATTTTCTCGGTGATTTGGAGTGTCCTTCCTTCATTATAAATCCCTGTACTGAAATTGGTAGTTTGATGTGGACAAGGGACATTTTAATTGGGGAAGAATAATTTTTTAAATGGAATGGGAGGGTCAGTTTTAGAGCCACAATTGAGGGATTAAACAAATATGCAATTTTGAGTGGGAGATTGCGTGGGGGTAATCTGTCGTGCATTAAGAGTCAAAGTAAATTCCAATAATGCTTCAAAATCGGAACCTATTATGTAAAGTCTTTCGAAATTGGAAGCTGTGTTGGGTTGATGCTTGATATATAAAAGGCACCTATTGCGATTTCGGACAAGATCTCAGAACAATAGTGTTCTTCACTAACACTTTCCTATTCCCAACATACTTTGAAATTACCCATCCACCACACCTAGTTGTTATAAAAAACCAAGTTCAATCATAAAAAATTGGAACTATCTTGGATGGGTCATTCTTGCGGTGCATCGAAATCAAAGAGGGGTTCGACATCGAAGGTTTGTTCCATGGAACAACTCAATTAGCTATTCAAACTGGTGGTGGACTAAGAAGAGAGGTCCCTGGACTTCAATCGGAAAACAAGAACATGACGTGATCACCAACATCCACTAAAGGCAAGAGCAAGCCACAAGTTCTTCAACAGGGAGGCATCAAAGCAGTATGAGGACTGGATATACAGTAAATGCACAACTACGAAGATCTTAAAACATTACTCTGTCTCTAATATAAATTTTGATTACATATTAGACCATTTCGGTCCTTCCTGTTTACAAAAACTGATAACAATAGATTATCCAACTCATCAAGATGAATTTGTTCAATTCTATGCTAATTTGGGGAAGCATGCCGAGGACTCCAACTAAACCATGGTTAAGGGAAATACGATCACTGCTAGTGAATTCAAAATAAATGTTCTGTTATAGGGTGCCCCTAGATTGAGGCTAGTTTTATGCAACGTAACGTCCTTGATGACCATTTTGAGGTATATCACTAACAATCATGGCCTAGTAAGACTAAATCTCAACCCCTTTGTCCGGTAGAGATGGGGCGTGGGTATTTTAGATTTCTAGGAGATAGGCTCGATCAAGCCAGTAAACATGACTTGTCAGCGTTGAACGTGGAACAAAAATTGGTTTTCGAGTGAGTGTGTATGAATGTGATTAGTAGTGGAGGGCATGCTTTTGAACCTACAGTTGGAAGCGTAATGACTTTCTATCACATAATGGAAAAGAAAGCTTTCTATCAGGGGATCACCATATTCTCTTACATGAACAAAGTCATCGGGACAATGAACAAAGTTACCAATAGCGCTCCAAAATTGGAAAATATTACGTGAATTCGTCCAAAATTGGAAGTTGTGTTGGGTTGTGCTTGATATATAAATGGCACCTGTTGCAATTTTGGGACAAGATCTCAGAACGATATTGTTCTTCCCCAACACTTTCTTATTACTAACATACTTTGAAATTACTCATCAATCACACCTAGCATCATGCTGGTCTACTATTTTGTACAGAAGATGAAGATCAATCCCGGCTACACCATTGTGCAACACATGTTGTCATCAGCCGTTTAGTCGAATAAGAAGGCTCTCAAGCTCCTGTATGGTTTGGTAATATTGAAATTCCTTAAGCAAGATAAATACTTTTCATTTTACAGCGGACACATTCCTCCTAAAATGTACAGTCGAAATTTCTTTGAGAACAAGAAGTGGAAACTCGTAGATGGAAAACATGTTTGAATATGGTCATCGGAGAAGATGACAAGAGAGGGCGCACCGATGATAGTGAAACAAAATTTTCTTAGGATATTTAAATTTAATTTGCAAATCATATTCCTATGATTATGTGAGGAAAACAAATGAAGGTGAGGAAGACGATAATACATTCATGTATAGCATTTTTTTAAAATGAAGGTAAAGGTGAAGACAATAAAAAAAATTGAGGAAAAAGACTTATGAAATGAAGAAGACTTTGAGGAAGATTAGGACCAAGAAGCACATTTAAGGACTTCTCATTAGATAACAATGTCTAGATTGTCGTAGTTATTAATTTTTCAAGTATAGATTGTTTATTTCGAATTGAAATGTTCCGTTGCAAACAATATGTGATGAAACATTGTCTTTTGAGCATTGATAATACTTTTGTTGTGAGTATGATAGGTTGTCACTAACACTTGATTTGTTACGTTATTCAAAGTCGGGGGCGGAACCAGGATTTCATATCGGGGGGACCAAAATTATTAAAAAAAATCAAATTGACCAATAAAATAACAAATCATACTATATTATTATTTTCAAAAGATTTTAAAAAATCAAATATTAAAGACAAACTAGCACTAGAGAACATACAAAATTGGTACTTCTTAAATGGATGACCTTATTATTTTTTATTCAGAAAACCAAATCTTAATTGAAATCAAATTATTTCTATTAAATAAGATTGTTTAAACCTTTTCCAAATATAACCACAATAGAACCTTTATTTTGAGCAAGAATAGGAAACAAATGTTGTGATTTACACACACTAAAATATACCACAGCTTCACACTTCGCAGGTCCACCAATGAACCTGTCCCAACTCATCCCCGTATAGAAATAATGATTTTACATTATAGAGATTCAAATGGTGTCTCCATGTCTTATTTTCTTGGTGAAATTTTTGGATGAAGTTAAGGGTGAACAAATTGGGTACATAGTCGGGGACTGTATTAAATGTGTTCTAGGTCATTTGGTCTTTAAAAACTCATATCATTTGAACCTAATTTTGTTATATGGGCTTTTGAAAAACTATTTTAGAATCAATTGGGGAGGATCAAATGTATGTAAATCTTCCTCAATTGTGTTATATATATCTTATTGGTAGATAAATGAATTTATTTTGGAAATTATGTGTATTGTTATTTAAAATGGTTATGATTTTTGTTGCATTTGTGATTGTGAAACAATGTGTTGTATTGTATGATGGCCATGTGGTTGAACATCTTACTTTATTATAGGGTTTTGGATGGATCGAATTGAATTGATTGGTAAAGATTTGAGAAAATCACCCGATTATCTCCATTTGGTAGAATACTTTCTTGTTGTAGCTTTTGAACATGCTTATGAGAATGGCATGACGCGAGCACGTTTCCCACATAAATATTTTAGGAATGATACATTGTTAGGTAGGAAGATGGTACATCAATATCTTATCATGCGGGTGTTTCAAACTAGTTACACCTCATGGGTGTAGCTCGGGGAGGTTGACAATGCTAGGGAGGAACATGTTGGACATAAAGAATCCAAAGATTATGATGTAAATTAAGCGTTCAATGAGATGGTGGAGGATGTTGCTTGATAATTCCATGGAAAACATGAGGTGCTAGAAGCTTTGCACAACAACAATAAGATGACCTTTTATAGTGGTTTAAAACATTCGGTTTTGAGTGCCACTTTGGTAATGATGAATTTGAAAGCAAAATACAGGTTGACTGACAAAGGGGTGATAGATACCGAGAACGCATGCATCCAATAATTTGTAACTGAAAATAACACACTTGATTAAATGGAGTTTCCCTGCAAAGCTCCACAGTTGGCACTCCAGTGTCTTAGTCTCCCAACAATTTTATCAACTAATGACTGACACACCTGGATAGTTAACTTCTTACTTGCTAATGAAACTTTTAAGTACCTGAAAGGTAATGCTCCTTCAACAAAACTTATGATATTCAATACTTTAAGTTTCAGGTCATCCTACACCCCTCCAAAGTGTTCATATAAGAACAAGGCATCAACTTACAAAAGCTTTTGAACTTTACCTCCAATTGGATTTGAAACTCTGAAAGAGTGATTGGTAAAATTAAATTTAAAAATTGAACCGCATAGGGTCCGTTATCGTAAAACCCATCAGATTATGAAAAATCATACGTGTGCTAGAACTTCCAATTTATCACAAAAGTTTGGGTTGGAATCCGTACAGGTTGGATTTAATATTTAATTAAAAGAAGTGATTCGTAGGTTATCCCGATTTCAGATGCTCTATCGCACATGAAGAAAAGATTAATATTGTTAATTTTTTTCTATTTTGAAACCCTCACAAGAAGTATACCACATCAATGATATCATCAATTGGTATCCAAATTCGATTACGTAAAGCAATATAATCACAAACTAACTAATATTAACATGTTTGTTGTCCAAACCGCCTACACTATTACATTATTTCCAAGTTCTATCTACTAGTTAGGTAGATGCAAAAAAATCATAGATGGGAGCGATATATATTTTGCAGGAGTAGGCGACACAATTAGTTTCCTCCTGTGCATTGCCCCAATTAACTCTTCTGATTGTGTGATTTGCATTAAAGGAGCGTGGAAAACAACGATTGATGAGTGTTTCATGTCTAATCCAAAAAATCCCTTAGAATGCTGAGAAACCGATGACGTTAATCAGTGAGCCTCATCAGAATGAATCCCACCGTCTTCATAAGCATACAAATTTCAAATGCAAACAAACAGTCTTCGCCTTCCAAAAAGAGTGCAAATACCACGAACGCGAAAGACGCTGCAAGATGCCCTAAATTTGAAGCATTTTCCAGCAAATAAACACCGGTTTTTGGATCCCACTCTCAAGCATAATCCATCTGAAAAATGGATAAAGATAGAAGAATATCATATACATTAATAAATGAGTATACCTACTTGAAATGTAACACATGCAAACTCCCATCTTATAAAATTCTTTCAGCTTTCCATATTTGATGCATGCATTCACAATGTTTTAAAATAGATGGTTCACATCATACTACTAAACAACTGCAATATCTTCTAACTAAAATTGCCAATATATCACATATTCGGTTGAAAGATTGTTAAACCTACAACATGTACAATTAATGAAACACACACACACATATATGTGTGTGTATAGATATATATATATATATATATGTATGTATAGATATATATATATATGTATGTATAGATATATATGTATGTATAGATATATATGTATGTATATATATATATATATATATATATAAGTGAACCACAATAGAACCTTTATTTTGAGCAAGAATAGGAAACACATGTTGTGATTTATACACACTAAAATATACAATAGCTTCACACTTCACAGGTCCGCCAATGAACCTATCCCAACTCATCCCCGTGTAGCAATAATGATTTTATGTGATAGAGATTCAAATGGTGTCTCCATGCCTTATTTTCTTGGTGAAATTTCTGGATGAAGTTGAGGGTGATCAAATTGGGTACATAGTCGGGGACTGTATTAAATGTGTTCTAGGTCATTTGGTCTTTAAAAACTCATATCATTTGAACCTAATTTTGTTCTATAGGCTTTTGAATAACTATTTTAGAATCCACTGGGGAGGATCAAAGGTATGTAATTCTTCCTCAATTGTGTTATATATATCTTTTTGGTAGACAAATGAATTTGTTTTGGAAATTATGTGTATTTTTATTTCAAATGGTTATAATTTGGTTGCATTTGTGATTGTGAAACAATGTGTTGTATTGTATGATGGTCAAGTGGTTTAACATCTTAACTTATTATAGGGTTTTGGATGGAATAAAATGAATTGATTGGTAAATAATTGAGAAATTCACCCGATTATCTCCATTTGGTAGAATTCTTTCTTGTTGTAGCCTTTCAACATGCTTCTGAGAATGGCATGGTGCGAGCACGTTTCCTAGTAAATATTTTAGGAATGATGCATTCTTAGGTAGGAAGATGGTACATCAACATCTTATCATGCGGGTGTTTCAAACTAGTTAAACCTCGTGGGTGGGCTCGGGGAGGTTGACAATGCTAGGGTGGAACATGTTGGACATAAATAATCCAAAGATTATGATGTAAATTAAGCGTTCGATGAGATGGTGGAGGATGTTGCTTGATAATTCCATGGAAAACCTGAGGTGCTAGAAGCTTTGCATAACAACAATAAGACGACCTTTTATAGTGGTTCAAAACATTCGGTTTTGAGTGCCACTTTGCTAATGATGAAATTGAAAGCAAAATACAGGCTGATTGACAAAGGGATGACGGAGACCGAGAATGCATGCATCCAATAATTTGTAACTGAAAATAGCACACTTGATTAAATAGAGCCTCCCTACAAAGCTCCATAGCTGGCACTCCAGTGTCTTAGTCTCCCAACAATTTTATCAACTAATGACTGACACACCTGGATAGTTAACTTCTTACATGGTAATGAAACTTCTAAGTACCTAAAAGGTAATGCTCCTTCAAAAAAACTTGTGATATTCAATACTTAAAGTTTTAGGTCATCCTACACCCCTCCAAAGTGTTCATATAAGAATAGGGCAGCGACTTACAAGAACTTCTTAACTTTACCTCCAATTGGATTTGAAACTCTGACAGATTGATTGGTAAAATTATATTTAAAAATTGAATAGCATAGGGTCCAGTATTGTAAAACCCATCGGATTACAAAAAATCATACGTGTGCTAGAACTTCCAATTTATCACAAACATTTGGGTTGGAATCCGTACAGGTTGGATTTAGTATTTAATTAAAAGAAGTGATTAGTAGGTTATCCCAATTTCAGATGCTCTATCGCACATGAAGAAAAGATTAATATTGTTAATTTTTTTCTATTTTGAAACCCTCACCAGAGGTATACCACATCAATGATATCATTAATTGGTATCCAAATTTGATTACGTAAAGCAATATAATCACAAACTAACTAATATTAACATGTTTGTTGTCCAAAACGCCTACAACATTACATTATTGCCAAGTTCTATCTACTAGTTAGGTAGACGCAAAACATCATAGATAGGAGCGGTATCTATTTTGCAGGAGTAGGTGACACAATCAGTTTCTCCCTGTGCATTGCCCCAATTGACTCTTCTGATTGTGTGATTTGCATTAAAGGAGCGTGGAAAACAACGATTGATGAGTGTTTCATGTCCAATCCAAAAAATCCCTTAGAATGCCGAGAAACTGATGACGTTAATCAGTGAGCCTCATCAGAATGAATCCCACAGTCTTCATAAGCATACAAATATCAAATGCAAACCAACTGTTTTCACCTTTCAAAAAGAGTGCAAATAACACCAACACGTAAGACGCTGCAAGATGCCCTAAATGTGCAGCATTTTCCAGCAAATAAACACCGGTTTTTGGATCTCACCCTCCAGCATAATCCATCTGAAAAATGGATAAAGATAGAAGAATATCATAGAAGTTAATAAATATATATACCTTCTTTAAATGTAACACATGCAAACTCCCATCTTGTAAAATTCTTTCAGATTTCCATATTTGATGCATGCATTCAAAAAGTTTGAAAATAGATGGTTTGCATCATACTACTAAACAATCGCAATATATTCCAACTAAAATTGCCAATATATGACATATTAGGTTGAATGATTGTTAAACCTACGACATGTACAATTAATGAAACACACACACACATATATGTGTGTATATATATGTATGTATAGATATATATATATATATATATGGCCAAAATTAGGAATTTTAATCGAAAATATTTTTAATTAGTAAAATTACCATTATACCCCTGACTATACTGGAAAATCATTTAGTCTTACCTGAAAACCACCTCTGGGGACCAAAACATATCGTTTTGAATTTGTGGGGTATTGTCTAAGGATTTATTTCAAAAAGGGGACCAAAACATGATATAAGATACTTTGTAGGGGACTAAAAAAATAATTTATTCTTATTTTAATGATCACCTATTTGTGTAATTATTTATCATCACTATGGATAATCACACACACTCAATTACTATTAAAATCCAACTAATGCATAGATTTTTTAAAATACAGACTTTCCTTATTATTTTTACTGCTTTTGATTATTAATATCGTATTATTGTTACTATTGCTTGAGTGGCTAAGTAATATCTTTAACATATTATTTTTTCCGACACCCAAATGATTTTAGGTTTTTGGCATTCACTGAGGTAGTGATTACGGAGCTACCTAGTACACACGACGGAACTTTCTTCATCATTTACTTAATTAGTACACTAGGTTTGCCACACTTAATTTATATTTTCTTGAACACAACTTACTTATTTAAGTTTTAAGTATCCCCGAGTGGTTTTCAATATCCACCTTTTGTTTATTGAAACTCTATGACCGAAGGGATTGAATGCTTTTTTTCTTCTTTTGCCCTATCAAAGCTGTCATCGACATGTCCCAATGAGATCTGCACTATCTTTCTTTCAGTTTACTAGTGATACATCATCTTGCGATGAGATTCTCATTAACCGGTTATACATAGTTCAATTCCATGGGATTCTCAATAACCCATGTTGCAAAACATAGTTCTACTAAGCGGAGTATTTCATGGATTCATTCATATTGTTTATATAAATTTTAGTTAGGCGATTTTACATGTATCTTAGGTCCCAATACGGTCTTTATTTAGAATATTTGATATTCCCTGACATGTGTCACGGATATTTTTGTCACAGAAAGGAGTGTCAAATGAAACACCATAAACTACAGTCTATAGTGTTAATTGTAGTGGTGTAAAGCCCTTCAAAGTTGTTGTATTATATATCTAAGTTAGATTATTTTACAATTACTCTTGTCTTGTTAGTTTATAATCGTATAAGAATTTATTGTTACAGTAAAGTTGTGAAATGATAGTTTAATCTTTGAATTATTTAATTTAATTCCACAAGAGCTATTTAAATTATTAGTTTTGCTAAGTGCTTTACTTTCATCAATCTATTAATTCAGTTCAATTTTGTTTTTGTGGAGGCCATATATCTTTAGTGGAGTAAGATTCAAGGAAGTGGTTTTTCAACAACTTGCAAACACTTGTGGTGACACACACATGGGTTCTCTATAAAGCCCTACTTTTGCTACACACACTTACATGCGAGAGGTCTTTATTTTTAGTAGTCATGTGCAATCCCTTTTGTACTTTGTTCAAATTTATATCTTGAATATCTATGGATTGGTCCATATTTAACTTTTAGAAAACAAATTATCTACATAAAGGTGAATAATAACGTTAATTGATAGATTTTATTTCTTGACAAAGAAGGTTTTAATATTTATTGGGGATACTTTTGTTACTGCATTTGTAAAAAAAAAAAAATCTGGTTCCACTAATACATTTTTTTAGATTAAACCATCCTTAGATGGGGGGAATATATATGGCTCCCCAAACCGTAGAATTACCCCCGAGGGTAGCAGAAAGAGTTACATCAGAACAATCTCAATCATGTGATGATACAAAAAAAGACGGGAGCGAAGTATAAATAACATCCTTGTCTGTCGGTTTGTGTGAATCTTCTACCGTTACTAGAGATCAAACCGCAGTAAGGGAACACGAACAAGTCAGGGAGATGAGAATTCAAAACCCTTATCAGTCAATGTCCCTTTACCTAGCGTTTGATCTCATAGAAGTCCTCATCTATGAAGATCTCGTGCTCCTTTGTGCCTGAACCTCTCCTCCTGAGCATTTCCAGTCTGCAATAAGAAAAGAGAAAACAACAGCAGTTTCTGTTCTAAAAAAATTGTGTAAAGCCGGGAAAAGAATTCAACCTAGAGATCCATCCGTTGTGTGATCTGTGTTCCCTTTTGCTGTGCCTATTCTTACTCCATGAACTCCATTTTTATCTAGCAAGATCAAACCTCTAAGGAAAGATGGGGAGTTTCTGATTTTTAAGTCTCCGTTTAGGGATTTCTCCCTTGCATATTTTGCCAAAAAATCAGCCACTGTATTAGCTTCCCTAGGAGCATATTGGATTGGATTTTCTTTATGCAACAAATTTAGATAACTGGTAAGAGAAAAAATTCTCCATGAACCAACATAAGGATCTTGTATTGCTTTAACTGCTGGTTTGCAGTCAGACTCAAGGATACTACCTCTAATATCCAGTTCTAGGCAAACAAGATAGGCAAAAAGAATACCTTCCAACTCTGCATGTAGAGGAGATTCTGATCTAAAAGTTTTGACTCTCATGTGTTTCACATCTCCCCTCCAATCTCTAACTACTACAGCACAAGAAGAGTCTCCTCCATTTACCCATGATGCATCTGTGTTAATTTTAAAACCAGTTGTTGGTTTTTCCCATCTTACTGCAGATACTGTGATTTCCTTCTTTTTTTGAGTTATATGGGGTATGATTCCAACCTGAACTAGTTTCTTATACTTTTCAAGTTTGCCTTTCACTGGATTAGCAGTAAAAATTAGGAGCATCAGATCCTTGATATTCTGAAAACATGTATCCACTGAAAATGGAAGATTGTCATAGAGTATTTTATTCCTATAAGTCCAGAGAGACCAAGTTGTGACAATGAGAGCAGCAGTATAGACTTGATTGAGAATCTTTGAGCCTACCCTGATGGAGAGATAATATTCAACTAGATGTCTAAAACTCCTGAAGACAGGTGTTTGCAGATTTAGAAGGCTGTTAACTTTATTCCATACTGCAGTTGCCTTATTACAGGAGTTAAAAAAATGGTTGATGGAGTCTGAGTGATTAGAGCATATAGGGCACTTAGAGGCTAGTGAAAAACCAAGCTTACACAGTACATTTTCAAAAGGCAGAATTCCATTCAGAGCTCTCCATATCAGTACTGACATTTTAGCTGGTATGAAATTTTCCCATACCTTGTACAGATGTCTAATTCTTGTTCCCTTCTGCCTCAGGATCTTGTAGGCCGAACTGACTAAGAAGTTTCCATCCATTGAAGATTTCCATATCAGTCTATCCTCATGTGTGTTCTTGATGGTCACATCCTGCAATATTGAAACTACATTGGTAGCCAAATATGGCTCCACAAAAGGAAGATTAGAGTCTTTGTTCAGGATAAAGGTGCTCAATGAGATATCAGGGAAAGGAATTTCCATATCTTCAGGCCATTTATAGTATAGTGCACCTTCTCCTGACCAGTTTGAGTTCCAAAAGGAGCATTCACCTTTTCCATGAATTACTCTAGTTAAACTATTAGTTTTTTCAGTTATGTTACAGATTCTTTTCCATACATGAGATTTCTTATAAGACTCAGGTAGAGTCCACAAATGCTGAGACCATTGAGTGGTGTTCATTTGAAGCTTCCACCATAGCTTACAGGAGAATGAATCAACTATAGCCTGAAGATCTCTAAACCCTATCCCATTCTCTTGTACTGGAAAACTCATTTTTCTCCAACCTCTCCATTTTTTCCTGGCCTCTGTACTATCATTGGCTCCCCAGAACAGCCCAACAGCCAGCCTTTCCATTTTTCTCAGTACTATCTTTGGAGGTCTTAAGACAGCAAACAAGTGGGTTGGAATTGAAAGAAAACAGTGGTTTATTAGGATAATTTTACCTGCAGTACTCAACCATCTGTTTTTCCAGTTATTAATGTTTTTTTCCATTCTCTCCAATATAGGGTAGTAATATCTCTGAGTGTTCCTTCCTGTAAATATGGGGATCCCTAGGTACTGAAAAGGAAACTCACCTCTAACCATTCCTAAATTCCTGCTCCAGATTTGGATTCTATCTACTGAGGTGTTTGGAGTAGTATAGAAGTTGGATTTAGAAAAATTAACTTTTTGTCCCGTAGTTTGCTCATATGCACTGAGAAATCTTTTAAATCTTTTCAGATTTTTCTTATTACCACTGAGGAATACAGCAGTATCATCTGCATACATTAGATGAGTGATCTGTGGGCATTTTTTAGGTAATCCAAAAAATTGCAGGTATCCCATGTTAAACAGTTTTTTAAACCTCGGGAGAATGCCTCTGATAGTATATTATACAGAAATGGAGACAGAGGATCTCCCTATTTAATTCCTCTATTTGATGCAAAGAAACCTGTTGCTACTCCATTAATTAAAACTGAAAAGTGAGCTGAGGCTATGTTCTGCATTATCCGGTTTACAAAGGTACCATGAAAACCAAATTTAAGGAGGATTGAATTAAGAAAAGACCATGAGACCCTATCAAAAGCTTTCTACATGTCTAGTTTAATGATTAAGTTCTGCTTTTTTAATTTTCTTGATAAAATTCTGGTCATTTCTTGCATCAAAATTATGTTGTCAGAGATATCCCTCCCTTTCATAAAAGCACTTTGTTCCGGGGATATAAGTTGAGACATGAAAGGCTTAATTCTTTCCATCATCATCTTAGAGAATACCTTGTTCACAAAATTAGAAAGACTTATTGGTCTGAAGTCAGAAAAGGTAACAGGTATATTTCTTTTGGGAATTAAAGCTAGCCAGGTACTGGAAATTGCCTTTGGGATATTTCCACTTTTTAAAAAATCATTTGCAGCTTCAAGTAAATCTACTTTAACATATTCCCAAAAGGTAGTGTAAAAAAAACCAGAGTATCCATCAGGTCCAGGGGAACTATGTTTGTTGAGGTCAAAAATTGCAAACTTGAGCTCTTGGATCAGGAAAGGAGACAGCAGTAAATTATTTCCTTGTTCAGTTATTACTCTAGGGATTTCAGATAGAAAATGACTTATATAAGTTCCCTGTTTCTGGGGTTCATCCTCATGAAATAAAGCTTTATAGTACCCCACTGCTGCCTCTTTGATCTGGGTTGGATCTGTGATCCAGTTTCCATGTTCATCCCTAATCTTACTGATTCTAGATTTAGTCCTCCTTTCCCTTATTGAGTGGTGAAAATAACTCGTGTTTGCATCACCATATTTAAACCAATTCAACCTAGCTTTTTGCCTAAGATAGATTACTTTCTCTTTTTGAGCCCTCATCAAAAGATGTTTAGATTGGTTCAAATCTGACAAGATTGAATCATTTGGAGTTTGCTGAAATGAGATTTCTAAATCATTAACCTTGTTCTCATATTGTATCAGGTTCTGATCAAGATTACCAAACTGTGTTTTGTTCCATTGCTTTATTTCCATCTTAAGCCTTTTCAGTTTATATACTAACCTATACATTCCTCTGAAAGAAGTTTCCAGGTTCCAGTTAGAGGCCACTAAGTTTAGAAATTCCTGTCTACTAGTCCACATCTCTTGAAATCTAAATGGTCTAGGGGCTTGTTCCTCAGATGTTTGTACAGATAAGAGAAGAGGAGCATGATCCGAAGACAATCTATTAAGAACATGGATTGAACTGTTAGGAAATAAATCAAGCCAATCTAATGAGCATATTCCCCTGTCTAACCTTTGGAACATCAAATCTTTGCATCTATCCTTAAATCTATTGTTGCTCCAAGTAAAAGAGTTACCTACTGTAGGTATATCATGCAAATCCAGGTCATATAAAAATTTATTAAATTGCTTCATGCTCTTTTTTGGGGTTGACTTTCTCCCTTTATACTCTAATACTGACGCTACAGTGTTAAAGTCTCCAATAAATATGGAAGGAAGAAGATTAGTTGCCTTTAAATCACTCCATAAAGACTCTCTGACTTGTCTATGAACACTTGCATAAATAAAAACACAATTCCAGCTCAGAGAAGATAATGAATCAGTTATATTCACTTGTACATACTGATCAGTCTCACTTATAACAGTAATGCTAAAAGACTGGTTCCAAAATAACCAAATTTTAGCACTATGAGCAGAGTAGGCATTCTGAAAACCCAATTCATATTTAAATTTTGTGAGCTTCTGATTTTCTTGCCATGGTTCTATTAAGCACATTATGTCTAACTTGTGTTTAAGTTTCAAATTCTTAAGTCTGTCAATTGAAGTGCCAATTCCCCTTATATTCCAAACTAGTACATTCCCAATTATGGTGTGTGTAATCATTTAAAAATTTTGGGATTGGCTTTTTGTGATGATCTTAGGTTTCTACTAGTCTTTGCTGAGTTTTTGCCTTTTTCTCCTGATTTTCCATTACTATGATCAGAATTCCCTGCTAACAGATTTTGGAATGAAAGGTTTACCTTATCCTGTTTTCCTTCTTTTTCCAGAATGCTCAAATCAGAAATTGTTGCAGATTGTTCATTCAATGTTTCCTCTTTGCTGGAACTTTGCTCTGTAGGACCTATTTGATCTTGCTCTTTAAGCTCCAATTGTGCTTGTTCTTTTTGGGAAACATTGAAAATAGATTTATTAGCAGAAACATCAGAGGTTATGACAACTGGTACTTCCTGCGATTCAACTGTTTCATGAAAAATCTCCACTATCTCCCCTTCCTGCTCATCCTCACTATCTTCTAGGGATTGAAAGGCATTAGATATTGTCACCGTGTTCGTGTTTGTTTCCTTATCCATTATGGAAGATTTTTCAGGGATCTTTTTTCTCCAAATGGATGTGGTTATTGGCTTAGATATATCATCGAGTGAGTAAAATGGGCCATTCCTTTTTTTATGACTTACCTTGTAGAAATCAAAATTGCTATCATTTTGGATTCCTATATTAATTATTTGTTTCTGAACATCCTTTTCCTTTTGTGATACAATAAGAGCAGATGTTCCTTCAATGTTTACTACCTCTGTTGGGTGAGAATCTGATCCTATTTTGTTCTTATGTGTGGTATTCTCAACCTTATTACTAGTTGTTTTCCTCAGATTAGGGTGTAAAAAATTATAGTTTATGTTGCTATGCCCAATTATTTTGCAGTGTGTACAATATGTTGGCAAATCCTCATACTCAATTGGGTATTCAGCAACCTTGTTTCCTATGCCTACCATGATTGACTTAGGAAGCTGGGCTAACAAATCAATTTCTACACATACTTTAATAGCTGAAGGTCTGGTTAAGGCCATGGTTGCAGCATCCATTTTAAGAAACCTACCTACCTGGCTACTTATACCCATAATTGCAGAGTTGTTATAGAAATGAATTGGTATTTTGTGAAAAGTTACCCAGACCGGGACTATGGAGGATTCCACAGACGGAGAGAAATCTGGTGTCCATTTCTGCACTTTCATTGTGTATCCTTGTATTGACCACTGGCCCTTCATCCAACACCTTTGGTAATCTTCATTTTCCTGAAATCGGATCAAAACATGTCGATAATCAATAGAACCTAATTGAAATTTCGATTTAAAACCTATTGATTTAAAAGACTGTTGAAGTGAATCCATGTGAGGTTTCCCTCGGATGAACTTTCCGACGAGGGCGTTCTGGTAGTGCGAAGCTAGGATTTCTCCTTCTTCAGGGGGGAGTATGTATGCTATCTTTCCCTTAAATTCTGTTATTGGGTGAAGGTTTGGAGTATCTGGGAGGGTTGATAGGAGAGGGGATTGTTTTGTGTTAAGCGCTTGGGCAAAACTTCTGATTGCCAGGGGCTTAGAGTGATTTGGATCCGGAGGTGGAGGAGACGTCGGCGACGCCATGGTCAGTCGCCGATGCTGATGCAGAGGATCAGTAATATGACCGTTAAAGAAGAAATGGAGGTGACGAAGTGAAGAAAGAAGAGTAGTGTGTTTTTCGCACTATTTTTCGCACATAGACACAGTAGACAGCTCGCAATCAATTCCCAAATTGTATCGAAGGTGGGTGGCTTTCGGTTCCACTAATACATTATTTTTACGGTAACCACATACTATTTTATTTTAATGACCACGTTGTGATGTAATAATTTCCTATCGTTATGGAATCACATGCACACAATTGGTGTACAAATTATGGCAGCTTTAGTTTACGGCATTTCATTTGACACTTAAAAGTTAAAAGTTTACTGCTAGGTAGTCTAGTTAAATATGGTTTTACCTTCTTAAATCTGCCATAATTCTTTTCAGTTTCTTATTTGTATTTTTGAAGATCATACCTATGTACTATAAATAGGGGTGGTTTTCAACATTATTTTTACACGGCCATAATTTTCAATCAATATACAACCTTTTGAGTTCATACTCTTTTCTTGCGAGCTATTCCATTGTTCTTACCCCCGAGAGCTAGTTAAGTATCAATAAACCTTATAATCTGATTCTGAGAGCTAGTTAGAGAGCAAGTCGAAGTTGGGCGTGCCCCGAGGGCTAGACACCTGAATTCCGTGCGAGATAGTGCGGGTTTACATATCCCTTCACTAGACTAAAGATATTAATTCTGCAAATCGTGAGTTTTCGCAAGGAGATTCATATCAATTTTGCTAGGTTTTTTTATTGGGTTTTCCTTCTATTTTGACTTTTATTTTTATATGTTTCTTTTGGGTATAACCAGCAAAAATGGTAATTTTTGAAAATGGGTCTTCTTTTTGCGTTGAGCTTTAGATCTGAAAGTCTCCGCCATATTTTTTTTTCCGGCGATCTATCATTCAGTAAAATTACACTAGCTTTTGATCTACTCTCCAAGGTTGTTTAGGATAAATACAAGTTAAATCTCGTTTTAAAACTGACTTCCACAATTAATTTGCACTCCTTCAAATCCGAACAATACACTCACACAGCTGACTTCCACTATAGAGACACACTGTACATTCATTCGCAAGTATTGAAAGAATTAAACACGTTCAATAAAATAATTAACCAACACAATTAAACTAGTAAATAAATAGAATCTTTCAAATTCAGTTATATCAGCACAATTCACGACAACAATCAGATTAATTGAAATAATATAACACGTTAAATTTACAATCAATGAACTCATGAATTGTTCACAACAAACCAGCAAATTACACCATGTAAAATATCACAAAAAAAGCACAACCAACATAAGGCATTTCTTAACTAAATCAGTCAAAAATTTACATTAAACATATAATCACAGGAACTAACGAGATTTCCTTGAGTTTAGGGTTTTAGTTGATGTTGTAATGGCTCAGTTGAAGTCAGGGGCAGAGGTAGAAAATTTGTATGGTGGGGCTGATATATAAAGAAAAAAATATTTTCCCAATTTTTCTTCATATTAGAGGGGGCTGATAAATAATTTTTTTCAAAAAATTACTCCCATATTTCCCGTAAATTTCAGCCCGGCGGGGGCTGAAGCCCCCTCCAGACCCCCTCCCTCCGCCTTTAGTTAAAGTTGTTGGTATTTTGGAGATATGAAGCAACGTTGGTACCTTGGTTGGTGATTCTTTGTACTCCTTCAAGCACTGCCGAACTACGGCTATGGGTCGGCTAAAAATGAAATCGCAAGATTTTGCATTGGTTGGAGGAAGGGATGATGTTGGTTGATTTGTGTAGATGGAAAGATGTTCGGTGGTGGATGGAGTTAGATACATGTGTTTTGGAGTCAGTCCATTTGTAATTTGTAGTTTATAGGTTTGGAATGAGGTAGTTGTAGTTTTGAATATATATATATATATACAAAAATTCACTTACTTTAAATTAAATAGTAAAATTTTAAAGTTAATTAACATATTTCTAAAGTTAGATTTAGTATATTTTATATGTTATCTATACTTCTATTTACAACTAAGAATACTTTTGCTACTTCCTTATGAAAGACACATACTTTTATTACTTTAATATAATAATTATTGATTCATTATCTATAGATATTTCATATTCTTATAACTATATTATTTATAAAGTAAATTATTTCTATACAACAACTAATATTTATCTATGTAAAATACACACAAATATATTTATTATATTCGTTTAAATACAAAATAAATAATTAATATATAGCAACCAAGATCGAGTCAAAATTTTAAAACAATTTAAAATAAATATATTGTCATATTAATAAATATATTAACTTATTTTAAATAATGCATCATCTAGATATATTTTTTTATTACTTATTAATATTATAAATTATATCTAATTTTTTCATTTCTTTCATAACTCGTGCATCGCACAGGTGTTATCTTGTTTATTTAAAAAAGAACTCACATGCATAAATATTTATTTTAATGATAACAGATTAAAATTTATTAAAATTTTATAAATGCTAAAAAATTTAGAGGGTTCTTTTGTCACACCATTTTTAATATTTTTTTCCGGGTTCTATTATTATTTCATTTTCTCACTAACCACATTCTATTTAATTTTAATAATCACCTATTTATGCAGTTGTTTACTGTCACTATGAATAATCACATGAACTCAATAACTATTATTATTCAACTAGTGCAGGCATCATTTAAAAATATAGACCTCCCTTATTATTTAATTGCCTTTTATTATGACTATACTAATATTGTTATTACAGTTACGATCGCTCGAATATTTAAGTAATAGTTTTACCTTATTAGTACTTTTACCACCACCCAAATGATTTTAAGTTTTTTTTGGCATTCACAGGAGCAGTGATTGCGGAGCCACCTAGCATACACGGTCGAACTTGCTTCATCATTGACTTAATTAGTACACTAGGTTTGCTATATTAATTATATATTTTCTTGAAGACCGCTTACTTTTCAAGTTTAACTATCACCATGTGTTTTCAATCTCCACCTTTTATTTATTGATACACTAAGATCAAATTGATTTTTTTTAATTTTTGCCCTCTTGTAACTACAACCGAGTTGTCCCAATCTGATTCACATTATGGAAGGAGGTCAGCGAATGAAAATGAGGTCAACTTCATTGGGAGGAGGTCTATCTCCAAGGAAGGAGGTCAGCGACGTGGCAAGATCTAGTGGCCAAACTCGTAGAACGACGACCATGCATTGGTCGCTGGAAAAGAGTGTCAGGAAAGTTAGAGCTTCATTGCCAGAGGTTGTTTTGATTTTCTTCTGTTGGATTTTTTCTTCAATTTTTACTTTAGCTTTGTTATGTTTCTTTTGAGTTATAACCAAGCAAAATGGTAATTTTATGAAAACGACTAAAAGCATCATCAATTTGAAGTAGATTGTAATGGGCATGGAGAAAATGTCATCCTCCAACCTATTGTGCATATTTTATCATGTTGCCTACATTTTGAAGCTAGAGCCAACGACTCATGATGTCATCATCTTGAAACATACGCTTCCTAGCAAACCTAACATTGGTGTGTCGTTTTACACCAAAAATAAATCAAGCTCTAATCTGAATTTTCAGTTCAGGATTCTGTGGTCGGTATGGGCATACCGACCAGTATAGCTGCGAGCAGGTTCGTTTCCCAAGAGATTGGTGAGACTTTTTCTTTAATCTTTAATCTGCAAATTTGTAACCAAAAGAACCAGATGAGGGTTGTGAATAAGAGAAACTAAAAATCGAGTAAAAACATGAATGAGAAATTGTTACAGATTGCGAAATAATTCAACTATGATGAGAAGATCCGGTTTCGATCAATTCCATACTGGCTTTCTATCTCGATCCTTGATGCAAAGATGACTTTAAATGCATGCACACAAATTGGTTATAGTTGCAAGCAACCAATCTTTCCTTACCTTGTCGATAATCAGGAGGACGCCTCACCAACTATTTCTCTAACTAACATATAACCTAAGAGACGCTCTATAGATTTAATATGCTAGCAGCATTAAGAATGAGAAAGACCCAATTCATAACCAACAGACTCGGACGCCGGAATGTTAAATTAAGACTGTTGTTCCCTACCACTTATTGAACTGAAATCACAATTACGGATGATTGGTTCAATTGGCATTAAATTAACTAACATGCTATCAAATATTGGCCACTACTCAATAACATGAAAGCAATTATAATCATTATAATCAAGAACAGCAGATGCAAGCATGCAATCAAAGTATAAGAACTAATTAGATCTCACGAGAATCGACGCCAGTACTTCCTTGATCTTTACCGGAAAAGATGAATTTAGCTAGAATACATAATTGAATTAACAATCAAAAGCATAAAAATAAATGATGAAAATTGTCTGAATAAAAATACTGGAAAACCCAAATCGCAAAATACTGTCTGCGCAAATGGACTGTCGTACGCAATTTTGTCTCTGTCCTCCTGGCCGTACGTTCATGCGTGTAAAATAACCAAGTCTCCCAAAAATATTACTACAACCAAAAGATAGATAAGGAATAAAATATGTCTTTCCTTATCTAATTAGAACTCTAAAAGGTAATCCCAATATTCTCTCCTAACAATTAGGAGTCTTCAAATCAATCTGATTCTTCTCCAACTACATTTGTAATTGCCATAATTCAGCACCAAATATCTCCATTATTATTTCCTCTTCCATCTCCAAGCATTAATGACCATAAACTGCACCAACTTGCCAATTCAGCATCTAAATCTTTAAACTGCAAGAACATTACGAATAACATAAATATCCAAGCATTTAATAAATCATTTAACTCAATAATCAGCCCAAAATATATGGTAAAATCAACCCCATCAAAATACCCCACACTTAGATAATGCTAGCCCTCGAGCATATGCAAATGCAAAACATAAATGTAAACGTGAGACTCAAATTTAAAACACTACAGCAGCCCTCAAATCAAAAATCATCATAGTAAAGTCAAAACACAATCAGCCATCATACCACAAACCATTCCCCTTTGCTTATAAAATCACATCATCCTCACATTCTAGTCAAAACATGCAATAAAATCCAGCCTCACCAAGATCACTCAATATCTCTCAAATTCATAATCAGGTCATTCACACAAATCATATTCAATACTCATCACAACAGGTTTGTATATACCACTATCTCCACCGTAGTAATTGAACACTTGAGTACAAATCAATGAGGTCTTTCTCAAGGTTGTAACGAGGCTAGGGTCAGAGAGGTAGGATAAAGGGAATACGAGGCTAAAAATCTGAGAATATGCAAGCAATCCATTATCACCTCATGCTCCTCTATTTTCATACTTCGAATGAATATGAAACATTAAAACACAACGAAGTATAATCACCACCACCAAGCACTAAACCATACCCTTATTGCTACCAAAAATTTTCAGCCCAATATGCTACTGACCGGATTTTTTTTTCTTTTTTTTTTTCAGAACTGATTTTTTTTTCTTTTTTTTTTTTCTACTTTTTTTTTTCTCTGGACAGCAGCACTTACAAGCATTTTCTGGGCATACAAGATCAATAATATCATGCAAAAACTATACATGCACCTTCCAAATGAATATAAGTCCAAAATACTCTATGCTCCACATGTATTAGCACAAAATCTCAACCATATCTAACCCACCATACAATTCTAATCCACATCAATAATAAATCACTAACATATTCTCAGAGGGTTAAGAAAAGGCTAAGGCTCTTGGCTAAATATTTAGTGACTAAATACCAAAGAAAGAGTTTTCTGGCTTCAACGGGGCAAACTAGGGGATCAATGTAAGGAAGGAAGTATATAGTAGAAGCTAAGTAGGGCTCATTCCTAAGTGCCTCTATCATTTTCATACTCAAGTATCAAAAACAGTCTCGAAATCATGGCACAAACCAAGCAATGAATATCAAAATATGATCACTCAACAAAGAGATAAAGAGCTACTTAATATCATCATTTTTTTAATATGCCTATATTTTTTCTGGCTTTTGCTCTTTTAAGGCTCAAATCCTCACAATATATCTAGGTTTAGAGCAAAATGACTTATTGCACATTCATCATCCTAAAATGCATATAAGGAATCAATGATTTCCTTCACAAAGGGAAACAACATTCAATCTTACCACAAACCAAATTCCAAACTCTAACCATTCAAATTTCCAATTCAAGGCTGCTGTTTTTTTTACTCAAATGATGAAAAAAATGAAAATCTTTTTGTTTTTTTTTCTCATGATTTTCTGAATTCTTTTTTTTTTTTTGAAAGAAAGAAAGAAAAAAAACTTTTTATGAAAAACAAACTAATGATATTACCCCCTCACCCCACACTTAGACGACACAATGTCCTCATTGTGTAAGAGAGAGGTAACATATGCAAATGATGTAGGAAATATGATGTCATGCACTTACTCTACAAATGTACTAGAATTGAACAAACAATGAAAAATAAGACAGAAAAAGGAAAATGCTCCCTGGGCGGCTAATTAGCCTTGAGGTCAACCAGTGCATCCCGGTCAGTGTGGGTGTGTTGGGTTACTTTGGGCTGAAACTTTCTGCACCAATCCTTGGATCTTTTCATCAATGTTCTGTAGTTGCTCTTGAAGCTGTCTTTGCTGGTCATGGAGGTCTTTGACTTGATTGGACAGGTTAACCGCCCATTGCGGTGCTGCTGCCCCAAGTCCACTATGGGTCCTTCCCGCAGATGAAGTACCTGCAACAGAAGTGGAGGCTCTGCTCGGGGGTAAAACCCCTGGCTCAAACAACTTATACTGCCCGGAAGCAGTGTCAAGATATACTAATCTCATTCTCTCTAAAGCAGGCATGTCAATCCGACTAGGTTGCAACCCATAGAGAAGATTAGACTCCTGAAACACACCTAGACGCTTAGCAAGTTTGGTTATTAATGCTCCTAGGGCCAATTTCCCTTTCATATGAGTACAATTAAACTTGAACTGTTTAAGGAGCCAATAACCAAAGTTCACTTTCCGCTCTCTCCACATTTTAAACAACAAAGACACTTCAGTTTGGGTGACAACATTCGCACCATCCACCCTACCAAACAAGTTATAAGCCAAATAACGATGACAAAGTCTTAAAGCACCATCTTTAATCGAAGTACTCTTTGACATGTTTTTAATATGGGCGGTTTCAGAAGAAAGAATACTCCACTCATTGTTCACCGATTTAGCATACTTAGGGTCAGGTACAGTTATATAAGAAAGATACGCATCAGAAGATATACTCTCAGGGGTTTCAAAACCCAATAAAACAACTAGATCAGAAATTGATTTTGTCCAAGTCTGTCCCCCAAGATCAAAGGTAACAAAATTAGGGCTCATGACATCAACTGTTTTCGTTAAGTCCTGGCAAACGAAAGAGCTATAAAATTCTAAACATAATTTCCGACACACAGGATCAGTAACGCACAACAATGCATTCCAACCAATATTAGAAAAAAATTGCTCAACTTCAAGTTTAACCTCTAACTTTCGCAACGTTCGCCAATCAAATTCATACCATTCCACGATAGGTCTATCTTGGAGAAGAGAGTACCTGCGACGCTTTTCATCGTCGGATAATGGCTGGACTGCACCTCCGGGCTGCGGAGTTTCACCATCCTCTCCAATGCCTCCGTCAGACTCAGGTTCCGGGGTCGGAGATTTCTCGGGCTCCGGAATATTCTTTTTACGCTTGGAAGGTGGTGCTGTACTCTTCCGCCGGATTGGCTGCTCCGGCTCCGGAGAAGGTTGTCGACGTTTTTTCGTTTCTTTTGGTGGAGAGGAAATCTTGCTCGGGCCTCTGGACTTCAAAACAAATTTTCTACCCATGATTGTGGCGATGGCAAAATTCACCGGAGTTGGTCGTCGGAGATAACGTCACGGCGGCTCACAGGTGGTTAACTAGCGGCAGGGCCCGAACTCGTCGGCGAGTGGTGGCTCGCGAACGGAGAGTAGCCTAGCGCTGAAACGCTGGACTTCGCTGGCGGAACTCGCTGGTGGCGCACGGCTGGACTCCGGTGGACAAGCGGCTGGACTTGCTGGCGGCCGCAGCTCAATACCGGCGGGCGGGCAGCTGGGGAAGATCGGCGGCTAGCGGCTGGGCGAGAGCTGCTAGTGGCGCCGGCTGGAGACGAGAAAAAGGGAGAGAAAAAGAAAAAAAAAATTTCAGAAAATTGATGATAGAGAATGGAGGGGAACGGCTGGTAGGGAAAGAGAAAGACAAGGAGGAATTATGAATTAGAATAAGTGTAAGATAGGGTTTAGTAGTTTAGGAATTTTCACAAAAGTCCTCCATCCTTTATTCTTCTTTGAAAGTCATCTCCAAAGTCTGAAATTTAAGCTTTCAGAATCCTCCTTCCACTGATTTTATTTTTTCTGCAAACCTGCAATATAGAATCATCACAATAGGTTAAAAATAGTTGGAAAAAAAATCACATGCTTTTATTTATTTATTTTTTAATTTTGAAAATAATAATAAAATAAATAATTAAAAAAAAATCTTGGGTTGCCTCCCAAGCAGCGCCCTTATTTAACGTCTTAGGCTAGACTCAGCCGGCTTGCTTAGATCAGGCAGATGTGGGTAATGCTAGTGTTATTCCCTCGACTGTGGGAAACTCCATCCCCTCGTGGTATGACTTCAATAACTGTCCATTCACCTTGAATGTCTTATGAGTGTCTACGCTTCTAATTTCCACCATCCCATGAGAACTAACATTGATGACCACATAAGGACCCATCCATCTTGACTTCAACTTCCCGGGCATTAACTTAAGCCTGGCATTGAAAAGTAGCACCTTCTGGCCTACTTCGAAATGCTTCCTTCTAATATGTTTGTCATGGAGAAACTTAGTACGCTCTTTGTAGAAACAAGCACTATCATAGGATTCCAGACGTGCTTCCTCTAACTCTTGCAGTTGATATTTTCTCTCTTGTCCCACAACACTCGGATCCATGCAAATTTGCTTGACAGCCCAATACGCCTTGTGAGCTAACTCCACTGGAAGGTGACACTGTTTACCAAATATAAGTCTGTACGGGGACATTCCAATTGGAGCCTTGTATGCTGTGCGATATGCCCATAGAGCATCATCCAGTCGTGAACTCCAGTCTTTCCTGTTTGGATTCACCGTTTTCTCCAAAATGTTCTTTATCTCGCGATTTGAAACTTCGGCTTGTCCATTTAACTGTGGGTGATAAACTGTGGCCACTCGATGATGTACCTCATACTTCTTGAGAAGAGCCTCAAGGGTCTTATTGATGAAATGAGATCCCTGGTCACTGATAATGGCTCGTGGTACACCAAATCTATGGAAGATGTTAGACTTAAGAAAACCTACAACCACCTTAGAATCATTAGTCCGGGTAGCTTTTGCTTCTACCCATTTCGAGATATAATCAACAGCCAATATAATGTATAGGTTTCCGAAAGAGCTCGGGAAAGGTCCCATAAAATCTATTCCCCAAATATCAAAAATTTCACATACCAGAATAGGTGTTTGGGGCATTTCATTCCGGGAAGAAATATTACCTGTGCGTTGGCAACGATCACAATTCTTACAAAACTGAAAAGAATCCCTGAAAATGGTTTCCCAGTAGAAACCAGTATCAAGAACCTTTCTAGCTGTCCTTCTAGGTCCAAAATGGCCACCACAAGCAAGGGCATGACAGTACTCTAAGATGGAATGAACCTCCTCTTCAGGGATGCATCGTCTAATAATTTGATCAGAACAGATTTTCCATAGGTACGGATCATCCCATATAAAGTACTTGGCTTGACTCCTTAATTTGTTCTTCCGAGCTGTCTCCATGCCTTTGGGAAAAATTCCAGCGGTTAAGAAATTAACCAAATCAGCATACCATGGGGTCTTACCTTTAAAAGTGAACAATTGCTCATCTGGAAATTCGTCCAGTATGGGCATAACGACTGAGTTCGACTGCAGCCTACTCAAGTGATCCGCCACTTTGTTTTCAGCGCCCTTTTTATCTTTGATCTCCAGGTCAAATTCTTGTAGTAGAAGGATCCATCGTATGAGTCTAGGCTTGGATTCCTTCTTCGAGAGTAAGTACTTGAGTGCTGCATGATCAGAATAAACAACAACTTTAGAACCAATCAAGTATGATCGAAATTTTTCACAAGCAAAAACCACAGCTAGAAGTTCTTTTTCAGTTGTTGTGTAGTTGCATTGGGCAGGGTTAAGAGTTTTTGAGGCATAATAGATGACATGACTCTCTTTCCCATTCTTTTGTCCAAGCACTGCTCCCACAGCAAAGTCGCTCGCATCACACATGATTTCAAATGGCTCTCCCCATTTTGGTGGTTGTATTATGGGGGCTGATGTCAACTTCTTCTTCAAGAGGTCGAAAGCTTCCTGGCACTTGTCATCAAAGTTGAATGACACGTCTTGATGTAACAACCTTGTTAGGGGTTGAGAGACTTTTGAAAAATCTTTGATGAATCGCCTGTAGAAACCTGCATGCCCTAAGAAGGCACGAATCTCTTTCACATTAGTAGGGTAAGGTATCTTCGTAATTGAATCAAGTTTACCCTTATCAACCTCTATCCCCCTTTCGGAGATGACATGTCCAAGTACAATGCCTTCTCTGACCATAAAGTGACATTTCTCATAGTTCAAAACAAGGTTAGTATCAGTGCATCTTTGCAAAACTCTATCAAGATTATCAAGACATTGATCATATGAGTCACCATGTACAGTAAAATCATCCATGAAAATTTCAATACAACTTTCAAGCATGTCAGAAAAAATGCTCATCATACACCTTTGAAATGTTCCTGGAGCGTTACAAAGACCAAAAGGCATGCGACGATAAGCAAAAGTTCCAAATGGACATGTAAAAGTTATTTTTTCCTGGTCTTCCTGAGCCACATAGATTTGAAAATAACCAGAATAGCCATCTAGGAAACAAAAATATAATTTCCCAGCTAATCTTTCAAGCATCTCATCGATAAAGGGCAAGGGAAAATGGTCTTTCCTAGTCGCGTTATTCAACTTTCGATAGTCTATACACATACGCCAACCAGTTTGAAGTCTCATGGGTATTAGCTCATTGTTATCATTTTTAACCAATTGAAACCCGGACTTCTTAGGTACCACATGCACTGGACTCACCCATGCACTATCAGATATAGGGTAGATAATCCCTAATTCTAACAATTTAAGGATTTCTTTATGCACAACTTCTTTCATAACTGGGTTCAACTTTCGCTGAGGATCTCTAGAAGGTTTGTTATCATGCTCAAGTAATATGCGATGCATACAGATAGAAGGACTAATACCTTTTATGTCTGCCAGCGTCCATCCTATTGCAGATTTATGTGTCCTCAAAAGTCTTACCAGTTTATCTTCTTGCTCCATGCTCAGGTCCTTACTGATGATGACTGGGAAAGTCTCGTTCTCCCCTAAAAAAGCGTACTTGAGATGTTCAGGTAAAGTCTTCAGCTCCAGCTTTGGTGGTTTCTCAATCGAAGGAAAGGTGTGTTCAGGAATAGGTGGAATGATCATCCCGACTGATGTAGGTTGAGAGATATGGTGCACTTCTGGTCTGGATGTGGGCGGTATGGGCATACCGCCCGAAAGTGGCTGGGAGCTGTATTTCTGAATTTCTAAGCAGAAAACGGGCGGTATGGGCATACCGCCCGAAAGTGGCTGGGAGCTGTATTTCTGAATTTCTGAGCAGAAAACGGGCGGTATGGGCATACCGCCCGAAAGTGGCTGGGAGCTGTATTTCTGAATTTCTGAGCAGAAAACGGGCGGTATGGGCATACCGCCCGAAAGTGGCTGGGAGCTGTATTTCTGAATTTCTGAGCAGAAAACGGGCAGTATGGGCATACCTCCCGAAAGTGGCTGGGAGCTGTATTCTCTGGTGGAGTAAAGCTGCATGATGACTTCACAAAATGTTTCATCTAAACCATCCATCATATTCTTGTCAACCCATCCATTGAAGAGTACCTGTTCCAACTTGTCGTTCCTGGAGTATCTCTCTATATAATCATCAACCAACGGGTCAATTACATCAAGGGTAAACATGGATTCAGGATCATCTACATGTTTCATGGCATCAAAAATATTGAAAGAAACTACATCTCCATCAAATTCAAGACTAAGGATTCCCTTATCAACATCAATTTTGGCTTTCGCTGTTTTCATGAATGGTCTTCCTAAAAGAATTAAGGATCTATTTGCAGAGAATGAGTCATCCATATCAACAATGTAGAAATCCACAGGAAACATTAATTCATTTACTTTCACAAGTACATCCTCTATCATCCCCTCAGGGTACGCATTAGACCTATCAGCCAATTGGATTATCACACGAGTTTCTTTCAATGGTCCTAATTGCAAATCATTATACACAGATAAAGGCATGACATTAATTGATGCACCTAGATCTAACATGACTTTTTCAACAGTTTTTGTGCCAATTATGCATGGAATAGAAAACATTCCTGGGTCCTTACATTTTTGTGGCAACTTACGTTGAATGACAGCAGAAACATTTTCCCCTACCCTGATTTTAGCATCTTTCCCATACTTCATCTTCTTTGAACAAAGCTCTTTAAGAAATTTTGCGTACCTGGGAACCTGCTTAACAGCTTCAATCAAGGGCAAATTTATCTCTACCTTCTTGAAAATCTCCAAAATCTCTTTCTCATCATCTTCCTTCTTGTTACGAGCTAATCTGGATGGGAAAGGTGGAGTGACATTTGGGTTAGAAATAGATGTCATAGGTTCAGGGTTTACCTTTGAGGACTCATTTTTACTCTCTTTGGCTTCTTCATGATTGCCTTTTTCCTTATGAACTTCTTTTGGCACAGAATCATCCAATATCTTCCCATTTCTTAGTGTGACTGCACTTGCATTCTCCCTAGGGTTCGGTTCCGTCTGGGATGGTAACCTCCCAGAGTTGAACTTCAACTTGTTTACCTCCGCAGCCAGTTGAGTCATTTGTTGCTCAATGTTCCCTATAGCAGCCCTCGTCTCTTGCTGGAAAGCATTTGTGTTTTTGGCTAAATTTTGCACCACTTCGCTGCTTTGGGCCATTGTTTTAAGAACTTCATTCATGGTGACCCTCTGATCTTCTGTTGCTGGATTTGCTTCACGACCAACTTGTGCTTGTTTCGGAGCATACATTCCCGGGCCCTTTTGATTCCATCTGAAGTTTGGATGATTCCTCCATCCTGGATTGTATGTATCTGAAAATGGATCGTTCCGTCTCGGCCTTTGTGGGTTATCTTCAAATCCAAAGAAGGCTTGTTCGGTCTGAGGATCTTGAAGAGTAGGGCAAGAATCAGTGTAGTGTCCCATGTGCGAGCAAATTTCGCACTTGGCTCCTCCAGCACTCTTCATGGCTAGATCTTTTACAATTGAAGTGAGAGCATCTAGCTTCTCATCCAAATGTGAGTTACCGGCTACCTTGACTGGTCTAGATCTATCATCATCTTCATCATACTCATGAGTGACCATATCAAGGATGATCTCTTTTGCTTCATCCATGGTTTTGTTCAGCACATTTCCTCCACAAGCTGCGTCAAAAATCTTCCTGTCAATAGAGGACATACCGCCATAAAAATAATTAGTGATGAGCTGATACTCAGTAAAACCATGGTTAGGACACTTGCGACACAATTGATTAAATCTATCCCAATAACTCGCAAGACTCTCTCCCTTCTTTTGTCTAATACCACTTATTGCAGATCTCAAATTAGCTGCTCTAGACTCGGGAAAAAACTTTTGTAAAAATTTCTCCTCCAAATCTTCCCAGGTTCGAATTGAACCGGGTGGGAGTTCAAAAAGCCATTCACGGGCTTTTCCCTGCAATGTGTGTGTAAAGGTGAGTAGTTTAATATGATCTTCCGAAAAACCTTGTGGTCTAAGAGTTGCACAGACGAGGTCAAATTCATCAAGATGGTTATGAGCACTCTCACCTGGCATATCACCAAATTTAGGTAATACTTGTATGAAACCTGGTTTAATCTCGGAGTTGCGGTTGATGTTGGGAAGGACAATGCACAGAGGACGATTGTGTCTGTAGCGTCCCATGTCTCTTATACGCTGGGCTGGTGGTTCCTCCTCACGTCTTTGTTCGTCAGCCATGTTGAAATGGGTTTCAGTGGCGGTTGATTCAGACAAGGAAGATCCTTTCAAGGCTTTTGTCTGCTTCGTTAGACTTCGTGCAAGTTTCTCAATCTCTGGAGTGAAGATCAATTCTCCTGTACGAGAAGAACGAGGCATAAACCAAGAAACAGTGAAAATAAACTAAAGAATTAAAAGAAAAAAATACTGCTTAAAACCAATCCCCGGCAACGGCGCCAAAATTTGGTGTGTCGTTTTACACCAAAAATAAATCAAGCTCTAAGCTGAATTTTCAGTTCAGGATTCTGTGGTCGGTATGGGCATACCAACCAGTATAGCTGCGAGCAGGTTCGTTTCCCAAGAGATTGGTGAGACTTTTTCTTTAATCTTTAATCTGCAAATTTGTAACCAAAAGAACCAGATGAGGGTTGTGAATAAGAAAAACTAAAAATCGAGTAAAAACATGAATGAGAAATTGTTACAGATTGCGAAATAATTCAACTATGATGAGAAGATCCGGTTTCGATCAATTCCATACTGGCTTTCTATCTCGATCCTTGATGCAAAGATGACTTTAAATGCATGCACACAAATTGGTTATAGTTGCAAGCAACCAATCTTTCCTTACCTTGTCGATAATCAGGAGGACGCCTCACCAACTATTTCTCTAACTAACATATAACCTAAGAGACGCTCTATAGATTTAATATGCTAGCAGCATTAAGAATGAGAAAGACCCAATTCATAACCAACAGACTCGGACGCCGGAATGTTAAATTAAGACTGTTGTTCCCTACCACTTATTGAACTGAAATCACAATTACGGATGATTGGTTCAATTGGCATTAAATTAACTAACATGCTATCAAATATTGGCCACTACTCAATAACATGAAAGCAATTATAATCATTATAATCAAGAACAGCAGATGCAAGCATGCAATCAAAGTATAAGAACTAATTAGATCTCACGAGAATCGACGCCAGTACTTCCTTGATCTTTACCGGAAAAGACGAATTTAGCTAGAATACATAATTGAATTAACAATCAAAAGCATAAAAATAAATGATGAAAATTGTCTGAATAAAAATACTGGAAAACCCAAATCGCAAAATACTGTCTGCGCAAATGGACTGTCGTACGCAATTTTGTCTCTGTCCTCCTGGCCGTACGTTCATGCGTGTAAAATAACCAAGTCTCCCAAAAATATTACTACAACCAAAAGATAGATAAGGAATAAAATATGTCTTTCCTTATCTAATTAGAACTCTAAAAGGTAATCCCAATATTCTCTCCTAACAATTAGGAGTCTTCAAATCAATCTGATTCTTCTCCAACTACATTTGTAATTGCCATAATTCAGCACCAAATATCTCCATTATTATTTCCTCTTCCATCTCCAAGCATTAATGACCATAAACTGCACCAACTTGCCAATTCAGCATCTAAATCTTTAAACTGCAAGAACATTACGAATAACATAAATATCCAAGCATTTAATAAATCATTTAACTCAATAATCAGCCCAAAATATATGGTAAAATCAACCCCATCAAACATATGCAAAAACACTCAATAACTAATAAAATCTAACTATTGCATACATTTTTAAAAATATGACCCTTCCTTATTATTTTTATTGCCTTTAATTATTAATATCGTATTATTGTTACTATTGCTTGAGTGGCTAAGTACACTACAAGAGATAGCACCTTTTACCTCAGTTCTGCAGGGGTTTTTAACTCATTTTTTTGTCATGAAAAAACCAAGGTAAATACAACTGGAATAAAAAAGTAGGTTTTTACCTCGATTGAAAATGGAGGTAAAAAATATCTTTTACCTTGGTTTTAACCGACGTCATTAGGAATTATCAGCGACGCCGGTTATAGAAAGAAGGCCGACAATTGAAGAACATATGTGCGGCCTCGTTTGGAGCAACATCGACTTCCACTTGTTTGCGGGGTCTTCGAGTGCGGGAAGGCAGTCGAAGGTGGATGAATCATTATGACGTCGACTTGACCGATTCCAGTCCACATAGCATGCAATATCGCATGGCGTGGATGTCCTACGTCGTTTGCATGCTAACGTGGAATTTTCCAAAAATGACTTCATTTTGAGTGACTAAGGTTGCAAAAATAAAGATGCCGATAACTGCGACGTCGGTCACGTGTCGTCTGGGCACTAGTCTGCCGACGTCGTAGACCAAGTCTGTCAAACTTTGTTTATCGTACAATATTATAATATTTAATAAAATGATTAATTTTCATACCACATTCAATTATTTTCAATTAATTTGGGAAAGAATGACATGTTCACACGATCAAAACTATAACATATAATACAAAAACATGTCATCACATATTGAAATACATAAGGTTAATTTGGAATTGACTAATTATTTGTATTGAAACACCATTTTCTACGTTTCACACTATTAAAACTGTCATGACGACTAGTGCATTGACAAGTCATTCCATCTACATGTTGAAGGTTCATTGATGCCTCTCCTCGGGCCTAATTATATCATTACATACGAAACAAAATTTATGTTATAATTGGGCAGTCATCAAATGAAATACAGATAATGTAGTTAAATGTAGATGACATTAAATTCTGCATGGTAAAAGTAACCATAACTGGTTACATGCGACGTCGCATATATGTAATGTCCGATGTTGCAAAGACCGATGAAAAAGCAACGTCGGACATTCATTGACATGAAAACAATATGAAGTGCTATGCGAACTTGGTATTAGTTCGGTAATGTTTTGCATAGGCCGATGACATGTGACCGAGGTCGCCATTCAAACCATGTTCATAGAAATCTCAAGATCATTCTTCATAATTGAAACAAACATAGAACTATCCTGGAAAGAATAAAAACAAAAAATATATAACATGTAACTAAAGCAGCATACCTCATGTAATGTAAGAATATTTGATCAATTATTGATAGAAAAAAAATGTATACTAGGATCATCACATAATCGGTAATTGAACATTGAATAGATAGAAAAACTACTTCAATTAATTAGGAATCGGAGATGCTCCGTCCTTGGACACTTGTTGATGTTTGAGAGAAGCAACTTGATTAGATATTTAAATGTTGTAAGGTTGTGAATGAAATGGATGGTTGGAGTTTGAGTTGTAAGATTGGTGTTGGAAATGAGAAATGGATGTTAGTGCTGAGATTTATTGGATTGAAATAGGGTGGGGGGAAATTTTGGGTTCCAATTTTTGGCTGAAAATTTGGATTCCTGCTTGAAATTTCAGACTTACCGACGTCTAATATTCGTTTTAGTGTCGTATTAATCGACACAAGAACGACCTCACACTTAAATTAAATTCCGGGGGTAATATACGTCGTTTCTAGATTGAAGCCCATCCATCGACCCATTCATGCCAAAATTTGAACTTTGTCGTTATCAAAATTTGAATAAAATAAATGTTATCTCCAATTTTGCATTTCGAAAAGGGAAATAATGGAATACTGACACAAATTAAGGACAGATATTCAAAATTTGATGGATGGGATTTTATTAGTTTTTAATTTCATAAAAAAACCTAGAATATATAATTTCATGCGATTCTATGTGGTGGAAATATTTATGGTATTCATACCGCTTATTGTAAGGGTAATAATGGAATACTTATACAAATGATGGACGGTTACCTCGAATCGCAGATGGTGTCATGCAATCTCAAGCCAAACTCTTTACCACCACAACTGATAAAGATACTCGCATAATCCCACAGAGAGTTCCACAAGTTCTTTACGAATGACCCTTGTGTACTTATAAGTAATCTGCATCTACAATTTACTATGGACAATGTACTTGCGCTTTTTAAAATTTGATGGACGGACTTTTATTAGCTTTCAATTTCATAAAAAAACCTAGAGTATATAATTTCATGCAATTTTATGTGGTTGAAACATTCATAAAATTGATGGACGGACTTTAATTAGGTTTTAATTTTAAATTGATTCTGATCATACTGGATGCTAATAAAATCCGGTAACAATTATAAGTTTAAAATAGCATTGTCTACTATACAATTACCCGTTATTAAGGTCAATTGTTTCTGTCTTGGTCAAATGCGGACCTAGTTGATATGACATTGGGCTGAAATGCTGATGCCCAATTCTAGAAAAATAACGTCGCTCCTCTGTCGGCAATATGTCGCTGCACCAGAACTAATATGTGACATTGTATATACTAATTACAACGTAGGCCTTTCCGATGCTAGTGGGCTGAAATGGTTAGGCCCACACTCCTACTAGCCGAAGTCGCACACCTTTTGGTGAGACAATCTCTATAGATGACTATGATGCAACGTTGCACATACCCTAGGTGGTAGCATAAGGAATATATAAATGGAGCTCACCTCGCATACATCACTTCAAAGTTTCACATTTCCCACGATTGTTAATAGTGCCCCTGCCAATCTTGTCAAACGTATGGTTTCCACATGTGGTTACATTACTTATGTTATTCTATTTATCCTAGAATTTGTTATGAATATGGATTAGGGTTTAAATGTATTAATTGTTAAAAATTTTGAAGTTTATATGAATCGGGGTGGTAAGATATGAGTTCAGGGTGTTAGTATATGGTTCCTAAGTCTTTAATCAATAAAGTGGTTCAATTGTTTGGTTTAGAACCAAGAATTGTTCCCGGTTTTCTGATATTGTTTCTATAATGCATCTGCTATCATTTGATTGCTTGGCGGTCGATACTCTGTTGCACCAATATATGTATCATCGCGAATAATGTTTTTTAATGTAATTAGTTAGGGTGATGTCGCCAACCTCTCGCTTAACCATTCGATGTCATTATGACTCGATTGAAGCTGTGGTATTCTGGAGTTATGATGTGGCGTCGGCTACAATTTTGTTGATGATGCTTTGTACTCCTTCAAACCCTGTCGAACTACGGCTATGGGTCAGCTATCCAAAACAAAATCACGAGCTTTTGCATAGGTCATTGGGTTTTCAAAAACTCATATCATTTGAAACTAATTTTTGTCTATGGGATTTTGAAAAAATATTGTAGAATCCATTGGGGAGGATCAAAGGTATGTAATTCTTCCTCAATTGTGTTATATATATATATATATATGTTATTTGTAGATATATAAATTTGTTTTGGAAATTATGTGTATTTCTATGATTTTGTTGCATTTGTGATTGTGAAACAATGTGTTGTATTCTATGTTGGTTATGTGGTTGAACACCATACTTTATTATAGGGTTTTTGATGGATCGAATTGAATTGATTGGTAAAGATTTGAGAAAATCATTCGATTATCTCCCTTTGGTAGAATTCTTTCTTGTTGTAGCTTTTGAACATGCTTCTAAGAATTGCATGGTGCGAGCACGTTTCCCTTGTAAAGCTTGTAGGAATGATGCATTCTTGGGTAGGAAGATGGAACGTCAACATCTCATCATGTGAGGGTTTCAAACTAGTTACACCTCGTGTGTGTGGCACAGTGAGGTTGACAATGCTACAATGGAAGATGTTGGGCACAAAGAATCCGAAGAATATGACGTAAATTAAGTGTTCGATGAGATGGTGGAGGATGTTGTTAGAGAATTCTTTGGAAAACCCGAGGTACTAGAAGCTTTGCACAACAATAAGATGGCCTTGTATAGTGGCTCAAAACATTCGATTTTGAGTGTCACTTTGCTAATGATGAATTTGAAAGCGAAATACGGGTGGACTGACAAAGGGATGATAGAGACCGAGAACGCTCGCATCCAATAATTTGTAATTGAAAATAGCACACTTGATTAAATAGAGCCTCTCTCCAAAGCTCAACAACTGGCACTCGAGTGTCTTAGTCTCCCAACAATTTTATCAACTAATGGCTGACATGTATGGATAGTAAACTTCTTACTTGCTAATGAAACTTTTAAGTACCTGAATGGTAATGTTCCTTCAACAAAATTTGTGATATTCAATACTTTAAGTTTCAGATCATCGTCCACCCCTCCAAAGTATACACATCACTTTCCTTTGCTTACCCGTACTTTGATTAATATCATGAATATATGTGAGCAGATTCACATATATCCATTTATAAAAGGAACTCATATGCATAAATATTTATTTTAATGAGAACAGATCAACATTTATTTAAAATTATAAGAGGGTTCTTTTGTCGCGTCATTTGTATTTTTTTGAGTTTTCATAATATTTTCTTTTCACATTAGCCACATTCTGTATTATTTTAATGATCACCTATTTGTGTAATTATTTATTATCACTATTGATAATCACAAACACTCAATAACTATTAAAATCCAACTACTGCATACATTTTTTTATCACGGACTTTCCTTATTATTTTTACTGCCCTTTGATTATTAATATTGTATTATTGTTACTATTGCTTGAGTGGCTAAGTAATATCTTGAGAAAAGTATTCTTATAACCATACCTATTTTACATAAGTGCCAATATAACCTTTTAATAATTGAAAGTGCAAATATAACCCTAGATAGTTAGCATAAGTGCAAACGTAACAATTCTGACAGATTAGGCCGGAATTTGGTGTAAAGTCAATATTACCCCTCTGAAAAACTTTTATAATTTTTTTAAAAGAAGATAATTACATTTATACCCTCCCAAACCCTATTCTTTCTTCTCCCTCCCTTTTTTTTCTTCTTTTCGCCATTTCTTTCTACTTCTCCTTCGCAACAATCCGCCACCACCTAGCCGCCCTAACTCCACCCACCGTGAAACCCAATTCTTCCCGTCATGAAACCCTTTCTCTTCTTCTTTTCACCCAGCGTCATCTTCTGCCTTCCTCCGACACCTTCCTCCCAGACATCAACTACAGTGCCTTTTTAACCATGCTCGCCGCCGCCAAAGTGACCAACCTCTATAGCGACAACGACATGGAGCAGGACCTCTCAACGGCCCACATGGAGTTGGAAACATAAGTCATCGTCCAATACCTCTCAGTGGCCCTACATCCGATGAGGCAAATACCCAATTGCCCAAATGGGCTGGGTTTGAGAGGGTATAAATGTAATTATCTTCTTTTAAAAATATATAAAAAAATTGGAGGGGTAAAATTGACTTTAGCGGATATAACTATTATTATTACTAAACATTAGTAATAGTTATATCTTTGAATTATTTAATTTACTTCCACGAGAGTTTTTTTTTTTGCTTTATTGTCATTTTAGTTACTTCATTTTTACGCTTGTTGAAGCCGTATTTCTTTTGTTGAAGGACACCGTTTTGCCACAATTGGTGACACATGTGGTTTTTCTCTACAGCTTCGATTTTTGTTGCAGACACTTACATGTGAGAGGTCTTTTTCATGTAGTCACATACGTTTCTTAGTCTAATTTGTTAAAATTAATAACATATGAACAAATCATCAGATATTTATTTACAAAAGAATGTATAGAGATAAAAATATATAATGTCATCCTCCCTTTCTGACTGGGTGACTACCCAGTTTTTCAGCCGAATTTGAGTAGTTCACGAGGTTAACTTCATCAAAAGAAGCTCAACAATCCCAGAATGAGGTCAACTAGTCAAAAGGAGGTCAACTTCGCAGAAGGAGGCATGCTTCACCGGGAAGGAGGTCTGCGACTGGGCAAGATCCAGGGGTTAAACTCGCCTAATGATGGCCCATGCTCTAGTGGCTTTGAAAGAGTGTTGAGAAATGATACGAGGTCAAATTATTATTTATTATAGTTTTTAAATTTATTATTAAATTAGGGTTTTAGGGGGATAACACTATACTCTTTTCTCCCACTGAGTTTTTTAGTGAGGTAGTATGATCATTTTATTTTTATTCATCTTAGAATAAGGCCCATTAACTCAGCCATGTTGGAGTTGGAAGAGTTAATTTTGGTCATGCATTATTTTAGGGTTTAGAAAATTCAGTTTTGATTTGATTAGAATTAGATTTGGTTAGTTTAGATATGGTAGATGCATTCAAGAATTCATGCAATATTTGGATTAATTTACTTGGATGAATATGGTCATCATTTAGATTTATTTTAAGTATCTTAGTTTATTATAGTCTTAGCTTCTTAAACTGCCAAAAGTCTTTTCAATTTCTGACAAGAATTACCAAATCCTTGTCTTCTTTGTATTCTTGAAGACCATGCCTATGTACTATGAATAGGGGATAATTTTCAACATTTTAATTACCTTTGACATTTTGTACATCATATATTGAGTTATGACTCTTTGCTTCCAAGCATTTCATTGTTACTTAATCCCGCGGGTTAATTAAGTTAACAATATCCTTCAAATCTATGAACTAATCCTACGGGCTAGTTAGCGGGCGATTATATGCTTCCATTTGTGAGCTAACCTTGCAGGCTAGTTAGTGAGAAAATTTTTTAATTGAGAAGCAATCCCAAGGGCTAGTTGTGATCAATTGGAGCGGCCAAGTTAGGGCTTGCAAATCCCTTAATTTAGTGAACGATTTAAATTCCACAATCTAGAGTCTTTGTAAGGAGATTCATATCATTTGGTATCAGAGTGAAGTAAAATTTTTTGCGACCATCATATCAGTCAACATTAGTTGGTATCATAGGGAGATATCAGTTGGTACCTTCATATCCGTATTTTTATTTTTTTTTAAAAAAAAAAAATAAAAAAATCCACTCGAAGAATCTTCACCACCACTGGAAATCCTACTGTCGTCGGTCATCAAAAAATCACGTGGCACCATTGTTATTCTCTATCTCCGACTGTCCTCCAGAAGTTGTCGTCTGCTAGAAGCGACCTTCTTTACTCTTCTCCGTTTCAGCGTCTCTAATTTTCTCCAGCGAGTTTCTCCAGATCTGATTTCATCTTCTTCAACCGGATAACTTCACCTGCAACAAGTTTCAGTTCTTCATCTCCATTTTATCGGTCGTCTCAGGTTTTTCAGGAGCGAGCTTCAACTCCGACAAAGAGGCGGTCCAATAAAGAGAATTTCAGTGCGAGGAAGAAGGTCAGCCCATGTTAATCACATGTGAGCTCACAACCAGGGGCACGTGAGATTTACGTGTGCGTCTCTTGAGGCTTGTCTGCCACACACTCGAGTTACAAGGTCCATATCTTCGTATCGCAATCTGATTATTGTGTCTTGATATTTGTAATTTATCAAGATATTTTGATTTTATCGTGAGGTATTGTCATTTTATCGGCAATTATCCTCTTCTCGCGAGTTGAAATTATTTTTTCCTAGTCACTGCAGAGTCAACATCCAATCACTACCTAGTTAGCGTCCAGTCACAGTTTATTAGAAAATTTTCTCAAAGATAGTGTGAGACGTTTATCTCCATTTATTTTTGAAGATCATTCATGTTTTGAGGATGAAAATTTTTTACCACGAAGGAAATGATACGAGGTCAAAATATTTTTTATTATAGTTTTCTTAATCTATTACTAGATTAGGGTTTTAGAGGATAACACTATACTCTTTTTCCACTGGATTTTTAGTGAAGTAGTGTGATCATTTTAGTTTTATTTATTTTAGAATAAGGCCTATTAACTCAGCCATGTTGGCGTTGGAAGAGTTAATTTCGGTCATGCATTATTTTAGGGTTTAGAACATTCATTTTTTATTTGATTAAAATTAAATTTGGAAAGTTTAGATATGGTAGATTCATCCAATATTTAGATAGATTTAGTTGGATGAATATGGTCATCATTTAGATTTATTTTAGGTATTTTAGTTTAATATGATTTTAGCTTCTTAAGCTATCATAAGTCTTTTCGATTTTTGATAAGAATTACCAAATCCTTGTCTTCTTCATATTCTTGAGAACCCAACATATATTCTATAAATAGGGAATAGTTTTCAACATTTTAAGTACCTTCGACATTTTACACATCTTATATTGAGTTATTACTATTTGCTTGCCAGCTTTTCATTGTTACTTAATCCTGCTGGTTAATTAAGTTAGCAATCCTTCAAATGTGTGAGCTTATCTTGCGGGCTAGTTAGCAAGCGATTATATGCTTCAATTTTTTAGCTAACCCAATAGGCTAGTTAGTGAGCAAATTTTCCAATTGAGAAGCAATCTTGAGGGCTAGTTGTGATCAATTCGTGCCAAGTTAGGGTTTGCTACTCCCATTGAAATATGAAGATAAGCTGGGAGGAAATATAGTAGAGGAGGAAGAGGTGGTGGATTTTCAAGAAACAATGGAACAACTAGAGTTAGAGGAGATCAAAACGGAGGGGGAAAATTATATCTAGAATAATAGAAGATCAGGAAGTAGTACAATTATGAGGTAACTAGATAGGAGGCTAGCGAACAAAAACTGGACCGAGGAGCTTCAGGATGCAGTATGTGAAGTAAGAAATAAAATCCTGTCTGATCATCTGTCATTAGTGGTGATGGGAAAATAAAAAGGCCATTCAAACACTTCAATATGTGGTCACATTCACAAATGGTTGAAGTGCTGGTGAAGGAAGTATGGAAGGTGAAAGCAACCAGGTACATGGAGAATTTAGCTAAATATTTTCACAGACTAGAAAAAACCCCTAATAGGCTAAATAAAAATAGAATTTGGCAGCATAGGAGAAAAGGCTGAACATGTACTAGAAAAATGGAGAAGAGCACATAAGAAGCTAAATGGAGATCCTGGTTCAGGTCAACTGCAATACCTAAGATTTGAAGCAAGAAAAGAGAAAGAACTTGCAAGAAGCTGAGTATAGCTACTTGTAACATAAAGCAAAAGTAGAATGGATGAATGATGGAGATAGGCCAACGAATCTTGTTTATGCATCTCTAAGAAGTAGACAATACCAAAACAACATTGTGGCTTTGAAAAAAAGGTAAGGACTATTACAGATCCAAAGGAGGTGGAAAATGAACTGATTAATCAATTCAATGTGCAAGTAGGGATTGAGAAGAAAGGAATCAGAATTGATCATGAGGTGGTGCAATAAGAAGAGGTGGTGATTCTGAAAAGGTAGGCATAAATGATTAGGCCAATTGACAGAGAGGAGATTATGGCTGCAACCAGAGGAATCAAGTCCACAAAAAGCCCAGGCAAAGATGGATTTCCAAGCAAATTCTTTGAGGAAAATTGGTCAATCACAAGAGAAGGAGTGGTGGAAGCAGTAATAAAATTCTTTAATGGAGACCAAATCCCAGATATCTTTGAAAATGCTGTGATAACACTGATTCAAAAAAAACCTGCAACCCTAGACCCTAGTAGATTATAGACAAATTTCCCATTGTTCTGTCATCTATAAGACTATAACAAAAATCCGGTGTAATAAACTAAGCGAGGTTCTGCCAGAAATTATAAGTAACAATCAGTGTGCTTTTGTAAAAGGTAGATTAACAGATCCTAACATGTTTGATAGAATGATTTTCCGTTATGAATTGTAGTATTGATATTTGAATATATAGAGAGTACAATAGAGGTGTAATAAGGAAAGAACTCTAATCATAATAAATCATAATCTAATCAGGAGTCTGATTTATTCTAACACCCCCCTCAAGTGAAACATCGGATGCTCGCCGACGCATAGCTTGGACCTAAAGAACTCGAACAACGGACGAGAGAGCCCCTTGGTGAAAATGTCTGCAATCTAAAGAGAAGTCAGAACATGAGCAGCGCACAGCTTTTCGGATGTCACCAACTCATGAACAAAATGGTAGTCGATGTCCATGTGCTTTGCCCGCTTGTGCGCCACCGGATTCTGAGCCAAGAAGATAGCACAACTATTGTCGCATAACAACAGTGGAAAACTAGAAAGCGGAACCCGAAGATCACAAAGCAAATGAGTGAGCCATACCACTTCTGAGGCAGTGTTGGCGAGAGAACGGTATTCAGACTCAGTGCGAGAGCGAGAAATAGTGGGCTATTTCTTAGCACTCCAAGAAACCAGATTCCCACCAAGAAAAACCACATAACCATAAGTGGACCGACGACTCTCCAGACAGTGAGCCCGATTAGCATCAGAGTACCCTAACATGTCAGGAGTACTAGCAAAACAAAACCTGAGACCAAAATGAAGAGTGCCACGAACATACTGCAAAATCTGAGTTACAGCAGCAAAATGTCATCTCTGGGATCCTGAAGATACTGACTCACCGTGTTGACCGAGAATGCCAAATCCAGGCGAGAGATGGTGAGATACTGAAGAGCACCAACAAGAGAATGATAAAGTGTAGGATCTCGGAATGGAGGACTAGTAGAGTTTTGAAGCTAAGAACCAGCGACAAATGGAGTAGAAATATGTGGTGCGTTAGACATACCGGCCCGATTCAAAATATCACGAGCATACTATGCTTGGCCAAGCAATAACCTTGAAGGGGTAGGCAAAAATTCAAGACCAAGAAAGTAATGAAGAGAACCAATATCCTTGATCGCAAACTCTCTGCGTGTCCAATCAATGATCCGGCAAAGAAGAGTCGAGTCATTTCCTATAAGAATGATATCGTCCGTATACACAAGTAAGTATAGTAACGACGACCCTCTCGAAAGGACAAAAAAAGAAGTATCAGCTGAGCTGCATCGAAAACCAAGCTGTGTCAGATAATTGCTGAAACACTGGAACCAAGCCCGAGGAGCCTGCTTAAGACCATAAATGGCCTTTCGCAAGTGACAAACACAGTCTGGATGGACAGAATCCTGATAACCAACGGGCTGCTTCATGTAGACTGGAACGTCAAGAACACCATTAAGGAAAGTGTTCTTGACATCCAACTGATGAAGTGGCCATGAATGCATGGTGGCTATGGCGAGAACCGTCCTAACAGTGGAGGCTTTGACCATAGGACTAAAAGTGTGGTCAAAATCCAAACCCGGAATCTGCGAGAACACCTGCGCCACAAGTCTAGCTTTGTGACGCTCAATAGTGCCATCTGGTTGATACTTGAGCCTATAGACCCATTTGGAGCCAACAATGTTGACATTCGACGGTTAAGGCACCAAATCCCAAGTGTGCTAACCATGAAGAACGGCCATCTCATCATCCATTGCAGAAACCCATGCTGGATCCTGAAGGGCAGAGCGATAATCAGTGGGCTCTATTTGAGAGAGGAGTGCGGCAGTAAGACCATGAGCAATAATATCTGAATAATCCCGGTGCTGAATGGCACCAGTAGAAGATCGAGTGGCCATCTGATGGATACGAAATTGGGGCAATAAAGCTGGAGGAGTTGAATCGGCTGATGACGCCGAGGAAGATCGAGCTGCGCTGACCAAAGAGTAGTCATCGAAAGTCGCCAGAGAAAGGATGGCTGATACTGGCTGAGACGGTGGCTGAGGAGTGATGGCCAGCAGCTGAGGTGTGGTGGCCGTTGGCCAAGGATCTGGGTCTGGGTCGGCCATCCAGATGGAAGATTGTGGTGAAAGAGGGGCGGCTGGAATAGGTACAGGCATGATGACCCCAATCAATGAAGTAACAACTTCATAAAAATGGATGAAATCTCCTGATCTGAAATAGAGCGATTGTCCGCGGAAGATGAGGCATAAGGGAATAAGGTTTCATCAAAGCAAACGTGGCGAAAAATATAGATACGCCTAGAAGTGGGGTCAAGACACTAGAAGCCCTTGTGACGAGGGCCGTAGCCAATTAAAATACACGGAATGGATCACGGTGCAAACTTATCAATAGCAGTGGCACGTAGACATGGAAAAGCACGACAGCCAAATAGGTGAAAGAGGGTATAGTCAGGCACATGACCAAAAACAACCTCAAAAGGTGATTTTCCACCAAGAACTAAACTTGGAAGATGGTTAATGATGTAAACCGCAGAGGAGAAGGCTTTCACCCAATAATAGTGTGGCACAGAAGAGTGAAAAAGCATGGCAAGACTAGTCTCCTTGATGTGACGATGCTTCCGCTTAGCTCGGCCATTCTGAGCAGATGTATAGGGTGATGACATCTGATGATGAATGCCACATGATATGAAGTGAGCCTGAAGTCGATGATTAGTAAACTCTGTGCCACCATTGGTCTGAAATTTTTTAACCCTAGTAGAAAACTGGGTCTCAACGAATTTCGGAAACTGGATAAATGTGTCATAAAAGTCCGACTTATACCGCATTGGGAAAAACCATGTGAATCGTGAAAAGTCATCGATGAAAATGGCACAATAAGAAAAACCACCTGCCGATAAGATAGGGGCTGGTCCCCATAAATCACAATGCACCTTATCCAACAACCCAGTAGCGCGCCTGTCACTAGCGGAAAAAGGTAAACAGCTACTCTTGGCCATCTGACAAGGAGAGCAACTAACAGATGCCGGTATAGCGGAAGTAACAGTAATATGGCCACGTCGACTTAACAACAAAACAGTATCATGAGACACACGACCAAGGCGAGAGTGCCACTGCTCACAAGAAGCCTGGAGCTTTCCAGAGTGTAATTCACCTAAAAAGCTGGAATCACCAGTCTCAAGAAAATAAAGACCTGAACTATGACTGCCTTTACCAATTATCTGCCATGTATGCTTGTGCTCAATGGAAAATGCGTTGGCATCAAATATAAAACAGACAGGTAAATCACGAGTAAGCTTACTAATGGACAATAAACTTCTAGTAATGTTAGGGTCCACAAGGACATCATTAACAGGAAAAAATAGATAAATGACATTGGCTGGTGTGAGAAATAGATAATGATTCACCATTTCCAACAAGAATAGAATCAGAACCAGGATAACATTGTACCTTATCAAGGTGACTGATGCTAGCAGTGATATGAGATGTAGCACTTGAATCAACGATCCACTGATTCGATGAAGAATAACGGTTGGGACCATTCAAACTGGCCTGAAACAACGCCTTGCCCATAATCCAATTAATGGAGCAATCTTCCCGAGATGTAGGGCCCAAATAAACCATAGCAAAAGACCAAAAATTGCATAGAAATTGATCGGGTGCTGATAAGAATTTGAGAAACTCGTGAGAAAGCACCTCAACTTGTGATAAATAGCTTCAACTCGTGATAAATTGGATGACGCGATAAAATCCCTGCGCGAGTCAATTGGAGAACGAGATAAATTGGAAAGTTGCGCGAGTCAACTAGCGCGCGACCTTCACGCACTGGAGTGTTTTTCAAGTGGGCGCGTGGATATCATTGCTGAAGCTCGTCGCTGGAAGATGGAAACTCACCACTGGAAGAAGGTGTTGCTGGAGAAAGACCGACGGGCAAGAACTCATCAGAAAATAGAAACTTGAATTCCCAGTGACGAAGCAAATGAAAATTGAGAGGACGCTGGAGATGAATACTGCCGTTGGAACGCCGCTGATTGAAGAGGAGGTTGGACGAAGAAGGCTAAAGGGAGATGGCCGGAATTCTGGGAGAACGCCGCTGATGGAAGTTCCGGAATTTGACCGAAAATTCACCGGAAACAGTTGCCTTGATCGGCCGGAAAAATAAATAAATTCATGATTAATGATTTAGGATTAGAACTTACTCTGATACCATGATAGAATGATTTGCCATTATGAATTGTATTATTGATATGTGAATATATAGAGAGTACAATAGAGGTGTAATAAGGGAAGAACTCTAATCATAATAAATCATAATCTAATCAGGAGTCTGATTTATTTTAACAATGTTGTTAGCCCAGGAGCTTCTGCATGAGTAAAAAATTGATAAAATGAAGCCTAGTTGGTGTTGCTCAAGTTGATATTTCAAAGGTTTTTGATAGTATTAATTGGGAATTCCTTCTGAAATGGATGGCTGAACTAAAGTTTCCTAGCAGAATGATTGAGTGGATCAAAGCCAGCACTACAAATTTTGAAATATTCTTGTATGTAAATGGTTAGTTCACATATAGCTTTGAGGTCAGGAGGGGTGTAAAACAAGGGGGCCCCGTTTCCCCTTTGTTTTTTGTTATCAGCATGGAGTGCTTAAAAAGGATGATGAATAGAAAATTCAAAGCTGAGAGGATTGAATATCATCAAAGGTCTAAAAAAATGGTGTCCATACATTGTTTTTTACCGATGATTTATTTGGTTCCTGTGGAGCAAACAGAAAATCCCTCGATGGTGTTAATATAAGTGTTGTTGCTTATGAGTATAAGCAACAAGTTTGTGCTTGGTGAAGCTCCATTTATTGGAACTTCACTGGTTAATCATATAATTGCCTTCTTCACCATTAGAACAGAAACTGCTGCTATTTCTTATATGCTTGGCAGGTCTGATGCTGACCTGATGCTGATGATACTTCTTCTACTTCATCCTCTGATGCTGCTGGGATTTTGCCCTACTGGAGTTTATTGAAGTTCTTGTCGTATGATGACACCACTCCACACTGAGTGCTTGCCTTATAGCTGCTCCATTGTTTATATTGGTTCTAATCTTACTCTCCATCTAGCTGGCATACCATTGACAAACATGGGTTTTGATTTCTCGATTCGCCGACCTGTTCATGGTTTATCAGCTACATGGAATACTAAGATAGTAGTCGTTTAGCATATTGATGATCATTAGTTTCTTTTAGCTTTGAATAGGTTGAAACACCGCTTTTGGAAGCAAGTGCTATGTTACTTCAAGAGCTTATTTTGGCTCTTGGATCATCAATTGAATGATTTTTTTGTAAAGAACAAAGACATTCCGAGCCTAATTTGGCATATTTAAATTTGGCTTGGGGAGCCTAATAAATTCCCCCCCATCTTCGGATGGTTTAAATTAAAAAAAAAGAAGAAAAAGACAGGACTATCCATAAATGAAAGTAAATCCAAAGTTCAATTTTCAAAAATGGGTGAGGGGGAAAAGACACTGATGGCTTCAGTACTACAGATGGTGCAAGAGAGGCTACTTATGAAGTATCTAGGGCTGCCATTGTCAACTCTGAAGTGGGGAAAATATGATTGTCGAATAAGCATGATTAAAGGCCCGGCTTCAAGAAATCTTTCTTCTGCAAAAGTGGAACTGTGTTTCTTAGCATCTCTGGATATTGGGCACCAATAATGAAACTTCCTGGAGTGCACAAGAAACTGGTTCAGATGTGCTCTAGCTACCTATGGGGCAGAGAAGAAGGACAAAGAGGTTTTACAGCTGCAACATGGAGTTCATTATGCAGAAGTAGGAAAAAAAAAAGAGGAATGGGTCTAAGAGATCCATCTAACTAGAATAGGGCAGCATTGAGCAAACACTTATGGGATTTATCTAAAAAAAAATTTTTTTTTTTGGATAAAGTGGGTGCAAGAATACTATTTGAAAGGCTCAGACATAGAAGGCTGTAAATTTTCAGTTTCTGATAGCTAGCCTTGAAGGGAACTCATGAAAATCAGAGATGTAATTTTCTCAAAACTGAAGAAATATGCTGATAAGAAAGGGAAAGTTAAAGTGGCTGCAGTTTATGAATCAATGATGGGAGGAGTAGAAACTAGGTTCAAGAGCAGAATTGTTTGGCACAAAAAAATCTTGCCAGAGCAGAGATTCTTCTTGTGGTTGATGTTCAATGGAAAATTATCCACTACTGATAGGCTTCATGAATTCAATATTCCGAAAGGGGTAAACAACTGTAAAATGTGTAACGAAGTGCAAGAATCAGCCCAACACTTGTTCATGGAATGTGATTACTCTCTTCATCCCAACTCAAATTGTCCACTTACTATTTGACACCATTCTCTATCAAATTTTGACTGCATATTTAAATAGATGTATACGCAACAATATTATCTTATTCACCGTAGAAAATAGTTTCTAAATATCAATATTTTATTTGTCATTATTATGTGTAGTTAAACATATTAACGGTCAAACATGTTTTTTGAACACCGTAAAAAATATTCTATGCAATTTAAGGTGGGATGTGGGAGTATGTGAAGGAACTATCAACTTACTGGAGGTGGCAGGAAGCTCATCACTAAGGGAGATGAAGAAAAAGAATGTGGAGGCTTACCAAGATGGAAAAAGACAAAACTCTAATGCTATTGGTTTCAGGATTGTATCAACCATGACAAGAAAGAAATAGGAGACTTTTTAATGAAAAGGAGTTGAATAAGGTTATTTTGACATTTCAAATTCATCATAGGTGGAATGGAGAAGGAAGGCACAAGAAAAAAATGCATGATGGCAGCAGAAGGATCATGGAAAAAAATCAGAGGGATGAAAAAAAAATCAGAGGGATAAAAGTTTTGTCCGAATTTGTTCATTTTTTGATGCATGTGATGTTGTATGCTTCATGTAGGTTTCCCGAGTATTTATTGTGCTTATTTTGTGTTTTTCGTTTGATTATGTAGTTGAATCTTCCTTTATTGTGTTTGATTTGAGGTTTCTAGGTTTTTGTTCATCAATGTACTCATATTTAGGGATTGCTCAATATTTTTGTTGTCTTTGTCGAGTAGTTCTTAGGGATTTCATGTTTTATTGGTTGTGTATGATGTTATTTGAGTGTTTTTGTTAGGAATTTGCATTGAATTTTTGTTTGTTTTGAATGTGTGTGAAATCTTAGGGTTCTTTGTTAATTTATGTGCATTTGTTGTTTCTTTGTAGCATTCGAAGAAGTTTGATGCTAGTGAATCCCTAGATGATGTTGTTCTGGACATTACGAAGACCTATGTTGAGCCTATTGAAAACAGCCGTGCTGCTATGAAGAAAAATGCAAAGAAGAGAGCATATTCTCAAGTTATTTCTTGTTTGTGTCTATTTTTGGCGGGATTGTTTGATTTTATTTTCATATTTAATTGTAAATTTTGGTTGTTTAGTTTTTTACTGATGTTCTGATTTTCTAGCATGATGTTTCATAGGTTTATGTTGATGTTTCACTCATACTGTCCTCATGTTGATCAGTCATCTATTGTGTCTTTCTAGTGTGACGTTCCTTGATTTCCTATGGTGTTAAGATCAACCATGTTTCTTCAATGTATTGTGCTTTAGTTTTTTTTTTCATCTTTTCATGTATTTTATTTGTCATTTTTTGTATGAGCAGGTATGTTAATGTTTAAAGTTTAGTGAATGATGTTTTAAGTTATGGTTATGATGTCTACTTTTTAGTTTGATGTGTTTTTTGTTGGATGCTATGATTACTTTGTAGAGGTGTATGCCATGGATTTTGTGTATGGTGTGTCTGTTTAGGTTCATGCCTCAATTTCGAAGTGTGATGTAGCTTGTGATTTGGGCTGAGGTTTTTAATGATATATATATATATATATATACATATATATATATATCATTGACTTGTTTTCTATTATTTTGTAGTTATTGATGTTTTACAGCTCCAATTTTACTTTTAGTTTCAGTGTGATGTTATTGATGTTTTACAGTTTCAGTTTTCAAAAGCATGTCGTTTGGGCAAAATGATTTTCTTTTATTGATGTTTTAGTATCTTAAGCTGATGTTGTTTTGTTTTCAGATTTATGGTTTCATTTGTGTTGATATGTAGCTGTTTCTTTTTATCCTGTTATTCTTTTTTCAAAGTAATTGTTGTTGCATTATTTTTTTTATGCTTAAATAATTATATTTAATGTTTTAGATACATGTACTGCTGGTGGCAGTGTCGTGAGACAATTACAGTGACTGAGGGGCGACCCTAATGCTGATTTGATAACAGGTTCTTTTCCTTTTTTATTTGTTTTTGTGAATGTTATATATTAATGTTTTTTGTTTTTTTTCTTAATGTTTTTGTTTGGTTTTAGGACACTCATTTTCAAAGAGAAGACAGAAAGAGACAACCAAGCGAAACTTGATTTGATGGACGAAGATAAAAAAGCAAATGCATATGGTGCTCACAATTTAGAGAAGTCACTACTACAAAAATAACTTTTAACTTCGCCTCGTTGACTTTGGTTCTGCTAATAATCGAAGTTAAAAGTTCTTTACCTTTGGTTATTAGAAAAATGGAATTAAAAAGTTCTTTTAACTTTGGTTTTCAAAAAATCAAAGTCAAAAGATGTCCGTTGACTTCGGTTGCAAAATAACTGAAGTCAAAAGATATCCTTGACTTTGGTTGTAAAATAACCGAAGTCAAAAGATGTCCTTGACTTCGGTTGTAACAAACCTGAAGTGAAAATATGTTCTTCAACTTCGGTTAGAAAAACTAAAGTTGAAAGTCCTTCGCACCCGACATTGGTGCTGGTGTACCCAATTTCTAGAGACCTGAAGCCACAACGGAGACCCTACTGACGTCGAGTAAAATTGTACTTAAGCCTGACTTGGTTTTGACTTCCATCAGAATTTTTATCGCACAATTTTCATTAATTTTTTATCAAACCTTCATATTATCTAGTGCTTATCCTTTAGCTCGAGGTTTGACGATAAATTAAATAAGGCCTACCCTATAACGTAGTGTTTACAAATTTTAGATTAAACCAACGTTAACCGCTGGAAATTACGTGGAGTCAAACATTCTTTCTTATGTTGATATATGTTTAGATAATTTATGATTTACCGCTGCTTATGTAAAGTTAAATTCAATTTCAAGTGTTATTATAGAGTAAGTCCAATGTTAACTGCTCGATACGAAGGTCAAACTCAGTTCTTAGTATTCATACAAACTATGATCTTTCATTAAGGAAAGTTCATCCTATTCTTTAGTGTTCACTGAGACTGACTCGATATTTGACAATTAATTAAACAAGGTCAATAGATATAACGAAATGATTATATAAAGTAAATTAAACCATCGTTGACCGCTGGTTACAGGTAGTTAAACATTGTTTTGTAGGCTTTAAGTAGCATTAATTGAGGGTTAACTATTAGTTATATAAGGTCAATCTATATGAATTTTTTAAACAACGTGAAACCTATAGTAAATGTTGATCGTTGTCTCACCCGAAATCGAACCCGACATCGTCTGGTGGTCTCATATGACTAGAAACCACACCCGATATAGGCAATGTTGCAAATTGCAACAGAATTTTTGTGGCCCATATCCAATTGTCTTCATAGTAATAGCCGAAAAAAGTTTCAAAGAGTGCGAAAATGACGCCCTCTACTCCCAAAATCCCAAAAGTCCCTCAATTTCTACTCACCTCACCTCTTTTGATTTTTCCTAAACCTAAACCAAAAGGAATCTCTCATATATTCAAGGTGGAAACATAGCATCGGTTCTTCTCGAAGTAGGCAACCAATTTCCTAACATTTATGTGATTTTAAAGTTTGTTCTTATTATGTGTACTTTGCTAGGTTAAATGTAAAAGAAATTCTCATTGTTGTGTGCTTTGAGGTGTAATAATCCACGTGGGAGGAAAACAATTAAATCTTTCTAGGTGAATATGTCATTCTAGATTTGTAGTGTGCATAAAGATCCTATCTTTCTTTTTAAAAAAAAACATTTCTCTACAAGGAAGATTGAAAATGAGGTTTGGAATTGATCAATACTATGATAAGTGTTGTATGTTGTTCCAAATTTTTGTATGGTGAAAATAAAATATGAATTAAAGTCCTTCAAGGTGTAATAATCTATGTGGGAGGTAAAAGATTCAATCTTTCTAAGTGAATATGTCATTCTAGACTTGTAGTGTGCATAAAGATCATATCTTTTTTCATTTCTATACGAGGAAGATTGAAAAAAAGGTTTGGAAGTGATCAATACTATGATTAGCGTTGTATGTTTTTGCAAATTTATGTATGGGAAAATAAAAATGATTTGAAGTCCTTCGAGGTGTAATAAACTATGTGGGAGGTAAAAGATCCAATCTTTCTAGGTGAATATGTCATTCTAGATTTGTAGTGTGTATACAGATCCTATCTTTTTTTATTTTTGTCAACGGGGACGTTTAAAAATGAAGCTTGGAAATGATATTACATGTGATAAGTGTTTTATGTTGCTATATTTTCAATATACCATGGAGAATTAATGTGATTGGATTAATTTGTGTGGGATATATAATGACTATTTGTAAGCGAAAAGTCACCGACAAGAAAGGAATTTACGATGAAACGACAAAGAAGAAACAAAACAAAGATCGAGGGAGAACTATTTGTAAGAAGTTGATGGAGATGATTGATAAGGGTAAACAATATGTTATGGTGTTTGATAATATAGGTAATCCAATTGAAGATAGGTCCGAGTGGTGGAGTAGTTATGTAGGCGTGTTGGCACTTACTAAAGTGGATATATATTTATATGAAACATGGGCGAATGTGGATGATGCATAGGAGAGCAAATTTTGGAAAGCCATAAAGTTGGCATTTCATTTTTAGTTTCATGACTTGTCCAAGTTGAAGAAGACATGGATAGGTAGAATGGGGCAAGGATGGAGGGATTTCAAGGCCAAATCATCAAAAGATTACATGTTTGGTGACTTCCGTGGATGTGATTGAAGAGTCAAGCATCCTTTCATTGGTGATGCGAATTGGAAGGGATTTGTTCCCCAAAAACTAGCGGACTTTAAACTACGTTCAATTTCTTAAATAATGTTGATATGTTTCTAATATTTTAAATTTCTACCACTACAAGAAACATTACCTATTACATTGCCCCTTTTACCTTAGTTTTTTGGTTAACACCAAATAACCGAGGTAAAAAGTTTGTTCACTTAATTTTTTTCCAAAGTAAAAGATATCATTTACCTCGGTTATAAAAAATTTGAAGTAAAAAATTGGTTTTTTACATCGGTTATTATTTGAACCAAAGTAAAAGGTTAAAAAACAAAGTAAATAATGTTACCGAATAAAAGGCGACGTCGCATATGTTCTTTGAAAGGGTTGCCCGACTTTGCTAGGTATGTTGTTGATGTCGATAGGTATTGTGAATGATTAGCAAAGTTGCTTATACGTAGCAATCATTGTGCTACAAACACCGTACAAATACTGCCCTAATTTAAACACAACCAGTACCCCATTTTTTCAGTGTTCAAATAAGATAGAAAAATAATCAGAAAAATAGTGGTCATGAAAATTAAATATTCTTACAATGATACAATACATAATTTAATTCAAATAAGAACTATCTTAGTTCCAACATAACAGAAATTTCAATACACTCAATCAGCTCGAGCAATGATGACCTTGAAGATGATTGGCCCCCTAGCTTATATCACCTCGAAGAACAAGGCTTCCCCGGTGTGTAGGTTGTTTCCCCTAAGGAACTCGCCAAAACCCTTTGGGGAAAGGGCCTTGACCCTCCCACCCCCCGAGTAGCTCATATGCCACTATGTCCCGTAGCACCTCAGCACTACGAGGGTCTTCTCAGTTGGCAGGACTGGTACAATCTCCCATGGGATGTACTAAGTCACTGTAACAAATATTGATTAGAAAAAATCTATAATATATATGTGTGTGTGTGTGTATGTATATGTATATGTATATATGTATCTACATATGAAATTGTCAACAAATAAAATTTATTTAAAAATATTTACCAAAGTTGGTATTTTCCAAAGTTCAGTTGCTTCAAAGTGTAGTCAAAATGTGGGCTATCAATAGCCATCAAATGATGTTCAATGTCGAAGAAAAAAGGCTCTGGGTGCCTCCGTTGTGCGGTGAACAGTACAAAAACCAGAATGTATTATTTGTTACAAAGTGTGGAGTTCTGTTTGGAAAAAAATTATAAGTATATGTAAATAGGTGAAATACCTGAAAAAAGGCTGATTAGATGATCCTTCGCTAGCCATCAGTCCCGTATCATAAGTGAAAAAATGTGAAGTAATGAACCCGACTATGGAATGCCAATTGCGACGTCGCAACCAGCACCGCAGGTGCATCTTAGTATAAAGCAGTGATTATGTTGACATGCCAATGTGATCTCAGTTTTGTGTCGGATAAATTGAATAGTAAATGACACAATACCAATCTCTCATAGGGAGATTAAAAGTAAACTTAGAGGTCATAATACGATATCAGTAACATGTCGAGAAAACCGAATGTCATACCAAGATACATCCGACGTCAGAAACTGAAGAATTAGTAACTTGATAAAAAAATACGCGAGGTCGCACATGTATCAGACAAACTGAACTATGCCAGACAGACTACCGACGTCGCACATATCACATGTTGCTACGGGAAGAAACACATGAAGCTAGAAATAATGAAGCTTAATCAACATGAAATAAAACAAAAACCCATTGGGAGACATACCAAAACATAGTACCAATGCTCAAAGTCAAGGAAAGTTCACACTCTCATAAATTCAAACAAAAGCTAGAAAGCAAGGTAAGTAAAACAAATTCACATATCACAGATCTGGCATTGTAGTAAGAATTACAAACTTATGTTTTAGGAGATTAGAAAAACCATGCCTTTTTTCCAATACACAAGAGAAGGGTGAGAGGTGAACACCGTTGGAATTCGCGGGAAACTTGTGAAGAAAATCTTGAAATGTATGTTAGGGTTACTGTATTTATACCTATTTTGGAAAGAAGTCATTTTAACAGGATTTTGAAGTCCGCTTGTTAAGTGCGATGTTGCAAGTACGTCGGTACATGCGAAAACATACCGATGTCGCAGCTATATGGGCCTACCACCTAGTCGGTCAACAATTCCAATTTATAAATACAATTCTAATTAACATTGAATAACATGTTATGTTAAATATTAAACTTCGAATAAAATTAAAATAACAAAAAATGAAAATTTAAATTTTAAGAAATCTAATATAAAATACATCCCAATTCAAATTAATCAAAATATGAGAAAATTAGTTTTGAATACATAGTCATATGAAGTCTTAGACAACACTCTGCTGTTCATGGGGAAGAATGACAACACGAAAAACTACGGGCCCGACACCATTTATGAGCTCAAAGTACAGTGTATCCCCAATCTCAAGTTTCTCTTTGTCAAGAAACTTTCCAAACCGTTCCCCGAAAAGTGCATTTCGTACTCCCTTCCTTTGCACCTAATCACAGCATCCAACTTGTACGGTGGTAAGTACTCAACAATTTTTTTCTGGGATGTACTGAATTATACACAAAAGGCCTTTATTAGTACTTATGAAAGTAATCTATAAAAAAAAAAAGTTAATTGAAAATTCATTTTGTTTGAAACATTGAGGAATTACCATAATTGGAATTGACTCGAGGTTCGTTTGGGTCAGAGTATGTACTAAATGGGAATATCTGCCTGAAAGTGTGTTACGCAGACTGTCATCATCCGAATCCCTCAACTCAATTGGTTGATGGCTAGAACCATCATTGTTAGCCATGATTTTTGTAATTCACATTGTCATGAAGGTGAAATGTTATGGTGTCAAACAATGGGAAATAAAGACATGAAATCTGTTGTGTTGACCTACTCAAGGAGACATCGTAAAAGCATCAATATAATCTATTAGTCAACCAATGAATGTGCAAGTTTGTATTAATTTGACCATCAATGAAAATCATTGATTGCGATGTTGCATAAGGATCGGCACAAGAGAAGAAATACCTACTTGTCTGCGACATCGTATTATAGCAGATAACGATAACATCATATAACGATAGCACCCTTACAGCATATTGTAGCACCCAAATTCATATTCCAACACCCTAAGATCATATTCTAACACCCTAAAACTATATTCTAGCACCCCAAACCATAGACACCTTAAAAATGAAAACAATTAACACATTCACACCCTAATCCAAACAACAATTTCAAGGATAAATACAAACACAAAAGCAATGTAAACACATGTGGAAACATACCTTTTAGAAGATGGGCAGGGATGAGTGTTGAAATTTGAGAAAATAAAGAAAGTTTGAAATGATGTATGAGTGGTGGGCTCCATTTATACACTCATTATGAAGCATTGTGAATTCTACCTAGGGCAAGCTGACTTTGCATATCTGTCGCATTTACTGAACTCATACTGAATGTAGAGCGACATCGGTTATGCTAATGTGGGTCTCACCATTACAACCCACTCATAAAGGAATGGGCATGTGTTTGACTAATATTTAGGCAAGGTGGCACCTTTTTTCTGTTTAGCGTGGATCTGACATAAGATAGAGGTCGGCACCTATTCAATTGGGCCTCACCATTTCAGTCCACTAAGATGGCAACTAGGTCCACATTTGACGTAGACGAACATAATTGACCTTCAAATTAGGTAATTAAACATTGTATAAGTTTAATTTAAATGTATAATTATCCATGACCTATAATAATGTCTGTTTCAATCAGAATCAATTTTTAAATAGCCGGTGAACTTTTCAGTTTTTACACTTAGTTCCGTCTGAGATGGCGAGGAGGATGAAATGCATAATAAGAGCTACCTATTAATCTAAATTGCATTCTCATGAGTTTGACTGGGGGATAGTAAGGGTCCCATCCCCGAATTGGAGTAATCGTCCGTCATTTTTGGAGTATTCCATTAATACCCTTACTATAAGTGTAATGAGAAAGATCATTTCCACCACATAGAATACATAAAATTCAATATTCTAGGTTTTTTAAGAAATTAAAAGCTATAAAAATTCTGTCCATCAAATTATGAAAAGCGCTAGTACATCGTGTAGAGTAAATCGTAGATGATTACTTATAAGTATATATACAGGGTTCATTCAGGATGAACCTGTGGAATTCTCTGTGGGACTGTGCTAGTTTCTTTGTTATGACAAACAGTGATCATAAGTTTGACTGGGGGTCGACAAGGGTCCCGTCCCCGAACCAGGGTAATCGTCTCTCATTTTTGGAGTATTTCATTAATACCCTTACTATAAGCATTATGGGAAAGATCATTTCCACCACATAGAATCACATCAAATTTAATATTCTAGGTGTTTCTTGAAATTAAAAGCTAATAAATTCAGTCTATCGAATTTTGAAAAGCGCTAGTACATCGTGTAGAGTAAATTGTAGATGATTACTTATAAATATGGGTTTATTCAGGATGAACCTATGGAATTCTCTGTGGGATCATGCCAGTTTCTTTGTCAAGACTAACGGTGATCATGAGTTTGACTGGGGGATGGCAAGGGTCCCATCTGCGAACTGGGGTAATCGTCCGACATTTTTGGAGTATTCCATTAATACCCTTACTATAAGTGTTATGGGGAAGATCATTTCCACCACATAGAATTACATCAAATTTATTATTCTAGATATTTTATGAAATTAAAAGAAAATAAAATTCCATCCATCAAATTTTGAAAAGCGCTAGTACATCGTGTAAAGTAAATTTATCAAAAATTATACTTTGGCCCCACCTGTCCGATGTCGCAAATTCCATTCACATGAAAAAAATCATTGGCTGGCATCCATGCAATTTCGCTCCAATTGAAAATTTCCAGTGAGAACTGAAATTTTGAGCCTAAGTTTTAAACCAAATCCCCCCCCCCCATTTCATTACAATAATATCTAGAACCAACACAGTCATTTCCCATCTCCAACACAATTTTCTCTCAACACAACTCCACATCATCCTTTCCATTAACACCATTACAAACACTAAAGAGTTCAATCTAATTTCTTCTATCGAATATCAACAATTATTCTAGGATGGAGCATTTCCGAGTTCATTTAAATTGAGGTATTTCATTTTTCCATCCCCTCAATTGTATATGTTTTTTCCCACATTTTCCATACATTGAATATATTCATGGAGTATGATGATTTTGGTTACATGTTACATAAGTTACAATGTTTGTCTTTCCAAAATATTGTCTTTTTTGTAATGATTGTTGAAAAAAATCATAGATTAATGCTGATTGTGGGAGAAAAATTAAATTTTTGTATAAACACTGGTTGAATGTGCGACGTCGCACATTGTTCATCGCCGCACATTGTTCATCGCCGCACATTGTTCATCGCCGCACATTGTTCATCGCCCTACATGATATAGAGCCGAATGTTGTGTGACATCTCTTTTTCCAAAACTGACATCCTTATCTTGAATGTCTGACTTTCCACGTATATCGGTATAATCGACATTTCTTTAGTAACCAAGGCAACATCGCTATAGGTCAGTAAAGGTACTTTTTCCATGTTTAGATTTTTGTCACCTGCACTTGACAATATTATGTGTACATCATTCTAGGACTACCGAATTCTAACATAAATTTTGTTTCATGCATATTTGTTTTGATAGGACAGAGAGTTATGATGGACTCTTAGCTTAGATGTTGTACGCCGTATGCAATGAATGTTAAATACAATTAATCGTTCATTTTCACATCAACCATATGTATTTGAATATATTCTGACATTTATTAGTAATTTATGTTCAAGGTTTTTTTTTGTTTCATCAGAAATAAATACTGTATTATAGTACAATTCTCTATGATTCATACCATGACATCGCACAAACAAGTAAAGAGATGACACCTATGTGGCATTGCATATAATAGAAACACACTGACACTAAACAGGCATCGCTTATTTTGGCTTTTTTTTGTGACGTCTCATATTAAAATCGACGTTGTATTAGTTAGCCTCCCATTCCAGCATGTAGACGATGAGGGTCCAGTGGATCATGCGATTTCACTTACAATCATGAGCCGACGTCGCATGTAACTATCAGCATCGTCGATCTAATCAATGTCGCAGTTGTTCCAGTGCCATCGTCTGCTTCCATTCATTATTGACTTATCTTTTTATAGACGCTGACGCTGACGCTGACGTGAATGATGTCGTAGCTATGTGGTACTATAGTGGCCTTCTTCCTTGGTACGAGGTCGGTCTCAGAACATACTGACGGTTGTCCAAAACCAAGATTAAAAAGTCCTTTTTACCTCGATTTTGAACCAAGGTAAATGGTATATTTTTACTACATCCACATTTACTTCGGTTTTCTGGGACCAAAAAACCAAGGTAATAGGTGTTGTTTGTTGTAGTGTACATATAAATGTTGAGGGAAAAAATGTCCGCAAGCTTTAGTCAAGGTATATGATGGTGAAGCACATGAAAATTTTCATTCACCAAGTATTGAGTAACATAGTACTTGGTAGCATACTACCTATTTTTTATGTCTTTTTAATAGGCCACTCTCTAAAATGGCCATTGATACTCTCCAAGAATATTATTTTTTTGGAATCTTTATCCAGATTAGAAATAGAGTATCAATTTTCTGAGAATTTTTGGCATGTTCTATATTGGCATGTTTCTAATAGCCATTGGATCAAAGATTTTTTCAGAATTTTTAATAGATTCACAATAATATGAATGATATTTGTGGTGATAACTTTGTTTGTACTATGCAATCAACGTGACGGTATCCGTCTGGCATTGAATTTGAATTTTAAAAAAATAATTTATGTTGTAGTCCACATGTTATTGGTTACACGTCGATTTGGCTTTCGGGTCGTCGGTTCCCGTCTCGTGTGTGTTTTATAGTTTCTAAGTGAATTTGCCGACCGATATCGACGGGACATTACGCGGTTTTGGTTTAACTAAAATCAGACACCCGATATCGGGTGGCCAGTTTACGCTAACTCATCGCACTCAAAAAAAAACGTCATTTTTGTTCATCCCATGCTCAGGTAGTTCTGATGTCGGTTGCAGATTCAGTATCAGTTTAAGCTTAAAATTTTAACTTTGATTGTAAATAACCAAAGTTAAAGCACCCGACATCGTGTATGATTTCTATTTCAATTTCGGGTATACATTTCAACTTTGGTTAACCACCCAATATTGGGTGCATTTTTGGTTCCGGTTTGGGTACACTTTTAACTTCATTTTTTCACTACCGAATTAAAAAGAGTAAAACCTATAACTTTGGTTATCTTCAACCGAAGTAAAATGATGACTTTTGAATGCACCTCTTTACTTCGGTTATTTTTTTGCCTAGAACTGAAGTTAAAAGTAATTTCTGTAGTTCTGAGTTGCTGACTGAATCAAGTGCTGGTCCTGCTAGTAAAGCTGGACTTGACGTTGTTGGAGCTGAAGCTGCTATTCCTAAGAGTACGCCTAAGATGAGAATGTTGCACAAGACTATGGCTATTAAGAAATCTAAGGTTGCTGTTGAATCAGTGGCAAAGGTATTGACTTTAAATTATTTAATTTTTACTATTTAACCTTTCAATGTTGTATTCTCATTCCTTATGCAATATGATTTGATGCTTTATTTTTTGTAGTTGTTAGTGGTGATAAGAGTAAAAATCCTCTTATCAAGAATGACGTTGGTGTGAAGAATCAATAAAAAAAAGGTTGCGAAGTAGAGTTTTGATACTGCTGGTAATATTTTTCCTTTAATTTTAGTTTTTGGTACTGTTTTAAACTTATGATGCGGTTTTTTTAACATCATGGTCTGATGTTTCATAATTTGTAGTTCATGATTTCAATTTTCTAACATTTGGTTTTTTTCATGATGCTAATGTTTTATTATCTAGTTTGATATTTTTGTTTCTTAGTTGATGATGCCAATAAGAAAGTTGCTGAGAAAAAGAAATTGAAATATGGTATTAGTGATGAAGAAGCTGCTGGGAATGCTGATGCAGATGGCAACAGTTGTTCTGGTATGATTTGATTTTTTTTTTGTTTCAATTTTTCTTAGCTCTGTTTTTTAGTTGTGAATATTTTTTTTTACCATTCTGATATGATGTTTTTATTTCTTGTAGATGATGAGGTATTCAGTACTGTTCCTGACACCCAAACTGTAAAAAAAATGTTGCTGCAAATGTTGCAGCTGAGAATGTTGTCAATTCAGATAGCGATTTAGAAGAGAAGTCTGGAAGTGAAGGAAAAAAGATAAAGATGATAATGATGATGGGAGCTTTGAAGCTGATGAATCAAAATCCGGATTTGAAGATTCTGAAAGTGGCGAGAAGGTTCATAAAGCTTCTGATGAAGATGTTGATTTGAGTGATTCTGATTTTGAATCAAAACCTGAGGCGGTGGTCGTGAAGAAGCACGTGAGAAGGTTTACAAAGATGACAGTGAAAGGGTAACATAATGGGAAAACAACTGTGTCAGGTGATGCTGATTCTGATAACGATGCAAGGTTTTTTATATTTTAAATACTGTCTATAGTGTTTATTAATTTAGGTGTTGTTGATGTTATTTTATGTGATTGTGATGTTTTACTTTCAGATATTGATTTTTTAAAGTTTTACATGTAAAGTTTTATGACTTATCCATTTTCTTCTCAGTGATGAGAAAGGCTTCACTACCAAGTGTAGCCCTAGTAAGATTGAAAATATGTCTTTCTCTCTGAGTGCGAGCCAGATGAAAGCTGTGAATGATATTGGTTTTGATTGATTGGTGAAAATTAACTTCACGCTTCTTCCTAAAGATATCCTTCCTTACCGTGTTTCTAATTTTAATCCCAATAGCCATGTTCAAAAAATTGGTTCTGATAGGTATTTTTTAACTCGTGATGATGTTCATGATGTTTGAGGACTCCTAATCAGTGGTAAGGAGGGTATTGAGGTTAGTAATGCTGGTAAGGGGGAAAGTAGGGTTTTGGAGCTAAGAGAGAGTTGGAAAGATGAGTTTGGGGTTGATTGGTTGGGAAATATCCCTTGTGATAGTCTGTTTGATTAGATGATAACCTTAGGTGATGGTGGTGATAAACTTTTAAAAAACTGTTTGTCATCTATGTTTTGTGTAATTTCTTGAGTCCTAGTGCTAAGTGCTTTGTGGGTTATATGTTTGTTCATCTTTTAAAGGATGTAGGGGAGATCGAGAATTATGATTGGTGTGGATATGTGCTTAGGATACTTTGTGAGGCAGTGGGTAGGTACAAGAATAGTTCCTACACAACAGTGAGTGCATGTGCAGTTGTTCTTTTGATGTGTTATTTGTACATGTTTCCTTTTCAAGGAAAACCATCCCCCCACCACCGTTCCTCATATTTAGCATTAGGACACTACTCTATTGATCAAAAGGTGTAAGTAGATTGTCGAGGCTGGTTTCGATTCTTGCCCCATGTCAAAGGAACTATTTTTCCTTTTACCTTCATGGGGAAGTATGTAGGATTTGGTGTTTCTACAAAATAAAGGAAAAGGAAGGCGTACAAAAGATGATGAAGTTGGTTCAAGCTCATAGGTTTTAACCTTTCTGGTTCCTGAAGACTTGCCTGCTGATGCTGTAATCATGAATAATGGAGGCTCCGTAAGTATTTCTCTCTTTCAGTTGTAATGTTTTAAATACAGAAGTTGATGTTATACATTTTGTATGAGATGTTTTAAGTTTAAGCTTTAGGTGTTGTTATCATTGTTAGTGTGATATTTTATGTTTTAGTTAACAATGATGTCTTTCATACTAGTTGGGTTTTACTAATATTTTGTTTTTTTCCTAGGCTGCTGATCAAGCTTTCTTTAGGTTCAAGAGGAATGTTGAGGTTGTCACCAGGGCCTTGATTTCTGAGTTGGATCAGGGTGCTAAGGGTGTTGTTCCTGCTATTGACACCCAACCTACTCCTCCTTCTGACTCACGGGAATTTTTTTTCTAACCCTGAAGTGTATGATGTTGTTGATGAGATCATAAGGAATGCTTTTAGAAATCATGCTCCTATTTCTTCTACTCCTTTTAATAGATAACCTATGCAAACATTCGATCTTGGCATAGATGGAGTTGGAGAGTCATCTTCAAAAGCACCAACACAAGGAAAAGGAAAGGATGTGGCTGATCCTAAGAAGGCAGTTGGGAAAGGAAACAAGTCTGGGAAGAATTAGAATATGACTGTGATGAAATATTATTTGACATTGATGTTTTAAGAATATTTCTTGGTTTGATTGTTCTTAGGCACTAGATTATTGGTGTTTGTTTCAGGTTGTTTTGAATATTTTTGTTCTTTATGTTAGAGATTTGATGGGGCTTTTGAACCCTTTTTGTGATGAATGATCTTTTGCTATGGTGATTAATAGTTTACGGGTTGACATAAATTTTTTTTTGTATTTTTTCTATATTTTTGCTGGATGTGATCATTTTTTAATTTGATTTGATGTTTCATTATTAGTGTGTTATGTTTTATACTTTTTAACAATCAGTGTTTGATGTTTTATGTATTTAAAAATATCATTGAAAATACTTGGTCATCCATGATATACATAAAGACATACGAGTCCACTTATATCTGTAAATCATTATGCAAGAAAATAATAACACCAATGGATAGAAGTGTAACATTAAAAAAGTCTATGCAATAAGAGTGGAATGTATAAGATCAGTGGTAGCATATGAATATCCTTTTTAAATTAACATCCTCATGAATACGTATTTATAAAACATCAATCTGTAACAATGTAACATAAATCCATAATAGTGTCACATCACAGGATGACAGTAATAGTGTCACATTCGGGATCTGTCTTTGTCGTTGAACCTCTTGCACTATTAGTTGCTGAATGTTTTGTGTATTCATTGCTTTCATTTGATTGATTGTGGTTGAGTCTGTATTTAGCCCTTCTTCAAGGATTCTATTTTCTCCTCACACTTCAACATTAGATTGTAGTACTTGTGTAGCATATCATGACACCTTGGTATCTTACCTTTGATCTCCTTGTTTTGTGGTGCTATTCCTCTGAGCTCCTTGTTCCATATTTCTTGTTTTTCCATCTTTGTCCATCTCTATCTCTTGAGGATGCAATCTTCAAGAATGGAAGTGACGCTATGCAAATGGAGGATGCGAAGGGTATGGAAACACAATAATCCTACCTTTTCAAAGTACTTGCAAGAGCATTTGATTTCCACCTTTTGATCATGTTTTTTGAAAGTAACCTTCTTCATTCTCGTGTTGTTGTTTTCAGGCTGTACTTCATTAACATCTTCGAATACAAGGTTTAATGTTTTTACAGCCTTACTCGCCATGGCCATCTTTCATTCTGCCTCAAAGTCCTTGTACAACTTATGTGTGTATATTTCAGCTTCATGTTTGAGAAGTCCAGGTCCTTGCTCCACTGGCCTTGGTTTTCCTATTGAACCACTATATTCCTTACTAGTCTATTTGTTTCTCCAGCTCTGTACAATTGTTTCAAATATTGAAAAAACTGTGTCAATTTGTTGCTTTGTTGGCACTGAAGCTAATTGCCTTGTTTTTGCTTTCGCTTCTCTCTGATGATAATGTCCCAGCCAAGAATGAGTCCTTGCTTAATGCGGTACACCATTTCTCGTGGAGTCCGTATAGGCGCTTGAACCACTGGTTGTTATGAAACTTGTATTTATTTATCATAGAGTCATATCATCTCTGGAATTCCTCTTCATTTACACAATTTTTTGAACAATGGTTGAATGTCATGCCAAATTCTTCACCGCTCTTCACTTTATCATAGTGACTTATTGTATTCTATTTCAAATGACATAGACACAGCCTGTGCTTTGTGTTATTGAACACCTGGTACACAAATTGGTTACAGTATGAAAATTTAGTTTGCTTTTATGATAGGTTATAACCTACTATTGAAACATCAAGCATCTGGTATTTATGTTTTAATTGAGTTCAGAAGCATCAAGCAATTTTTCATGAAACTTCATGTCATAATACAGGAACATCATACATATATTTTAGAAATGAATTTATAGTGTTTATATAATCATATATGTTTAGGTATGAAACGTCTACCACAAATACTTGAAACATCACATAGAGTTTTTGAAACATCAACATTGATGCTGAGTAGGTTGCGGTAAGTAACTTTTTATGGTACCTACCACAGCTGAGTCCTGGTCAGTAAATTTTGTCACTAGTTCTTTCCCTGTCATTATTTTTTTGAATGTCTTCAGCAACTAAATGAAATTCCCTTTCTTTTTGTCGCCAATGAATGCACAACCAAACATCACATTATTCCAATGGTTGTTGATTCCCACAGTCAGTGCACAAACAAGGTTGTACTTGTTTGTCCTATATGTGGTGTCAAATATCATCACATCTCCATAGAGAATGTAATCATATTTCATCATTGCACCCCTCCATAAAAGCGCGGTCATTTTACCCCCCTCATCCAACTTGACCTTGAAGAAGAAATCCTCCTCCCTTCCATCAATTTTGTAGAGCTCATCGATCACATTCTAGGTATCTCCTCCTTCAATTGCTTTCATTCTCAACCTGTTGACATAATTAATGTGGTCCCTCATTGTGTGCCCCATATTTTCTTCTTCTCTTGCATCACATGCAAACTATTTGAAACTTACAGTTGGACTTAAACCCACCAATTCCATAGCCTCAATTTCTTTTGCTTTTTCCATTCTTTCCTTGTAAAACTATGGTTGTTCTCAGTGATGTGGTGTTTGATTTCATAGATGATTTCATCGACAAGCTTGATTCTGATTGCAACCCTACATCATCTTCTTGTAATTGGATATTTTTTTTCCTTCTCTTGTTTGGTTGTTGTTGGGTCGAGGTGTTAAGAGTCCTTGAAACTGACTTCCCTTGATGTGCGAATGCATAATATTTTCCCTTGACCTTTCCTTCATTTTTTAGTCTTCGTGTTGAAATCTGTACAAAAAATCCAACTGAAGTTGCATGTCCACGGTATAATGTTACAAGCTCTTCTCGTGTAGTTTCTTACACTCCTTGAAGGGATTCTATTTGATCTATTTCCAACAAGTTTGGTAGACCTGCAATTGAAAACCCCCAATGAATAAAAATGTTACATATAATGTTGCAAAGTTAGAACATCATGTTATATATTTGTAACATCAAGCAGGACATGAGTAACATCACATCATGTTTTTTTAAAAAAAATTTATTATTCTTATTAGGTTCAGTTAACATGTGTCATCATGCCATCGATTTAAACATAATACCATATTTTATGAACATCATCTGCTATAAATCAGATCATCGACCATATATTGTCATTTTGCAAAATGTGAACATATGCTCTTCACATTGTTTAAAACTTTAAATTAAGTTCTTACAACGTGAACTCTATAATTTGAAAGCTCTGATAGTTTAAATGAAAGTTGTAGCAAATTTACAACTAATTTACATTGTTGAAAAACAGAGCAACGTCATGTAGGGGAAATCGTTTATACTGATTAGACTTTTGCTACCCTATATAGTTTGTTGTTGTTCAAATCATACAATTGAATACATTAACACAACATAAGAAATCATTCATATATGAACATGGTCTACTGCTCTTCAAATTAGAAATAGAAAGATCAGATTCAAGGACAGAAAGTTCAGCATCTGATCTTACGAAATAGGTAAAATCTGTTCATCGTTGATATTAGTTTCATTTTCTTGTGTACGATTATGTGTTTGCATTATTTGTATGATTTCCAATTGATTTTCAATCTGTAAATCACCTTCTTCCATCATGATCTGAGTTTGAATCTGTACAATTTCAAAATTGTGTTTAATCACATATTTGGGATAATTGATGTTGAATTAATACCTAAATGTAGTTGTAGATTACTTGATTGATGCTTTGTTGATGCTGATTGATGTTTTTCTTCAAAATCTTCGTGGTTGATTTTTGATGATGAACAACGGTTGAAGGAATTGAGGACTGTGAATGATTCAGATTCATAATTTAATGTTTAATCATTTTTGGTTGAACAGTTTTAATGGAGGCGTGTTTGGCAGAGGGTTTTTTCACACTTTTCGGCTGTAGTTGTGTTTTGAATTTTTTTTCTTATATGCTGTTTGGTCTCTTTTTTTTTGCGCTTTACATTTATTACCCCAAATCTAAAGTATTTCATATTCTGCCCCCGAATTTAATTTTCCATTTTGCTATTTTTCCTCTATTCCTTGGTCACACCATAAGACAATCTCATTTGAACGGCATGGTCAAAACTGAAGAAAAAAAAACATAGGGGTATGCTCGTCAAAATAAAGAGATGTGGACGGATGAATAAAAACTTGAAAGAGGCAAGGGAAAACATTAAGTTGGTGAAAAATTTCCCCAATTTCTTCTTCTCTGTATATAATTCCCAAACCGTGAATTGGGCCTACTGTAGTGGTAAGTCACACCCTCTATAATTGAGAGGCGTTCAAAACATACCTCCATCAATAATTGTGAATATTAGAGAAATTTCTTGATGGGGATTACCCGATCCCTATTGGTTTTCCTCTGCAAATTCATTGATTTTACTCAAAACAATGGCATTTTCCTTTCAGTTCCTTTCTCAAGAAATTAAAACCTTGTCATTTTCCTTTCCACCCCTTTCTGAAGAAATTAGAAGCATATCCAATTCAAGAAATCTGAAGTTGATGGGGTTATTTCTACGATTCAATAAGTCGGAGGCTGATGACCGGCGCGTATTCCCCGTTGAAGGAGGATAAGGAAAAACTCTTAGGGGAAGACGCCTACATTATCTGCGATGAGGAGCAGACTATCGGAGTTGCCTATAGAGTAGAAAGCTAAGCCGAGTGGGGAATTGACTTCGGCGAGTACTCCTACCACTTAATGAGTAACACATCTCACTTCATCCAGAATCACTACTCAATTGAAGGTGTGGACCCCATGACCGTTCTAAACCACGCCTTTGAAAAGAATAAGGTCTGAGGACCATCCACCACCTGCATAATCATGCTCAAGGATAACACCTTGCAAGCCATTAATGTAGGGGATTCCCGGTTCTTGGTTATCCGGGCTGGAAAGATTGTGTACGAATACCTTGTTCGGCAAAGCTACTTTAACTGCCCATTTCGACTAGGGGTTTTTGGTGCAAATACCCTGAGCAATACGGATGAGATCATGTTAGAGGTTTAGTTAGGGGATGTGATCAGTTTGGCCACAGATAGACTATTTGACAATGTGTTTGATGATGAGGTTGAAGAGATTGTGAGATTGTATTTGGAAAAAGGTGCTCCCAAGAAGCCGGCTTTAAAACTAGGGATGCTAGAGACAAATATGCCACTAGTGGAGGAGGTTAGTCTGTTTACTTTAGCGGCGGTTAAGGATAGACAGAACTGAGATGAATACTTGGGTGGAAAGTACGATATTATTACTATCATAGTTAGATATATATACTAATTCTAGGTTGATTCATCTTATGTTCTTGTACTAATTGTTAGGTTAACAGTTGGTAGTGTTTAGCAATTGATGTAGTACTTAAATATTTTGTATAGTCTCAGTTTTTAATGTAATAAAAAGTATAATTCCATCTACTCAATGTTTTAAAAGTATATTCCTCATGTTGCAGAGTTTATAATAATTGAATATTGTGTTGCTTAATTTCTTAGATACTCATGTTGCAAAATTTATACTAATTTAATATTGTGTATAGAGAACCTAGAGTCTGCTAGGGTGGCAGAGTTATTGTATAAGGGACTTGGTTTACCACGTGCGGAAGTCATTGAGATGATGCGTAATTCTAGTTTATTCGAGGATGCTCGTTTGGAGCTTTTCCGAAAGCAGGTTGAGATCACCAAAAGGTTTCGTGGGAATGTACATGTGAAATATGCTTGGCTACTAGTCTCAAAGGATTATTATGAGATATGAGTGACTTGCACTATTTTGCATGCTTTAACCAATGCATTTGACAGAGTTTTTAGTTACTTTTGGTTGGTGGTTTGGCGATATTAGTTGAGTTTACATGACAAGGGATTTATACAACCATGTTTCGTTTTCTATTCTAAATCCTGCGTTTTGTATACTTAATTAGTGATTCTTGACATCTCGTGTTCACGGGCTCCTTGGTCTTCATTATGAGTACCTTTAGAAGGTCGCTCGTGAATGCTTTTTGTTACATTACATTCTTGCGAAGGCCGTTTTCTTTTAACAGTAGAATATTTTAAGGCCATTCACATTTGAATGGTAGCAAACGAAGGCCACAAACATCAATACGTGGTAGAAGGATATTGAAGCCAAAGATAGGCGGCTTCGGAGTTCAAGACGGTCAAAGGAGAAAATGGTGAACCATGGTCCGAGGAGTGTTGCCTTAGTTCGATAATGATTTAGGAAGAATTAGTCTTCAAGGATGGTTCCATTGGATTTTTCTTCTTGAATACTACAAAATCGACTACTAGAACTCCCGATTCGGACTAATGGTTCACCTGTGACAAGCAAACAATGTTCAGCCAATAAAGCACTAGTGGCCGATCATGAACCGCGCATGGTCAAGCACCAGCGACCCGTGATAATTCTCACAACCCACACTACATAAGAATCCAGCGGTTCCGTGAAGACTTGCATGAGACCTTCACGAGGCAAGGCGACGGGCCATGACAAAAGCATCGAGCCGTGGAGCAAGGGGATGGAGAGTTGATGAATTTGGCTAAGTATGTAGCTAGTCCGTGAAAACCTTCACGGCCTGTGAGAAGACTTCTGAGCAAGAACCCAAACTGCTCGCAGTCCATGAAAACCTATACGGGCTGTGAAAAAGTTTTTGAGCAGAAGCCATAAGTTGTTTGCGGTCTGTGATAATCTTCATGGACCGTGGGAAAACTCTAGGCAAAAACTGCATGCTGCTCATGGTCCGTGAAAACTTTCACGAACCGTGGCATGATCCCATCTTCACGAACTGTGCCAGATACCACCGGTCGTGGCTATGAACATTCATGGACCGTGTGATGTGTCCATTTTATGTGCTTAATTTAGTACTTTTTGGGATCACTTTTGTGCTCTTTTGTTATCAAGAGCTTGTGTTTTACCTTGAAATTCTCTTAGGAGAGATAAGAGCGATTTTACGCTATTTTACCTCTTCTAAGTGGATTTTGCATGATAACGGAAGAACATGGAGACTTGAAGACCGGAGGCCGTTGAAGATCACCTTTCGAAGACTTGCTTCAATGATTTGAAGACTTGAAGACTAGAGGCCGTTGAAGATCATCTTTTGAAGACTTTGAATACTTGCTTAAAATATTTGAAGACTTGAAGAATGAGAGGGATTTTTGTGAAGAAGAGTACTTGCTACAAGAAGAAGAAAAGAAGATAAGGGTAAGTTCTGGCACCTATCGCGAGTCACGACGAACCCGTCGCGAGTCACGGCGAATCCGTTGTGAGTCACAACAAACCTATCGTGAGTCACGGTGAACCCACCGCGAGTCACTGTGAACCCGTCGCGAGTCACGGCACACGGGTGGCCAAAGCCCAAGCTTATCCTTTTTGTACTATAAATATCATTCTCTTTCCTCTCATTCATAACTCTTCTTCCACCCAAATTTGGTACTATTATAACCCTAGTTTTCCACCATTTTCATCTTTGATTCCTCTTGTTTTATGTTTGGTTTGTTAACATTAATTAGGATGAACTCTAGAAGCTAAATCTAGTTCTTGGGAGAAATTTACCAAGGCTTCCAAGCCCATGTCTTAAGAACAATTTGTAGGCTATTTAATACTCTTAATATTATGCATGTATGGAGTATTGAATGTGTTTGTTAATGTCATTAATGTTCTTGAAAGCTTGAGTATATGAAGTACTTGTATGATATGCTTGTTAGGGTTTGGGGAAATCAGTTGATTTCCCCTTTTCTTGATAGGAATTCCAAGAGTATGATTTAGAGCTTCACAATGATATTGATGTGTTGATAATTCCTAGATGAATGTGATGATGTTGAACTTGTTTTCATGTTTGTCTTAGGTAGCAAATGAGATAAGTCTATGAATGTCGATATTTCTTGACTAATCTTGTGTAAATACATGAATTGGTTAAATACTTAGACACGGTGTAGTGTTTATGAGTGTTTCCAAGATTGTTGATTCTTCGTACTCAATGCCGTGAATGAGATACTTTTAGTCATGTTTCGACTAAGGGAATCATTGGTGAGGTTTGACAAGAGATGTCGAATTCATTCTTGAAAAATACTATCCAAGAAGGATAGAAGTTTAGTCTTCACAACAAGTAGTGAAAGTAGTAAATAGGTTGCATGTTCAATGATGGATAAGAGGCTTAGAAGTGGAAGTCAATTGCGCCCAAGGTTCCGTTAATTGTTGGTTTAATCACCTTTTAGTTGTTGTTGCATGTTTTGCATATTTAACTTGCTTGATTAGGTAACTTGTTTTTCAATTCATAATTTAGGACCAAACAAACCAAAATCTCCCCCACCCACATTCACATGCTTATATGTATATATATATATCTATACATGCTTATATCTAGTATGTTTTCTCCTATATAGGTTTAAACACTTGGAAAGATTTATCTTCTTGTGAATGACCCCGACTTGCCATTATCTACTTAATTGTAGATAGGAAGTATAAGGGCTTAAAAATATAAGTTTGAGAGGTACAACGACGACCTCCCAAATTTTAGCGCCGCTGCCGGGGAAGAGGCATTTATTTTTAAGTGTTTGGGCATATTTTGTATGATTATGCGCTAGCTGTAAATATTTGTTAGTTTGCTTTTGTTTTTATTTCTTAGTTGACTTTCCATTTTCACTTGGCTTGGAGACGTATTGTTCGAGTTCTTGGTGCATGGTTCGTACGCAATCCTCTTCACAAGAACCCCTACACTACGACCCCGAGTTAAAGTTGAATTTGAGACGGGCTAGGAGGCTTTCTTTGGAAAGTGTGAATAACACCCCTCTTAGTGACCATTTTGTGGATACTTCTACTTCCATGGAGCATCAACACGAGCACAAAGATGAGCATCTGAGAGAAGGGCCTCAACATCCTCCTCTCCAAGGAGGGGAGATTCCTTTGGGGCAAGCCTTGTTGAGGGACATTATAGCTCACAACCTGATCAGCAACCGATATGCATTGAGCATCCCTTGGTTGGACCGAATGGGCACTTCGAGCTACAAACCGAGTTTATAAACATGCTACCTATCTTCCTTAGTAGGCAAGGTGAGAATGCCGACAAGCACCTCACCGAGCACCTCACCAAACATGAACTGCTGATTACGCACAACTTCGACTATAATAAGTTCGAGCACAGCTACTGAATATAGAATTAACTTTGTGTAGTATGGCTTTCATGGCTGGGGGCGTATGATGTATAGGCAGCCTAGCAATCAAAATGCTAGTGGCCACCAGGCCCAACCCAATAACATCCTATAGCAAGACGAGCATGTCTCAGCTAATGATGCAAGCCTTTTGGACGTGAAGCTTCTGGTAGTGGCACAAGACGTGGGCCGAGAAACACGGGATGAGAAATAAACACAAAGACCATGAACGAAGAACGTGGTGATCATGGTGTACCCGCGATCTTAATCCCTAGAAGCAAAGAACTGCAACTATGTCAGCCTATAAATAAAACGAGCTCTGAGCAAGCTAAGGTAACCATAACTATCTGGAGAAATTCTAACTATTAAAAGAGAGAACTCACTTCATCGTCGAAGTTGTTCTCCCAAAGTCACTTTCGAGACTAGTTTTTCATGTGAAGGAATTCAAGGAGTTAACAACAAGTGATTTGCCTGGACAGACCACCATATGAGCTATGCTAAGACAAAATGTTTGGGACTTTGTGTATTGCGTGGAAGACACGCTCTACCGTGGTACGGTGGCGAATACGCTCCATTTTCCATTAGAAGAGAGTTTGTTTATTCAAAAGCTATTTTGGGGCTGACTTGTTCCAAAGGATGATTATGTGTTAGGATTTTATCAGAATTCGAATAATTATTAGAACGTGTATCCATGAAGATGAGGCTGGTGTAATGTAAATATAAAATCAAAACATCTCTCTCCTTTACTTATACAGAGAAATTGATTATCTAAAACACAATATATTACAAAATCAATTAAAAAAGCATGAAAAAACCCTAAAATTTTTTTTTTGAATTTAACCATCCGGAGATGGGGGAAATTATATTAGGCCTTCCCAAGCCCTGTAAAAAAACAAGAAACTTAAAAAGTTGAAGCCTTGACTTAGTTGATATATACATGAGGGAGCTATAAGCTCTCGAGGCAACATTTGTTGCTTCCAAAATGAAGAAAGATATCTAGCTAATAGTTAGAGGATTACAAAGACACTTAGTAAATTCGTAGGATTGTCGAACTTATTAGTGAATCGAAGCATCGAAACACAAGTCAGTCAGACACACCCCAAAATTCACTAAGCTGCCTATCCACTACTTAGAGAAGGTACCATTAGAGTATAGGTTAAACAAGAAGGAAGGCAGCAAGACAAGAGTCCTCTCCATCCGTATGCATTCATCTCCATTGAACCTGCAATTTGGTGCAGAGTCCACCTACAAGGGACAGAGAATATCAGTAGCATCCATTCATACAACAGTCTTTAGAGAAGGTGTACCTATCTGACCCAGCCTAATTAGACCCTGGATATTATTGGATAGCATTTTAAACCTAAACATAGATGTGCTGGACCCGGCTATAAGACATGCCTTAGCAAGAGCATCAGCTACCAAATTAGCTTGTCTCTGAATATGCACCAGATTGATATCTCCCAAATATTGTTTTGTATCATCAGCTAATTGAAACAATGGCCAGGGAGCTTTAAATGGATCAGTAACAAATTTAACCGCATTCAGACAATCAGATTCCAAGCAAACAGGAGGAGAGAAACCAACAATTTTCTCGAGGGCAAAGAAAATTTCTTTCATTTCAGCTTCCAGTGGGGAATTGGCAGCTGTAAATTTAGTATGAGCAGCAAAAAAACCACCCCTACTATCTCTTATAATCATGCCAATTCCACTCATGTCAGATTGACTACACCATGCAGCATCCACATTAATTTTAAAACCCATACATGGTTTAGTCCAAGCAATTTTGAAGATTTTAGGCTTTGGAGGTTGCTTGAAAAGAGGGAGAAAAGAATGATCTGCAATGTCTATGTCTACCTTAGATACTATGAACACAGGTTTAGCAGTGAACATGTAAAACATTTGGTCCCTTATGTGAGTTAAAACTAAACCTGATAGAGGAGTGGCAGAATCATATAATACTTTGTTTCTCATATTCCACAAGTTCCAACATGTAATAACAGCAGCAGATCTAATGATTACTGAATGTAAAGAGCTCAAACCATTATATGTCAAGTAACAAGACAGTCTATCCCATATAGATGTGTAAACCCTTCCTGTAATTCCCATGAATGTGTGGACTGATTTCCAAACTTGCATAGAAAAAGAGCACGAATTAAAAAAGTGATCCAAAGAGTCCTCATGTTTATTGCACATACAACATATAGAAGGCAGTGAAAATCTCAAATTTCTCAGGACATTGTCAAAGGGAAGAAGTGAATTCATCATTTTCCACATGAACACAGAAACTTTTTTTCAATTCTTGAACTCCAAAGATATTGAGTAGAAGTGACAGTACCTCTCTGAGTTCTGAGCAGTAGGTAAGTAGATTTAAATGAAAACTCACCATTGATACCTGGTTTCCATATGAGTCTATCTTTTCTGTGTGTAAAAAGATTAGCTTCCTGTAACAAAGTAATAGCATGAGGGGGTAGAAATGGGGAAATTTTTTGAAGCAAAACTGATTTGTTAGAAATGAACTCTGAGACTGTGCAGGAATCTATTAACAAGATTTTGATCACATAGATCCTCAATGGGACCTATATCTAACCAGTTTGATGTCCAAAAATTGCAATCTCCTCTACCCACTATCACCCTGGAGTTAGATTCTGCCCAAGCATTTATAGAAATAATCCTCTTCCAGTTAGGAGAAGTTCTGGAAGAGGTTGGCAGTGATGCAACTAGGTGAGTCCATAAAGCTTCAGCCACTTGATACTTCCACCATAGCTTAACTGAGCATGTATTTATTATGGTGGTTATTGATCTAAAACCTAGACCATTTTGGTTTATAGGATAGCAAAAAGCATCCCATTTCCTCCATGTTCTTTTAGGTTTTAGATCAGAAAACCCCCAAAAGAAATTACTAATTTTTTTTCTATGGCATGAATGATTTCCTTGCTGGGTTTTAGAACTGACCATATATGTTGAGGAATGGAGTAGATACATGACTGTATGAGTGTGATTTTCCCCCCCCAGTAGAGAGCCACCTATTTTTCCAACCCCCAATCCTACTATTTATCTGCTCAATTAGAGGTTGAAAATAGATTTTCCTTACTATCCCTGTAAAAATGGGAACCCCCAGGTATGTAAAGAGGAACCTCCCAATTTTCATACCTAAAATCCTTCTTATATTATTAACTGTATGTACACAGGCATGTTTCCCTATGAAGATGTCACTTTTACTGTAATTAATCTTTTGGCCAGAAACATCTTCAAATTTGGTCAAAAAAGCCTTCAATCTGATCAAAGTTTGATTTTTGGCTTTTAAAAAGACCACAGTATCATCAGCATAAGATAAATGTGAGATTTGGAATGCATTACCTGGAAGGTCATAATATGCCAATTTACCATTCTGAAAAATGAAAGCTAAACTCCTGGTAAAAGACTTAGAGAAAATATTAAATAAAAAAGGGGATAGGGGGTCCCCCTGTTTAATTCCCCTTGTAGACTGGAAGTAACCTACAGGCTTACCATTTATTAGTATAGAAAACCAGGCCTGTGATAAATTCTTCATAATGATAAAGATGAATTTAGCATTGAATCCAAATTTAGCAAGAACATAATAAAGGAAGGACCACTTAACTCTATCAAAAGCTTTCTTAAGATCAAGTTTAACAATGCAGTTGGGGTCCCTTTGCTTTCTATTCAAAAACCTTACCATTTCTTGCAGGTAGATAACATTATCCGAAATGTCCCTGCCTTTAAGAAAAGTTGTTTGATGTGGGGAGATAAGTTTTGGCATTAAGGGCTTCAGTCTTTCCATTAAAACTTTGGAAAAGATTTTGTTAAGAACATTGGAAAGACTTATTGGTCTATAATCATCAAATGAAATAGGGGGTTTTTTTTGGAATAATGGCAATCCAGGTACTTCCAATTCCCCTTGGAATATTGTTCACAGCAAGAAAATCATTCACAGTAGACAGTAAATCATTAGCAATTATATCCCAGGATTTAATGTAGAATTTAGCTGTGAATCCGTCAGGCCCCGGACTGCTATTCTTGTTCAGACTTAAAACAATGTCCCTAAGTTCATTCAGTGAAACAGGTTGTAGTAGTCTATCATTTTCTTCTTGAGTGATCAATTTAGGAATTTGACTAAGGAAATGAGACTTGAAAAGATTACTATCAGAGGAGCTATCATCAGTTAAAAGCTCTTGGTAGTAGTGAATAGCTTCATTCTCAATGTCCTGCATATCATCTAGCCATTGACCATTACTACTGATTTTTGTGATCTTTAATCTACTCAATCTTTCCTTGACCGAGTTGTGGAAAAAACTTGTGTTATTGTCCCCCTCCCTTAACCATTTAACCTTTGCTTTATGTTTCCAGAACCTCTTCTGTTCTACTAGAGCCCTCACTAGCTTAGCCTTGGCCTCCTTTAATTTCACCCTATTTCCAACAGAAGCATCAAGATCATAAATATTTTCCTGAGTTTGGAGAGCAGATTCAGCTTGTAACACATTATCAGTTATATTACCAAATTGTTTCTTATTCCAAATTTTAAGCTCTTTTTTCAGTCTTAAGAGTTTAAGGAAGAAACCTAGCATTCCTGATTTGTGAAGAGGCAAATCCTAGTTTTGTTTAATTACTTCACTGAATTCATTCCTTTTATACCAGGTATTTAAAAATCTAAATGACCTAGGAGTAGATGGGATATCACTGCCAATAGTGAGTAGCATAGGGTTATGATCTGAAGAGATTCTATTCAAAATGTGGACAGAGGAGGTAGGAAAATTAGACGACCAGGAAGGAGTACAGAGACCCCTATCTAATCTTTGAATAGTAGGGTTTCTTAACCTATTATTACTCCAGGTGAACAGATTGCCAACAATATTAATTTCTTCCAAAGCCATAACATTAATAAAATCATTAAAGTCCCTCATACTACCTAATTTAGGAGTAGAAGGTCCTTTATATTCATTTATAGTTGTTATAGCATTGAAGTCTCCAATAAAAATAGAATCAGAGTGATTGAGTGATTTAAGATCAGACCAAAGAGTTTTCCTGCCATTTCTAGTTCTGAGGCCATAAATGAAGAAAGCATCCATACTTTTATTCAGAGGAAGACTATTCAATGTGACAGCTAAAAATTGTAGATTATCCCATTTTACTATTAGAGATATGCTAGATTTCCAGAATAGCCAAATCTGTCCATTATTAGCATGCACACAGTTGTCAAAATGTAACCGTTGTCTATAATAGTCACATTGCATGTTATCATGTTTAGGCTCAATCAAGCATAAAAGCTCAAGGCTGTGCCTACTTATCAAGTTATGAAGTCTTAGCATAGAAGTATCCATTCCCCTTAGATTCCAAACCAGAAACTTAATCTTAAGTGTTGTGTTATTCATAGGGAAACACTGTTAGAGCTTTTTTATCTAGTCATGATAGTATTTAACTGAGTTAAATAGGTCTCATTCCTATGATTAGACACTTTGTCCGTTTGTTTCCCTTTTTTAAACTTGCTTGATCTAGAGTGTAAAACAGTAGGACTTACCTGACTTACCTGAGTATCATCAATTCCATCACTAGTGACAAAGGAAGCAGAGTTTGGGATGTCCCTTGGAGTAGCTTCATCACTGGATATGTCTTCATCCTCAAGGGGGAGGAATCTGTTTTGCCTATGCTTCTGCTGGGAGAAAATAAAGTTTTTTGCAGCAGTAATAGGATTAAAAGGAGAGAAAGGCTTACCCCGTTTACTAGGAATGTCATCCCTAGCAAAACCTGTCTTTGTATTGAGATTAGGTGGAGCAGATAGAGATTGTTTGGTCAAATGTATAGGAGACTGAAGATGAGAAACTGAGATCTCAGCAGACTGTTCTTGAATCACTATAGGGTATTCTGTATTAGTCTCAAAAGAATTATGCTCCACATCAATTTTTTTATTGAGGACCAAGGATTGATCCTCAACTACATATTGTTTCCTAACATCAGGGTCTAGAACCAGCATATCAGGCTGATCTGTAACAAGATCATCCTTTAATAACACATTGTTCTCAGAGATCTTATCTGCCCCCATATGGGGAGAAACCATAGCCTCATTTTGATCAACATTTATAACCGAGACTACATTCTGTTTTGGTACATATCTGAGATTCCTTGAAGACAATATTTTGAGTTTATCAGAAGCAGAAACCCCAGAACCCCCAGCCTTATTTAATCCATCATACTTCCGATTTTCTCCATCCTGAACAGGATCCTCAGAGCCCTTTTGTTGATCATTAGCTTGGGGAACTTTATTTTGATCTATCTTATAGGTCTTTGGTTTCCTAAGTTCTGGATGTAGATAAATGCATAAGTTATCATCATGTCCTATAGCTTTGCAGTGGTGACAATAAAGGGGAAGATCCTCAAATTCTAGGGGAAGTTTAACCACATTGTATTCTATACCATCCTCCTCTATGCCCACTCTAATGAATGATGGCAGTTTTTTTAAAAAAATCAATTTCAATACACATCTTAATAGCAGATGGTCTAGTTAGGCCAGCAGTAGCAGAATCCATTTTAATGTAATTGCCTATTTGATTCCCCATGGATTCTAGCATGGCAATGTTATAAAAGAAGACTGGAACATGGTGTATAGTAACCCAAACTGGGACTATGGGGGATTCTACCTCAGGGGAGAAATCAGTGGTCCATTTAAGCACTTTCATTGGGACATGATTAAAAATCCACTGACCTTTAATCCAGAGCCTCTGGTAATCTTCCTTGTCCTGAAAGCGGATGAGTACATGCCTGAAATCAATGGATCCAAGCTGAAATTTACCTTTGAAGCCCACAGAGTTGAAAGCCTCGTTCAGGGTAGCCATCGAGGGTTTGCCTCTTGCAAACTTGCCCACCAGGGCATTTCGATAGTGAGAAGCGAGAGTTTTCGCTTCCTTTCTGGTTACGAGGCAAGCTATGTCCCCCTTGTAGTGGGTTTTTGGGACGATTTTGGGGTTAGAGGGAAGGGAAACGTTTAACGGTGGGGGTCGGTTACCTAAAGCCTGTAGAAAGGTTTTGGACGGCGCGATTTCACCGCGGCCTGGCGGAGGAGCCGCCATATCAGTGAAAGGGAGGAAACAGAATGTGACCGTTAGCAGGAAAACAGTGAAAATGGAAGAAGAAAGGTGAATAGTAGTGTGTGTTTCGCACTCAATTCGCACGTAGCTACAGTAATTTCGCACTCGTTGCCCAATTGGAAAAAAAACCCTAAACATGCACGTACATATTATGAACATGCACAAGATAGCACGTGAGGAATTCTTTAACTAAACTAGTTGTGCATGAATATCGTTCTTTACTTTCTGGGTTTTTATATAGAGTATTCCGTTTTTCAAATTAAAAAATTCTCGTTATGAAAATTCATAATTCAGTTTTAAAACTTAAGACTTAAACTTACTAACATACACTGAGTAACCTATATGCATATTTAGTGTTTTTCCAACTTTCATTGATTCTTGTTTAACGGTTTTTTAAAAAAGATTTTGCAATGTCATCCATTATAATAAGAATGTATAAATTACTCTATATCTCTTATATTTTAGAATAGTAAAGTGAGTGGGAGATTAGTACTAATACCCATCACCCTGTATAATAGTTTTTTCCTAGAGGCTTGCACGTCGTACTCTTTCCTCACCCAAACACCAATGTAACCCTCACTTCAGTATAGCTTGGACATCAATGTAAGACGTTCTTCAAGCACTCTAATTGGGAAGTGAATGGAACGTTTCACCAAAACCAACACCACTAGGAAGTGGAACTTTTTCGAATTTGTCACAGACAAGATTGAAAGCGGTTATTACGGCAATAAGGGTTAATCTGAGGATCGAGAATCAAATTTTATTTTCCATACTATGAACATCAACCAATATTTCATAAAAATCATTTAAAAAGATTTCAAGGGAGACGTGTATATAATCATCAGTAGAGCTATCATAGCCAAACCATACGTTAGGGTTTTAGAATAAGGTACTGAACATTCAATTAAATTCACAACCTCTAAAGTAATGAGATTCATCAAAATCTTCTGGTGTAGCAAATTAACCGCACTTAGAAGAATCAAACCATCGCATGAACCCATCATTTGATGCCACATTATGCAATTCTCTACAAAGGCCAAGATCGAGAAGGTTCAAGTGGGATGATTCTCATCCATATCTAAGACTAGGTTTATGTTTTTTTTAGATGTTTGTGTGATAGTAAAAACTATAAAACACCAATACATATTATGAAAATATTGATTAAATAAAATATTAAATATAAAAAAATTAGTTAAGGAAAAGGCACATAAAACTCTCTATACAAGCACGTTGTATGCACATGCACAAAGGAGCACAAGAACACATCTACTGAGATTAATAGTTTGCATACTTCACTTTCTGTCCACCACAATTTCATAATCCGAGTTATTAATTTCCCTTAAAATAAATCAAAACATAATAATTTAACTAGCATGCATAGGTGCCCCGTGCATGGAACATGCAAATAAGATTTTTTTAATCTCCAAAAACCTAATGTACATGGAATCTATTTGAATGACGTATCAAACAATTTATATACACTAATTTCTATCAAACGTGGGTTAAGAGAGTACATGTTATTCAATGTTTCAGGTACCTAATCAATAGCGGATTAATCTATAAGTTAAGGAGGAACTTTAAGATCATAGAATCTTGGGTCTACTTATCGTGAGAAATTCCTCACCGGGAGGCGTTTGATCCAGGACGGTGGATCTGTGCCAAAATTGAAAGCTACGCGTTACTGCTTCATTAGTTCCAACAAGGAGTCCTAGGTTTTAGGAACAAAACTCCTTGTATTCGGAAAGGGCATTTACAGCCAGATCATACACAAGTATGATCTCTTAACAAACTTGTGGTCACCTGGCATAAAGTTAAACCACCCAAGGTGTCCTTTCGCCAGTGTCAGTCATGGTGAGATCGCTATAGTCGCAGGTGGAAGTGACATTGAGAATCAAAAGGTAGTTGGATTTGTCGAGCTGTACAATTGAGAAAGAAAGGTGGCGTGAGCTTCTGGTTTAAAAATACCTTGGAATATGGATTAAGCAAAATATAGAAATGCTCCCGGTGCATTTTAATTCCATACTAGGGGGTGACGGAGCTAGAGTTTTTGTGTAATTCGTATACGATATCCCGGGGATACAATATTTACTATACCCCATAATCAATCACAATAATAAAGTATTTATCCTCTTCCAATATATGTACATAAGGATATATACAGATGTATTTTTTTTTAATTCAGTGCCACATCTATGGAGATTGTAGAAACCGAAAATTACTTGAAGATGATTTGATTAAAACACAAGGCAAAGAATGGTGCTGAAGTTACAACTTTCCTGTTTTTCCATATACACTATTTAAATCCAATTACATGAAGTAAAACAACTAACCAAACAAGCCAAACATGGCCTAACCAATTGTTGATCATGGCCTAAGAGTTTGGCACAACTTACTGAACGTGGCTAACAAATTCTCCTAACAAACTAACTAAATCCTTACTTATAGGAACTAACAAATACTAAGCAAATAATCGACTCAGGAATGAATATTCCTAAGAGAAACCAGCATGCAACAACATTCATGCATGCAACTCAAGAACAAGAAACTCTGATGCAAAGCAACAACTGTTTATCTCAACATTTCACCCCCTTAAAACTTGTTGCTTGAACCAACTTCAACCACACCAAGTTAATGTCGTATTTCAGAAAATTTAACACGCCCAAGTGCCTTGGTTAGAATGTCCGCCCGTTGCTCTTGTGTCCCAATGTAGCTAACTCCACCGAACCATTTTCGACACATTCACGAATGAAATGATAACGAATATGGATATGCTTACTTCATTCATGATGTACCGGATTCCTACTCAAATCAGTTACCGACTTGTTGTCCACAAGTTGCTTCACCATCTTTGGCTCTTGATTTGTGAGATCACCATACAAATGACTCATCCAAATAGCTTAACAAGCCGCCGATACAGCTACAATATACTCCTCCTCGCAAGAAGAAAGTGCAACCACCTTTTGCTTTTGAGATGTCCAACTAACCATATTTTTACCAAGGAAGAATATCATTCACGTGGTACTTTTGTACTCCTCTACAATGCCTTGTGTAGCTTAAACACCTTCTCCTTGTTGCCGGAATCAAAGAAACCTGGAGGTTGGTGAACATAAACTTCCTGAACAAGATCACCGTTTAGAAATGCAGACTTAATGTCAATGTAATGAATCTCCCAACTTTTGTGTGTGTCAAGTGCTATTAGTAGCCGAACCATCTCCATTTGAGCCACTGGTGCAAACACTTCATCAAAATCAATCCCTTGCCGTTGAATGTAACCATTCGAAGACAAGTCGAGCCTTGTGCTTCACTATGTTTCCCGTCGAGTCCTTCTTCACCTTGAAGACCCACTTGAGACCTATAGCTCTGTGCCCCATCGGATGTGTGGCGAGCTCCCATGTGCCATTGCTACATATAGAACTTAGCTCACTCTCCATTGCTTGTCTACAACAAGTGTCTCCAAGTGCTTCCCCCACACTAGCGAGTTCCTCACTAGCCAAAAAAAAACATCGTTCAACTCCAAACTAACCTCATCTGTGGCATCATATATGACTGTCAACGGTACCGCTGAACGCCATGGTTTGTGCTAGGTGCATCATCGTGAGTCGGTGGCATTGCAAATGTTATGCTCCCCAAGTCCGGTCGAGGCGTCCGAGTGCTGCTTCCCTCTAACTCAACACAAGGTTCATTTTCATTTGGAATGATCTTTGTGTACAAGCTACCTTCTCTAGGTGCAGTTTCATCCAAATAATCGACCGTGAACTCTTCATTTGATTGATCTTTCAACTCTGTCAACCAATCCCACTTTCTATGCTCCTCAAACACCACATCACGAGACACATGAAGTGTTTTTCCCATCGGATCATACACTCGATAAGCTTTAGAGCCTTCTTCGTACCCAATGAAAACCATCGGCGTCGTACGATCCACAAGTTTGCTTACTCTAGGGCCAATATTTTCATGTGAGCTACACACCCAAAAGTCCTCAAATGATGCACCTTTGGCTTGCGCTTGTGCCATGCTTCATATGGAGTTTTCCCTTCCAAAATCCGTGTTGGTGAACGATTGAGTATGTAGACCGTGGTTCTCACCGCTTCTCCCCAAAACATAGCCGATATAGCCATGGTTTTGAGCAAACACCGAGCCATTTCCATCACCGTTCAATTTTGACGTTCCACTACTCCATTTTGCTGGGGAGAGTAGGGTGCAGTAGTGTGGTGTTTGATCCTTTCATTGTCACAAAACTCCTTAAATCCATTTGAATTGAATTCCCATCCTTGGTCTGATCAAAATGCTACAAGCTTTTTGCCTTGCTCAACCTCTGCACAGACCTTGAATTTTTTGAAGCATTTTAAAGCTTCATCCTTCATTTTCAACACCTCAAGCCATATGTATGGACTATAACTATCAACAATTAACAAGATATATCATTTACCTCCCGGTGTAGATGGTGTAATCGGTCCACACAAATCCACATGAACCAGCTCAAATCCTTGCTTTGCATGATACACCAAAGCTTTTGGAAAGGAAGTTTGGTGCTGCTTTCCAAGAGCACACCCATCACAAAATTGCTCAACTTGATTTATCGATGGAAGTCCCTCTACCATGCTACCTTGGGCCAACTTTCACAAATACCGAAAGTTGAGGTGACCGTAGCGAGCATGCCACAACCATGATTCATCATCAAGCTTTGAGAGTAGACACACAGGAGTAGCCAAGTCCAAAGACAAAGTGTAAAGTCTATTCTTAGAGCGAAGTACCCTTGCAAGTAATATTTTCTCTCGATCAAGCAAACACAATTCACCATTTTCGATCACAATTTTACAGCCACTCTCATCCAACTGACCCAAGCTAACAATATTGCTACGTAGTTGAGAGATGTAATATACCTCTGTGACCACCCTATGCTCCTGATTAGTTTTGCAGCCAAACATCACAGCCCCAAGTCTGCTAATATTGACCACCGATCCATTGCCAAGCTTGACAGAGCCTTTCACTCTTTCATCTAGCGACGAAAAAAATCTCCTTGGAACTCGTCATATGATTGCTTGCACTTGTGTCGAGGTACCACACCCCCACACCAACATTGACCGGAATCACACGTTCTTCATTAAGAAACACGTATTGAGTGGCATCTTGTACCTCTTCACATGTTGAGGCCAATAGTAATACAGGTTGATCTTTCTCGAGCATCGTCAAATGAGTCTCCTTCTTGTTTTCACGTCAAGACCTGTGACACTCCCGAGCAAAATGACCAAAAATGCCACAGTTGTAGCATTTTCCTTTACCACGTCCACAACTTTTGTTTCCTCCCGATGAGTCCTCATCGCTCTTGTTACGAGATTGCCACTCTTCCTCCGTGAGAAGTAGCCGAGCTCCCGAGTTTCCATCTAAATTTCCAAGGCTATAACGATCTTCTACCGCCCGTAGTCTCCTAGTCAATTCATCGATCGATAGTGTGCTTAAATCAAGCAACGTCTCGATAGCAATTGCCCCTTGTGAGTACCGTGAAGGCACAATGCGCAACATCTTCTTCACCACCCTCGACTCTTCAATTGTGTCACCAAGGATGCTAAGATTATTGACTAGACCGGTGATTCTCATAGAAAAATCATCTATCGTTTCACCATCCTTAAAAGTGATGGTTTCAAATTCAGTACGCAACGTCTGGGCATTTGCTTCAAGGACTTGATCAACTCTTATTCGCTGAATCTTCACCGTGTCCCATACCTCCTTCGATGTATCCTTCACCACCAACGTGGACAACATCTCTGGTGGAACCGCACGCAAGATCGCAGACAACGCTTGCCTATCCTCACGATATTCAGTGTCCCCGTGCTCAACCGCACGCTACAAACCTTGTGCTTGCAGATTGACCCTCATCACTAGAGCCCAATCAGTGTAGTTTGTGTGTGTTAGCATCGGGTAAACCATAGTTCCGTTTGATTCCCTCAACGGTGGTTGAACTACCATGTCGCGGCCTCGCAGTCTTGAAGGGGTGCGTCCGCGCCTCCTTGGTGGTGTTATCGACCTCGCCGATGATGTTGATCTGCTCCCAACCATTGAAATGGTATGGCTCTGATACCAAATGTAGAAACCAAAAATTACTTGAAGATGATTTGGTTAAAACACAAGGCAAAGAATGGTGCTGAAGTTACAGCTTTCTTGTTTTTCCATATACACTATTTAAAGCCAATTACATGAAGTAAAACAACTAACTAAACAAGCTAAACATGGCCTAACCTACTATTGATCATGGCCTAAGAGTTTGGCACAACTTACTAAACGTGGCTAACAAATTCTCCCAACAAACTAAGTAAATCCTTACTTATAGGAACTAACAAATACTAAGCAAATAATCGACTCAGGAATGAATATTCCTAAGAGAAACCCGCGTCCAACAATGTTCATGCATGCAACTCAAGAACAAGAAACTCTAACGCAAAGCAACAAGTGTTAATCTCAACATAGATTCCCTACTTACGTTATCCCGGCGATATTATATAATTTGTGTTCAATGTGAAGGTTTGATGCGATTGTTTACTACGTCTCCGTGTGTGCAAGCTACAGGTTTAATCGCTAGAATTTTGAAAAATGGCTCAGAGTGTTAAAAATTTATCAAGTTAAAGAGTATAAATTATATAGCTTATCGACTGGATTCATGTCCATACGAAAAATGGGAAAAAGCACTGGAAAAAATCCCACGTATGCTTTATGCACACGCACAAGGCAGGTCATGTGCATATCAACTGGATTCATGTCCTTACGACAATTAGGAAGAAACATAGCAAAAACCCTAAATTTGCATGTAAGTTGTATGCACACGCACATATTTGCATCTGGGGATATTGTGGTCGTACCCCTGTGTACCGTTTACCATAAGATTATTAATATTATAAATTTTCTCTAAAAAAAACTTTAAATTTTCCAGCATGTATCGGTGTACGGGCAATGAATGTGCGAGTGCGTGATATTTTTTTCCTTTTCATTTTTTCAGTTTTTTTTTTCAAAAACAAACTTTAGTTCCTAAATATTTATTTCTGTTCAATATACGATCAACAGTCAAAACATGTCGGAATTATGCAAACAATTTAACATCAGTAACAAATTTGGAATATTACTAATGAACAATTTAACATCAGTAACATTAATGAAATATTGCTAATGAATAATCAAATATTACTAATTATTCACACGTACAATTAATAATCATGTTTCAAGCAATCACATATATCACATATTGATGGAGTCACGAGTACACTCGCTGTCCTTGAAACGAATGAGTCCCGTCGTGGACATCGTTCCCTAGGATAAAACCATCGAAGGTAATTTAACAAGTAAAATTACCTCGGAGTCACACAAAGCCCGAAGGACTATCACCGACAAAGACAGAGTAAGAAGATAAGACTCAAGTTTAGAAGTAGGGAGGAACTTGAGAATGGTGCGAGGTTTCTGTCTGACATAGAGGCTCTATTTATAGATGTCTAAGAAACCATATGAAAAGATACGTGGAAGATCTGATTTCCGTAATCAGAGAAAATATTCTCTAACCACCAAATATTTTACAAATATTTGAATAGATTCTGGAAAGATAAGAATATCATATTCCTTATCATGATTAACCGCGTATCAAATCTCAGATATTCCACACGTGATTCTTAGAATATTTGTTACGCGGTTTGGGCTTTCGGAGACTTCCACGCGATCCAAACGCATTTTAGACAGTCAAAAAATTACAGAATACTTAGTACGTACGGATGAATTTCCGCCTAAGTTTCCATTCTCAGAGTGACTCTTTGAGCATCCATATCTCATTCACCCTTTATCCGTTTTGAGAGTTTAAACAGTCGATTTTATAGTACTCGCAGAGGAGAATCCAAAAACGACACCCACTGACTCTAATTCAGTTCGAACCCAACTCAAAAACGAAGCCCAAAAGTTGACGAAATTCAACTTGTTTTACAATCATTTTCCAACAATCCCCCACATGAATAGATATTGATGTGGAATCAGAACAATCACGCCAGACACGGAGTTTGACTTGGTGATAGATTCATTTCGACGGCATAGATGCTGCATAGGATAAGTAGGTGTCACCCTTTGAACTTTCCCTTGAGAGAGTACACTTAGCCCACTGGTTAGGAAGTAGACGCGATGTCCTTGAACTTCCCCGACCGCTTGTGTGAACGACAATGCACTTCCCACAGACATCTTTCCTAGCCTTTGTGCTTTCCTCGGTTGTGTCCATTAATCAGGCCATGGCACACGCCTAGTTCTGTAAGGTTTCTAAGGAATTGCGTCCCAACAATACCCTTTCGAAGCGGCCACACTTCTCGCTTACATAGGTGATTCTTAGCGTAAGAGCAGTTCTGCAAACTATGCGCTCTTTCAAGTATCATACACTTGATGCCGTGAATCATTAAAAGCAATTTAATGCTTAACCTCCACTCACTTCACTGTTTCTTCATCATAGGAAATAAGACAGGAGGTATGAACCCCCCACAGTGATCGCGATGGGTCTTTGCAGTTTAGTTGTCCCTTTGAACCTAGATCTTGGGATCTCCAGTCACATAGGTTGGGTGTCCACGTACGTAACCCATCATTTAATGGACTTCAGTCCCATTCCTCTCGATGATGTTTCAACTACCTCTCGATTCAACCCCTTAGTCAAGGGATCAGCTATGTTGTCCTTAGACCTTACATAGTCAATTGTGATCACTCCAGTTGAGAGAAGTTGTCTTATAGAACTATGTCTCCGTCGAATATGACGAGACTTTCCATTATAGAGCATATTCTGAGCCTTTCCAATAGCAGATACACTATCACAATGTATACATATGGCTGGCACAGGCTTCGGCCATCTAGGAATGTCCTCTACGAATTGAAGGAGCCATTCGGCCTCCTCACCTGCCTTGTCTAAGGCAACAAACTCAGATTCCATTGTGGATCGAGTAATAACCGTTTGTTTAGAGGACTTCCACGAGACTGCTCCTCCACCTAGTGTAAATACATACCCACTAGTGGATTTCAGATCCTTTATATCGTGTATCCAGTTTGCATCACTGTATCCTTCAACTACAGCTGGATAACTCGAATAATGTAGACCATAATCACGAGTGAAACGTAGATATCTCAATACTCTAGTTATTGCTTTCCAGTGAGTCATACTGGGATTACTCGTGTATCTACTCAACCTACTTACAGTGTAGGCAATGTCTGGTCTAGTACAACTCATCAAGTACATCAGACTCCCAATGACTCTCGAGTACTCCACCTGATTAATAGCCTCCAATTTGTTCTTTCGTAGATGCAAATTTGGATCTATTGGAGTCATCGCCACCTCTAAGTCATTCTTGTTGAATTTCTCAAGGATTTTATCTACATAATGGGACTGGGTTAATGTGATACCATCAGAGCTTCGGATGATCTTTATTCCCAAGATCACATCCGCCAGTCCCATATCCTTCATGTCAAAACGAGAATTCAACATGTCCTTGGTAGATTTGATCATCTTTTCATTACTACCCACAATGAGCAAGTCATCTACATATAAACATAGGATTACGTATCCCTTTTCCGTGTCTTTCACGTAGATGCACTTATCACACTCATTGATTTTGAAACCATTGGCAAGGACAATATGATCAAACTTCTCATGCCATTGCTTTGGTGCTTGTTTGAGACCATACAATGATTTCACCAACTTGCAGACTTTTCCTCCTTGTCCGGGAGCCGTAAACCCCTCAGGTTGCTCCATATAGATTTCTTCCTCTAAATCTCCATTCAAGAAAGCAGTCTTCACATCCATTTGATGAACCTCAAGCTTACGCAACGCGGCGATAGCAAGTATCATTCTAATGGAGCTTATTCTCGTGACTGGAGAATAAGTATCAAAGTAGTCAAGACCTTCCTTTTGTCTATAACCTTTGATTACAAGTCTTGCTTTATACTTGTCAATCGAGCCATCTACTCTCATCTTCTTCTTGAAGATCCATTTGTAGCCCAGTGGTTTACACCTCGGAGGTAAGTCCACTAGCTCCCAAGTATGATTATGTAGAATTGAGTCGATTTCGCTTTTAATCGCTTCTTTCCACATAGGCCCCTCAGACGAATTCACAGCTTCTTTATAACTTTGTGGCTCACTTTCAAGCATAAACGTTAGATAATCAGGACCAAATGATTTTTCGGTCCTAATCCGTTTACTTCGTCTAGGTTCATCCACTTCCTCCTCTTGATCCTCGAGATCATCGGGAATTACTACGCCTTCGTCCAGTGACTCAACGGTCCTTTTCGACGATTCAGACCTTTCCTTGGCAGGGAACACATTCTCAAAGAAATTTGCATTTCTTGATTCCATGATTGTGTTCTTGTGAATCTCTGGATGATGAGATTCATGTACAAGGAAGCGATAAGCACTACTCTCATGTGCATATCCTATAAAGATACAGTCAACCGTTTTAGGTCCAATCTTTAACTTCTTGGGGGGTGGGATTAATACCTTCGCAAGGCACCCCCACATTCGCAAGTACGTAAAGGATGGTTTCGTGCCTTTCCACAGCTCATGAGGAGTTGCTTTCTCATCCTTACGGGGTATCTTATTCAAAAGATAATTGGCTGTCAAAATAGCCTCCCCCCACATGCTCTGTGGCAACCCAGAACTTATCAACATCGCATTCATCATCTCTTTAAGAGTGCGATTTTTACGTTCAGCCACACCATTAGATTGAGGCGAGTAGGGGGCAGTGACCTCGTGAATAATGCCGTGTTTAGAACAATAGTCCCCAAATGGCTCTACATATTCACCTCCACGGTCACTTCTAATCACCTTGATTTTCTTATCAAGTTGATTTTCAACTTCCGTTTTGTAGAGAACAAATTTCTCAATTGCCTCATCTTTGCTTTTCAGCAAGTACACATAACAGTATTTCGTACAATCATCCACGAAAGTGATGAAATACTTGTTACCTCCTCTTGTTTGCACGAACTTGAGATCACAGATATCGGTATGTATCAACTCAAGAGGTTTCGTGTTTCGTTTAACTTGTTTGAAAGACGTTCGAGTCATCTTAGCTTCAACACAAGTTTCACACTTATGATTTGCATCAATTTCCATGTTAGGTATGTTTTCCATTTTAATTAATCTTCTTATCGAATCATAATTAACGTGTCCTAGTCTACCATGCCATAAATTGGAAGACTCAATCATGTAAGCAGAAGAAGAAGCATTCATTTCATCTTTCTTAGGAGGTACAACCATGGTGTTCAACTTGAACATACCATCTAGCTCATAACCTTTGCCTACAAACATACCTTGCTTTGACAAGACTAACTTATCAGACTCAAACACTAGCTTAAAGCCATGCTTGATCAACATAGAACCGGGCACAAGGTTCTTGCGAATGTCTGGCACATACAAAACATTCTTCAAAGTCAACTCCTTCCCAGACGTCATTTTCAGTACCACTGTGCCACGTCCTTTCACCATAGAAGTTGCAGAGTTGCCCATGTAGATGGTCTCTCCATCTTCAATTGCCTTGAAGTTTGAGAGCACTTCCTTGACAGAGCAAATGTGCTTAGTAGCACCAGTATCAATCCACCATTCCTTTGGATTGGAGTCCACCATGTTGACTTCAGAAATCACAGCACACAAATTGATGTTATTCACATCTAGTGCAAGATTTTCAACCATATTGGCCTCGTTCTTGGCATTCCTTGGCTTCCTACATTCAGAGGACTTATGGCCAACGAGGTTGCAATTGTAGCACTTTCCAGTGAACTTCGACTTCTTCGAAACTCCACCCTTAGCTCCTAACTTGGATCCCTTCTTTGCCTTGGCCTTCTTTGACTTGGAGCTCCCACCAACCTCCACGAGATTGGCCCTTGCCACAGGCACATATCCATTCATCCTCTTTTCAGAGATGCGGTTATCCTCCTCAACACGAAGCTTTTGCATCAGATCTCTCATGGTCATCACCTTTCGCTTGTGTTTCAGATAACTCTTGAAGTCCTTCCAACTTGGAGGCAGCTTCTCAATGATGCAATAGACTTGGAGAGTCTCACACATTGTCATCTTCTCGGCTATCAGCTCATTGATCATCATTTGAAGCTCTTGAGCTTGACTGACCACAGACTTGGCATCAACCATCTTGTAGTCGAGGAACTTGCCGATGACCCACTTCTTGGATCCAACCTCCTCACCCCTGTACTCTTGGTCAAGAGTTTCCCACAGCACCTTAGAAGGCTCTTTCACTTGATACACACTCCAAATGGCTTCGTGAAGGCTATTCAAAATGAGGTTGCGACAGATATACTCCTTAGAGTTCCATTCCACCGCAGTATTTTGGACTTCCACACTGCTAGTCTCATCTGCAAATGGACGATCTTCGCGAACATAGCGCTCCAAACCCATAGTGGACAAGTAGAAGAGCATCTTCTGTTGCCACATCTTGAAGTTCATACCATTATTGAACTTCTCGGGTTTCTCAGCATGAGGAACAGCCATAAGAGGCGTCACCCCTGGGGTAGTCTTAGCCTGAACAGTCACAGGAGGCGTCGCCTCATGGATAGTCTCATCGCTCGACATGGTTCTGTTGTAAACAACCAAAACCAATTACTTAGCATGTATACAATTTCCATAAAGCATGCAATCAAATATTTTCGCAGACTTGCAAAACCACATGCATATTAGTAGCATGCATGTCTTTCCAAACTTACAATTTGCATAAAGCATGAAGTCACATATATGGATTATATTAAATCATGCAAGTAATGTAGAACCTTACGCATGCGTATGCGAACCATGCAAAATTATGGTAATGTAAGGCATGCAATATTGATGCAGATTAACCATCTAATCACGTAAGGAAACATAAATTTCGAAAATTCTAATTACGTACGAAGTATACTACATATATACTATTAATCCACACTAGGCATATAATTCGCATACGACATGTATTGCATATTTGCGTACGACATGTATTGCATAGGTATATAATTTGCATACGACATGTATTGCACATTTGACATGTATGTATATCCACACAAGGCATATAATTCGCATAAGCATTAATATATATGACGTGTAAAATTTTTTTTTTTCAATATACCCCAACAAATTTCATTCGTTTCAAGACTGTTGATCGTATATTGAACACAAAACATGTCGGAATTATGCAAACAATTTAACATCAGTAACAAATTTGGAATATTACTAATGAACAATTTAACATCAGTAACATTAATGAAATATTGCTAATGAATAATCAAATATTACTAATTATTCACACGTACAATTAATAATCACGTTTCAAGCAATCACATATATCACATATTGATGGAGTCACGAGTACACTCGCTGTCCTTGAAACGAATGAGTCCCGTCGTGGACATCGTTCCCTAGGATAAAACCATCGAAGGTAATTTAACAAGTAAAATTACCTCGGAGTCACACAAAGCCCGAAGGACTATCACCGACAAAGACAGAGTAAGAAGATAAGACTCAAGTTTAGAAGTAGGGAGGAACTTGAGAATGGTGCGAGGTTTCTGTCTGACATAGAGGCTCTATTTATAGATGTCTAAGAAACCATATGAAAAGATACGTGGAAGATCTGATTTCCGTAATCAGAGAAAATATTCTCTAACCACCAAATATTTTACAAATATTTGAATAGATTCTGGAAAGATAAGAATATCATATTCCTTATCATGATTAACCGCGTATCAAATCTCAGATATTCCACACGTGATTCTTAGAATATTTGTTACGCGGTTTGGGCTTTCGGAGACTTCCACGCGATCCAAACGCATTTTAGACAGTCAAAAAATTACAGAATACTTAGTACGTACGGATGAATTTCCGCCTAAGTTTCCATTCTCAGAGTGACTCTTTGAGCATCCATATCTCATTCACCCTTTATCCGTTTTGAGAGTTTAAACAGTCGATTTTATAGTACTCGCAGAGGAGAATCCAAAAACGACACCCACTGACTCTAATTCAGTTCGAACCCAACTCAAAAACGAAGCCCAAAAGTTGACGAAATTCAACTTGTTTTACAATCATTTTCCAACAATTTCATGAATCAAGGATGAAGAATAATCTTTGCCCCTTGATGATTTTCACGGCCTTCAATTTTGCATCGACATCACAAATTGTTTTGAGAGTATGCCTTTTCTAATCAAACCCTTCTTCCTTTTGTTGTAGGTTGCTCTTCGTACTAAATATTTTGTGATATGAGTTATCTTGTTTCCCTCTTCTTCTCCGTCATGGGTAAAGCTGAATAGATGTGAAAAATAAAGTAATGGTGATATAAGGCCGGGGTGAAGAAAAGCTTCTTTCTGGGTATGGTTTGATAAACCACCTTACTTATTTATTTTTAACCTTGTACTCCGTTGTACTTGTTACAGACATACACATATATTGAAAAGGAAAAAAAAACTATAACTGAAGCGTTTGTTACAGAGTACCATTACAAAAATTCGTTAACTCCATTGTGAATGAGTTGTTATACACTCTAAGTGATAGAGTTTGACTCTCGAATACGTTTTTTTTAAAAGAAATTTACAAATAAGTGCACCAAAATAATGAAGTTTTACCTTCTTCTGGGGGTAGCGTGGGACTGGGAGCAGAACTCGCGAAGAAAATCATATTGGAGAAGAAGGCGATGAGGAGCAGAATTGGCTGCATTTTAAGCTTTGTGTGGGTTCTTGGAATTATAAGCTTTCATGAGAATTGTTGGAAAATGATTGTAAAACAAGTTGAATTTCGTCAACTTTTGGGCTTCGTTTTGAGTTAGGCTCGAGCTGAATTAGAGTCAGTGGGCATCGTTTTTAGATTCTCCTCTGCGAATACTATAAAATCGACTGTTTAAACTCTCAAAACGGATAAAGGGTGGATTCGTTACACACCCTAGGGATTCGTGGTACCTTGATAGTGGATGTTCTCAACATATGAATGGATCTCAAGAGTATCTAAAGAACATCAAACCATATGATGGTGGATTAGTTATATTTAGCGAATGAAAGAAAAGCAAAGAAGTTGGAAAAGGTAAGCTGTCGATAAAGGGATTTCCAACCTTTACTAGTGTTCTGTTGGTGTAAGATCTAAAGGTTAATCTCCTAAGTATCAGCTAGTTTTGTGATGATAATATGACCGTGGAATTCCATAAGGAGAAGTGTATAGTGAAACATGGCAACAACAAAGTGCTTACTAGTATTCGGTCATCAGACAAATGAACTGCTTGAGTCTTGAATATGATGAGCTAGATCGTACGGGTGACCATGTTCTAACATCGGATGATTTCTCTGATCAGGGATGCAACGATGTTGGAACATCAAATGAGGTAGTTCTTACATATGAAGCTAATGACTCACATAATTTTAGCAATGTTAGAACACCGTCCTCTCCACAACTCTCCCATGTTTCAATATCAGTGCAGGCTGAGTCAAGCAGAAAAATGACTCAATCGATCCCACGGGCTAATTATAGGGAAATTGTTGGTCTACAACGTTTCTCTCCCTCATTGAACCCAGGAATTACAAAGAGGCGCTACTTGACAAGTATTGGAATGTGGCAATGCAAGAAGAACTTGGGAAATTCAAACGCAATGATAATAAAGCAATGTTAGTTTCTCAGGATTACCCTCAGGTTGAAGGATTTGATTTTGATGAGACATTCGCACCAGTTACCTGGTTAGAATATATTCGCATTCTCCTTGCCTGCACTATGAATTTTACATTGTACCACATAGTTGTTAAGAGGGCTCTCCTAAATGGTGTGGTTGATGAGGAAGTACATCATTGGCACAAGAAGACTTTGTATGGATCAAAACAAGCACCGTGGGCGTGGTATGAGCGACTCACTACCTTTCCTATTCAGAAAGGTTATCTTCTAGGGGGAGTAGATCGCACCTTGCTTGTTTTTTGAGAATCATCAAATATACTAATTTCTCAAATCTGTGTTGATGATATGATTTCTGGGTCTACTTCGCCATCCTTGGTACAAAATTTTGTGACTTTGATGCAGGCTGAAATTGAGATGGGTATGGTGAGAGTATTTGTAAGAATCCAGGCTGATCATAAGGAATCTCACTTGAATGCAGTCAAAAGGATAATTCGGGTTGAGAGGAAAGAAGTGGTAGTTAACGATGTTCCAACATCGGGACTATTTGTGAATATTTTCACAAAGCCTCTGGACTCTACAACTTTTGAGCTCCTCAAACAACACTTAGGTGTTTGTCGAATTTGAGGTCTTTATTATTTTCTAAAGCTTTGTGTGATTTTTTTGTACATACATTAGAAATATACAAAAAAAAAATGGAAGCGTAGTTGGACATGTTGGAAGTTGGTGTTGAAGACATTATGGTGACTAATGAGATGCATAGATTAGAGATATAGCTCCTTCTGATATTCTAGTTTAGGATGATGAGGAGTTGGAAGGCAGTGATGTTGGCCATGTTTCATCACAGAGTATAGAGACAGGTAGAGAAGATGTAGATATGGAAATAGATGAGCCTAGTGTGATCAAAGATTTTGGTGTTCAAACATCAGTAAATGTGGCTAGTGAAGATCATGATCTGTATGGTGAACAAGGCTATGTTCCAACATACGCCAGATATTTTCTTCATGGGGAGTTGCAGTGATTGGATATATTTTTAGTTTTCTATGTCTAATGCATTTGGCATGTTTATGGTCCCAAGGGAGAGAAGGTTTTGGATTTATGGATTTTCATGATATTCTCGGATTTCAGTACTTATGTGTTTATGTTGGTCCTGTGTTCCAACATAGTTTTCTGGGTAGCTAAGTACTGATTGTGAAGTTTATGTGAATTTGAAGTTCCAAGATGGATGTTGAAGTCTTAATGATTTGGAGTTGTGATATTCAGGGAGAGTTAAAAGTATTTCCAGCTCATGTTCCAACATCCATATGTGGTTTACTTGATGTCTATATATTTCCATATTTGTTACTTTGAAAGTTCAAAAGATTGGTGGGTCCACAAAATACCAAAATGGGAGATTGTACAGTCCAGATATGGTTAATTGGCAATGTGTGGTAATTATGAAAATATGATATTATTGAGTTGCAACATCAAAGAAGGAATTTTGGTGAAATAAGGAAAGTTTGAAGACTGAATTCGAGAAGTATACATCTCGTCCAAGTTGTATTTGAGTTGGAGAATATATCAGTTCCTACATCTATGGGATTGGATTAATGTTATGGAATTGGAATATTCAGTTATGGTTAGGATAGGGATGAGATATTCTGGTTATTCTAATTTCTTACATGAAGGGATTAGATTGGGTAATTCTTATCTCCAATAGATTTGACTGTAATCAGAATATTATGTGGAGAAGGAATTACATTTGCACAAGATTGTATGCGTAAGAAGACTTTCTACGTTGAAACAAATGGAAAGGTGAAGCGTAAGAGGATTTTATCAGTTAAAGATACTGTAGAAATATTGAGTTATGGAATATTGGAGATTTTGCAATATATTATTTTAGGTGTGTGATTGAAGCATATTGGATTATGGAAAATTCCTATAATTATGGATTTGGGTTTATGTAATATTATGTGATAATTGAGATAAGGAAAATCCTTATATTTATGTGATTTGGATATGCTTCAGAAGCAGATTAGGAAACGTAATCTCTTGAAGAGAAAAATGGAGAATTCCATTCTGCTCATGATATATATATTGGTGAACATCACGGTTGTGCCACTCACAGATTAATTGAAGAAAAATCTGCATCCAAATTTTTATCTTTCGAGAGGTATTACAGAGTCGTTCGTCCGTGTTCCAACATGAACTTAAACTGTTAATCAAGTTCAGAATCATATACCTTTTATTCCTCGGGAGGAGGAGATCCAGCATCGATGAGTTTCGAGGTTAGAGGAAGTCTGATCAAGGCGGATCGGTAGCAAGGGGAGCTTGCAGAATTCACATGTTATAATTAGTTAAGATAAGTATATTGTATAGTGTACTTTGTACTGTATCTTTCTGATTAGTGAATTCATTCTGAACTGGGCATGGCCCTGTAGATGTAGGTAAATTTCCCCGGGTTGCGTAACCAAGTCTCGTGTGTTCATGCTTTACTTTATTGCATACTTGGTTAGATAAGATATGTTGAAACACGGTAGTAATTAGGGAATTAATATGGAAAAACCAAATTACACAACCAAAAGTCAAATTTAAATGTAACTTTTGATGAAAATATAGCTCGCCAAACAAGTCCCGACGTAATTAGCACTACCCACAAAATTATTGTGAATCGTTATATCACGCCCTGTATTTTACTTAATTACGCCCTGTATTTATACTATTTAGTAAACAAGATGTATTTTTAATTTAATTTAAATAATTTAAATATATTTAATTAATATTAAATAAAATTAATTATTTACTACAATCGCCGCCGCCGTCGTGCACCGCCGCCGCCTCCGTCGGCGGTCTCCTCCTCTTCTATTCTTCTTCTCATCTTCTCATCTTCTTCTCTTCTTTTTCTTCTCCTCTTCTCTTCTTCTTCTTCTCCTCCGCTCTCCGCCGTTATCAGTGCTCCGGTAACTCCGTCTACTCCGTCTACTCCGGCGACTCCTCTCCCTGCTCTCCTTCTTTCGTCCCAATCTCTTTCTCCTCTCCCAGCTCTCATTCTCATTCTCCTTCTCCTTCTCAACTCTCCTTCTCCTTCTCCTTCTCCTCCCGGTTCTCCTCACCCAGTTCTCCCACCCCGGTTCTCCTCCTCACCATTTCTCCTCCTGCCCCGGTTCTCCCCCGCCCCAGATCTTCTCCGCTCTCCGCCACACTTCTCTTCTGCTCCGCCGCTCTTCACCGCTGCTCTTCATCGCCGCTCTTCACCGCCCCTCTCCCATTTCTCCGCCACTCCTCTCCTGCTTCTCCTCTCCGGTTCTCGTTTCTCCTCTCGGGCTGGGTTTTGTTCGATGGGGACAAAGGAGAAGGAGGCACGTCAGGCTAGGGTTTTGCTCGACGAGGACGAAGGAGAGACGGCAGATGAGGGTTTTTCTGGGATGGGGACGAAGAAGAAGACGAGCGGCGGAGAGCAGAGCTGGACAGAGAGCGGCGGAGAGCAGAGCTGGACGGAGTGCGGCGAAGATTTGAGACGACGGAGAGCTGGATGGCGAACGAAGGTTGGGGAAGGCGGTGGTGATTCCGGTAGCGGCAGATTCTTTTTTTTTAAATTTTTTTTTGTTTTTGCCTTTTTGTTTTTTGTTTTATTTTTAAAAATTAAAATTTGTATTATACATGTATATACGTATTAGGGCATAAACGAGTAAAATACAGGGCGTAATATAGCAACACCCAAATTATATAATGAAGGCCACTAACATCTATATAGCCTAGTATAAAGTGGCAACAACAGTTGAAGAATGGTTTGATTTTGAAGGAAAATAGATCCTTCATTTATGGATGTCTTCTCCTCCCTCTCTCAAGCAGCTCCTACCTTGCAATTTCCACTTCCTTCCTCAATTCTTTAGAAGGCTAAACCGTTTAACCTTAACTCTTCCTTGTCTAGCCACCTACGAATACACATGGGGTGGGGGTTCGCTAAGAGTGAAATCACAAGGAAGGATAGTAAACACATGATATATATATATATATATATATATATATATATATATATATATAAAACTTAGCTTTGATATATCTTTTTAGTCTTTTGAAGGGAGCTACAGTTCCCTAGTAGCTTAATTTAATTAGATGACCAATTGTATTCTTTTCCTTTTCGGTTTCTATTGGCATGGGAGCCAAATAATACACCCCATAGTTATTTAGAAAAAAGAGATGGAATGATAAAAATAAAAGAGTAGACCTCAATTAAAAAATGCATGAAATTGGACCGGAAATTAAAATTATAATGGCCTTGAAGATTAAAAGATACAAAGAATTAAATGATCCTAATTATCGAAATTAAATTTTTGGGCCCAGTGCAGGTATACAACCCCTGTGGTTTTGGACCCGGTCTGTCTCCACCTGTGCTAGGCGCTGATTCCAACCGCAAATTCTTTGTCATCACATTCCTATCGTGACCTCGTAGCCTTCATTTTGTTCATGCAACATGTAATGATCTAACCTTTTGTTATCGTTGCAACCTCATCTTTGATTTAGATGCTTTTATTTGTTGTTCGTGTCTATTTACCTAATTTCATTATCATTTTGAACTGAATTTAGTAAATTTCATATATTTAACTTTGAGATTTGAGTTGAGTCATTTGTCATTCCAGTAGTGCTGGCAAGGAAGTTTAACTAAAGCCGGTGGTGGCAATTGATAAGAGTAGTGACAGTGGGTGGTAGTTAGCATGCTAGTTTTCATTAAAACAAAACATTTCTGTCATTTCATGTCACTGAACTTTTCAAACTCAGATTCTCTTTTCAAAATTCGGAGTGGAAGTACAAAAATAAAACCAATGAATTCGAAGAAAAAAAAATTGGAGTGAAACGAAGAAGGTAAGCGTTAATTAGGTTGTTAACTAACATTAATTATTAATTTTTAGATGTGAAAAATCTCCTTACGAAAGAGGTTCGAAAATTAGAGAATCCTGACAACTAATTCTCTAATTCATCAATCTTCCAACCAAAAGTCAAATGTAACAACATAATAATACCATCAATGATCCTCTCTTTCTCCCTAGCTACAGTAACTGAACATCATCTGCTCTCTCTCCAGAAACGGTTTCTTTCTCTTCACCGTTAACGGCTAGTTTCTGCCGATAACGACCAACTGAGAGACGGCTCCTGCTCCGTCGGCCGCAATGGCGGATAGTAACACCACCCAAGCTACACCAAAAACTTTCCTTGCTGCCCTCTAGACCAAATCTCCTCCTTTAACGGCATCCCTACCTAACAATCCCGAGCTAACCCCTAAATCCGAACACTTAGGTGACCCGGCGTGCCTTTATTCCGATGAACAAATTGCCAAACTCTCTGCACACTATGCTAACGCTCTGGTCAGAAAATTCACAAGGGGAAGGCTGTCGATGGAACAACTAGAGCTTGCGTTCAAGACAGTAGGTTTTGCCGGAAACTATCAATTAGGCTCCTTGGACTACAAGCATGTGTTGATCAGATTTGATCAAGTCAATGACTACCAAAGGTGTTGGATCAAGGGGATTTGGAATTTCAATGGAGTCCAGCTGAAGGTGCTTAAATGGTCTCCTGACTTCTCCACTCACTGGGAATCCACAATCGTGCCAATTTGGTGCACTATCAGGGAAGTTCCTCTGTACTACTATAATTTTGCATCTATTGAGGTGGTGAGCGTCGTTTTACTCGCCAAATAAACTGCAAACTAGCACACATAATAGTATAGTAGAAGCAGGTCGTATCCACAGAGAACGGTATAATTTCTATCAATTTCAAACTACCAACAAAGTTTGGTTTAGCAACCACGCCTAAGATTTGAGATTTGTTTAATAAACTAATGAATTACTAAGCTAAAAATAAGGCCAAAAAAAATGCAGAAAAATGCAGAGATAAATTACGAACAAATATATGGATAACAAATGATCGGCATAGGTTAATCTTTGGTTCATTCCTTGATCATCGACTACTCAAAAGTCATTTAACCCCCATGAATTAATTGGTTATAAGCAGGAACAGTATATGCTATTTCCCCTTAATTCCCCTTAAACTTCCAATCGCGAGCAAGTATTTGCTAAACCCGCGATCTTCCTAATTAAGATATTCCTAGCAAGTATTTGCTAAACTAGTTATATCTTAACGATGTTAAGAACTAGGGAACCCAATTTAGACAACAAGCACGTATTTGCATGCAGTTTATTCAATTAATTGTTTATCATCCTGTTATTACAGTCATAATTGTTATCTGTTTTTCACAGGAGGGGCTACTTAATTAGCCCTAGCCTAACAAGATTGAGGTGATCAAACTCAACAAGCAAGCATAGATTTTATGCATAAACAATTAAAAACTCATAGGATTAAATATCTGAAAACCCGAAGCCTCACAATTCATGAACCATCGAATTAACCTAGCCGATTAAGAATCTAACTACTCATAATTAAATTAAATATAACAAGCAATTCGAAATTAAACATGTTAACAATCGAAAAAATAATAATAAGAAAGAATAATTACCAATGAAAAATTACCAATGAATAATGCTGCCTTCGTTTTTCTCACCAAGAAAAACAATGTGAATAAAATGTTTTCTGCTTTTTGTTTTTTCTCGCCCAGGAAAACAAAATCATATATATAATCCTCCCTCTCCTTTTCGTCCAAAACAAAACAAACCAAGTCCGAACTCCTCCCTTTTCCTCCTCTCACGATTGTACTTATACTAAAATTAAAACCCAAATTCTAACTAATTTTGGAAAATTAGAATTCTTATCCAAAAAGAAATATTCTTCCATTTAATTTCAGCCTAATTACAATTAAATTCTAACTTGGAATAAATAATTAATCCAAGTCTTGGGCTTCATTGCTTCATAACGGTCCAATCACAGTGCTGAATTTTCTGGACTGCAACTCCGTAAACTCCCAAACGAGGGATCGGGATCGTTACCTCATTAAAAACCCTTTCGGGAAAAAAGAGTATAACAATCCCCCTTTCATCAGCTTCACCTTAACCGGGTCGACTTCACGGAGCAACTTAGTGATCGTTAAACGAAGCACAACTCTGCCACACGAAGGATTCCGGCTAAGGATAGCTGGAACAGCATCATAGTGCTCCAAAAATAGCTCTTCCGCTCCAATACCGCATTGCTCCAAAAATAGTGATCTATCAACAAAATAAATCAATTAAGTACCAAAAATCACATAAAAGAGCACTAAATTCCTTCAAACATGAACAACTAAATATCACACATCAAATCCTCACACTTGAGTCATACTTGCCCTCAAGTATGAGATGAGCAATTTCAAAGCAGGTTGTTCATTCAAAATCTCATCCCCAACTGACTCTGACTCTGACTCAACAGAAAAGAGAAAATAAAAATAATAAAAAAAAACCAACTATATACATGACACACCTAAGACTCTATTACCCGGACCTTGGTCAAACAATTTAGCATTAAGTTTTCATTTCATGGCTCATCAACAAACATCCCCCTTCCAAGTTCAAGTTTCAGTTCACGAACAAGTGGTGGTCTCATCCCCCTTTAGTACTCAATTCAATCCCCCCTACATTGCTCTTTACCCGGCTATCAACTGATCAAAAGGAGACAAGCATGAATTCCTCACGTTTTTCACTCAATCACACAATAAGTAAGGACAATCACTCAATTATAATCATGCGGTAGCCTTAGCCAATACATAACAAACCAAAAAGGTCTTTAAAGGTTGTAACGGGGCTGGGGGTTGTAATGTTGGTGAGATGCTAGGGGCTCTAAGGTTTATACAAACATGCACATATGCTCAAGAACAAATCAGTAGAAAATTCCAGCAATTAAACATCATCAAAACCAATTTTCTGGACTGATTAAAAGACTAATTCAGGTCTGAATTTTTTTCTTTTTTTTTTCTTTCTCATTTTCTGGACTTCTTTTCTCTCCCTTTTTTTTCTTCTTTTTCTGGGCAAAACAACACCCTTATTCTCTTTCTTTCTTTTTTTTTTCTTTCATTTTTTTTTCTTCTTTTTTTTTCTTCTTTTTTTTTCTGTCCAGACCAGAAATTTCCAAATTACATGCTCATTTACCTCTACAGTGCCATAAGACTATTTTTCAATGAGAACCGGCACCGAATCATGAATATGCAATATCAAGCAAGAGCAGAAATTTTCAGTTCAAGAACATACATGCATGGGGCAAGAATAGTATAAAGAGAAAAGGTTAGGCTTTTATAGTGGGTTACACAAAGAAAAGGTCAAGGCTCAAAAGGGTTTACTAGAGGATATAAAAGGTAGGCTATATACGATGTGTGGTTAATCCTAATTTGCCTCTTTTTTTACTCATTATGCATCAACCTTAGTTACCACAACTCTCAGAAAAAAAACTTGATGTAGAGAGTGCTCTACTCTAGCTCAAACCTCACTTTATACTAGGCTTTTTCATGCAAGTCTTGTTCGTCATCCCATGTATCATTTAGCCAAGTTCAGGTTAATTTCAAAGGTTTATCACTAAGCATTTCAAGGGAGATATCAACCAACAAAAGTTTGCTAATATGATTCTTTTACCAGTAAGGTTAATCCATTTTAAAGCCAATTCATTACTCACTGTCATGCTGAAAATTTGACCGACTCGATAAAATAAAATAAAAACATTTTTTTTCTTTTTCAGAATTATTTATTCACAAAAACACACAAAAAACAGCAAACAAAGCATATAAAATGTCACACAAACAAGACACTAAAATGTAAAAACGACCCCCAAACCTCCTCACACTTAAGCCTTGCTTGCCCTCAAGCAAGCTCGGATTAAAAGCGAGAAGATTCCTAGAGACAATATACATGAAAGGAAAAGAAAAGAAAAGAAAAGAAGAGCCATAAAAAAGAAGGGATAGGGGAACTCATGCGGGGGGGTTGTTCATGGGGGGAACTTCCAAAAATGACATTAGACGCTCAATCTGGGCAGCCTGAAGATCCAGCTTTTGTTGCAAGGATTGCACCTCTGCATGGATGGACAACACCTCGTCTTGTACCGAAAAAGCACTGCGGCCTGCATGAAAAGAAGTGGTGCTCGGGCAAGGAATGCCCGGCGCAGAAAACCGAGGTACATTGTTATCCAAATAAATCAAGTTGCTGGTCCGTAAATAGTCCAAATCACAAAGGGTTGGCTCAGGCACTTTGGGAAGGGAAGGGGGAACACGCAATTGCATACCTTTGTCAAGTAAAACACCAACCAAATTGCATAGGGTCATATGACGAGTAGACTGAATTGCAATTTCATTCAAAGAATCAGCTAAGCAAAATCCCAGATTCAATTTCTCCCCATGATGCATACACCACAACACAAATAATACATTCTGACTGACTCTCGTAAATGCGGTGAAGCGCCCAAAAACATTTCGCAACAGAAAATGGCAACACACTCTCAATACAGGATCGGAAATCCAATGCACATTAGAGCAATTAGCATCATACAAATCAGGGCAAGCAGGAGCCAATTCTTTCCAAGCATCAGTGGGACTAAAATTGGGAAAATCTTTATAGGTACCCACAAAAGCATTAGCATAACCTTCCGAAGATAAATCATCAACAGACACCAAGCCCAAAGCCACATTCCACTCATTCAAACTCATAGAAACATGGTGCAAACCCAACCGAAAGGATATGCAAGCATCAATCAGGGAAACAGGTTTCTTTAAGCAAAAACTAACCACAAACTCTTCACATAGGGGCGTATACATGGTCACAGAATGCAAGTCAAATAGCAAAGACCAACCAATATTCGCAAAGTATTGCAGAAACAGATCATAAATGCCCAAAGTCCTAAAAGAAGAGATACTTAGTCGCAAACCTGACAAACACTGTTTCTTACCCTTTTTCAAAGCTCTGACCTGTAGCTTCAGGTCATCAAATTGGAGGAGGTCCTCCCTGGAATCGACAACGATCTCCGGAGGCAAACCATGGAATTCGGCATTTGGCTCCTCCTCGTCGGTTGAAACGGTGGGAGCCTGTGTCGCCCGTCTCCTAGTACGTTTCGCAGTCGTCTGGGCGTCGGTAATGTCATCACTGGAATGATCAATTACTGGATCACGTCGGCACTTTGGAGCTGAGGGTTTCTTGGACGTGCGTTTCGGTGGCTTCGTCGGCTTGGGCACGGGAGGTGGTGGCAGTTCCTCGGTCACCGGAGAAGATGGCGGTGAAGAGGGTTGCTCCAGCGGTGCTTCAATGAGGATTGAAGGTGTGAGTTTTTGCTGCTGGGACAACGCCAATGCCGAAGTCGGTGGCGGTGGTTTGATGGATTTTCTCATAGTTTTCTTCGTGAAGAATTTTGGCACCTCATGGTCGGGGAAGGGTGGTGACGGGATGGAAGATTGCTGGCTGGCCGGAATAGATTCAACGGCAGGCTTAAGGTGGTGGTTGGCGGCGGATTGGAAGCGCGTGGCGGTGCGTGGGCGGCGCGTGGTCAGAGCGTGGGAGCGGTGGCTTCGAAATCGACACCGCGGTGGTGTTTCGGCTCCCCTTCGGCACCATCTCCAAGGACAGATGGTTGCCCGACTGGAGGTTGAGACTCGCGGTTGGTGCAGCGGTGGAGCGAAACGGTGGTCCGAGCTCGGAAATCTGGGCGCACGACGGGGAAACGGTGGTCCGAGCGGCGGAGAGGCTGAGGAAGCTCTGGAATCTGGCCGGTGCAGCGGCGGAGCAGCTCGGCGGCGCAGCGGCGAGAGGCGGAGGGAAAATGAGCAGCTCTGGAATTTGGGCGTAGCGGCGGAGAAGTTATGAAAATTTTTGGCAACTCTTGGAAGAAGGAAGAAGGTTTTATACCTTATATTGCATCAAAGTCCCTTAATTCCTTCCTTTTCCTAATTGGAACCCACAATTTCCATAAACCACTCCAAGCATTGAATTATTTGTAGAATTTCCCAGATACTCTTGTCTCGCCATATTGCATCCCTGCACATAAAACAAAAACGAGTTAACATTATTAATATGTTATGAATTTTTTATTTTTATTTTTTTTCGTGTTATTTTTTTTAAAAACCAAAAACGAAAATTTGAAAGAATTTGTAAGAAAACAAAATAAAATAAAAAAAAGAAAAAGATTCTGGGTTGCCTCCCAGAAGCGCCTTTGTTTACAGTCTTTGGCTAGACTTTCCGATATGGTCAATTAAAGTGGGGTGGGCATAATGGAATTTCTTCCACTATTGCCACCTGAGAAGCATCATAAAATAGCTTGAGGCGATGACCATTTACGAGGAATGTCTTCTCCGTGTCCAGGCTTTTAATCTGTACAGCTCCGTTTAGCCTAACAGAAACCACCACAAAAGGTCCTATCCACTTTGTTTTAAGTTTCCCTGGCATCAACCGAAGCTTAGATTGGAAAAGTAAAACCTTCTACCCAATCATGAACTCCTTAGATCCCAGATTCTTATCATGCCACATCTTTGTTCGCTCCTTGTACCACATAGCATGATCATATGCCTCCAATCGCAGTTCTTCCAACTCTTGAAGCTGTAATTTTCGCTCTTCCTCACACTTGCTAGTTGTCATGTTCATTTCTTTGACAGCCCAGTATGCCTTGTGCTCGAGCTCCACTGGTAGATGGCACATCTTTCCAAAGATAAGTCTATAAGGAGACATTCCAATAGGCGTCTTGTAAGCGGTGCGATATGCCCACAGAGCATCCTCCAACCTCTTGCTCCAATCATTCCTTGAAGGATTAACTGTCTTCTCCAACACTTGCTTTATCTCCCTATTAGATACTTCTGCTTGGCCATTAGACTGCGGGTGGTAAGTGCTAGCAAGCCGATGATGAACACCATACTTCTTCATGAGGGCCTCAATGGAGCGGTTTTTGAAATGAGTTCCTTGATCACTAATGATCGCTCGTGGCACGCCGAATCTGCTGAATATGTTAGATTTCAAAAACCCTGCCATAACTTGAGAATCATTAGTTCGGGTGGCTTTTGCTTCCACCCACTTCGATACATAATCAACCGCAAGTAAAATATACAAATTACCGCAAGAACTAGGAAAAGGACCCATAAAATCCATGCCCCACACATCAAATATTTCACAGACAATTATGGGTACTTGAGGCATTTCATCACGTTTAGATATGTTTCCTGTCTTTTGGCAATTTTCACAACTCTTGCAAAAAAGATAAGCATCTCTATGAAGAGTTAACCAAAAGAAACCACTATCAAGCACCTTACGAGCAGTACGTTTAGGACCAAAATGACAACCGCAAGCAAAAGAATGACAATGTAAAAGAATTGTACCTTGTTCTTCTTCAGGAATGCATCGTCGAATGATTTGATCGGAGCATATCTTCCAAAGGTAAGGCTCATCCCAAATATAATGCTTTCTATCACTCTTTAACTTCAACTTCTGAGCAGGACTGAGAGTAACCGGCGTCTCTCCAGTGGTAATGAAGTTCACAATATTGGCAAACCATGGATCTTTCGCCGATTTACCATGCAGTGGTTCTGTCGGGGGCCTCTGTTTGGCCAAATCGAGGCCTGTCGCAGCATACAGGTATTCTTCGGGAAAAGATTCCTGGATCGGGGTTGCATCCTCAGGTTTCACCAAGCGGCTGAGATGATCTGCTACGTGATTCTCAGCACCTTTCTTGTCTCGTATTTCCCAATCGAACTCTTGCAACAACAAGATCCATCTAATAAGCCTTGGCTTCGACTCCTTCTTCGTGAACAAGTACTTTAAGGCTGAGTGATCGGTGTAGACGATGATCTTCGATCCAAGCAAGTACGATCTGACTTCTCAAGAGCAAATACTACTGCCAACAACTCCTTTTCGGTGGTTGTATAGTTACATTGAACTGGGTTCAATGTCTTTGATGCATAATAAATCGCATGGCTCTCTTTCCCTACCTTTTGTCCCAAGACTACTCCAACTGCATAATCACTTGCATCACACATCAACTCAAATGGCAGATCCCAATTTGGCGGTTGCATTATAGGGGCTGAGATGAGCTTCTCCTTCAGTATATCAAAAGAACGTTTGCGCTCCTCGGTCATCTCAAAAGGAACATCATCTTGAAGGAGCTTTGTTAAGGGTTGTGCAACCTTTGCAAAGTCCTTAATAAACCTTTTGTAAAATCCAGCATGCCCCAAAAAACCACGTATCTCACGAACATTGGTAGGATATGGAAGTTGCTCTATGTTCTCAACCTTAGCCTTGTCCACTTGAATTCCTCTTTCCGAAACCACATGTCCCAAGACTATGCCTTCATTCACCATAAAGTGGCATTTCTCATAATTCAGCACAAGGTTCCGCTTCACACATCGAATCAAGACCTGTTCCAAATGACCCAAGCATACCTCAAACGAATTCCCATAAACTGTAAAGTCATCCATGAACACCTCAATGCTCTTCTCAATCAAGTTGGAGAAAATGCTCATTATGCATCTCTGGAAGGTGCCTGGAGCATTGCATAATCCGAAAGGCATTCTCCTATATGCATAAGTGCCAAAGGGACATGTAAATGTGGTCTTTTCTTGGTCCTCCGGGTTCACACAAATCTGAAAGTACCCACTGTATCCATCCAAGAAACAGAAGAAATTATTCCCGGCCAATCTTTCTAGCATTTGATCGATGAAGGGGAGTGGAAAGTGATCCTTGCGAGTCGCGGCATTCAACTTCCGATAGTCAATGCACATCCTCCATCCAGTGACCAACCGAGTAGGCACCAACTCATTTTTATCATTCTTCACCACTTGAAAACCTGATTTCTTCGGCACCACATGAACCAGACTCACCCACTTGCTGTCTGAAATAGGGTAGATAATTCCCAAGGAAAGGAGTTTGAGGACTTCCTTGAGAACAACCTCTCTCATGTTGGGGTTCAGCTTCCGCTGAGCATCTCGAGCAGGCTTGGTATCGTCTTCCATCAAAATATGATGCATACAAATGTCGGGGCTGATTCCTGTAATATCTGCGAGGGTCCACCCAATTGCTTTTTTGAACTTTCTCAACATTGCAATCAACTGCTCCTCTTGAGAATCTGACAACCTTGCATTGACAATCACCGGGAGAGTCTCATCATCCCCTAGGTAGACATACTTCAGATTCGGGGGAAGATTCTTCAACTCCAGTATAGGTGGTGAAATATCGGATGGAATGGGCTTTTCAAATTCGAATTCACCCCCTGATAGCCTCTGTTTGGCCAAATCGAGGCCTGTCGCAGCATACAGGTATTCTTCGGGAAATTCGATTTCACCCCCTGATAGCCTCTGTTTGGCCAAACAGAGGCCTGCATCAGTACTCTTCACTTCTTCCTGCGAGCTGATTGAGTACAACCATTCATCTATTTCCTCATCACTCAGATTCTGTGTCTCCTCGTTGTTTGAATCAGTAGGTGGTAGCATGTCAATCTCATCCTGCAAAAATTCAGTCTCAAGGTATTCTTGGACGAGAGGGTCAATGACATCAATGGCATAAATATTTTCAGCATCTATGGGTTTTTTCATTGCATCATCAATGCTGAAAGTATATTTTTCACCATAATAATCAAGACAAATAGTTCCCTTTCCCACATTAATTATTGTATTAGCCGTTCTTAAGAAAGGGCGACCTAACAACACTCCTGAGGTTCCTTTACCACTAGCATGATTCATCTTCACCACATAAAAATCCGCAGGATAAACAAAATCATTAACTCTTACGAGAACATTTTCTAACAACCCTTCAGGATATACACATGATCTATCTGCCAATTGGATTATTACTCTAGTATTTACCATTTCTGCTTCACTCAAAGAATTGTAAACAGATAATGGCATCACATTGATAGATGCTCCTAAGTCACACATGGCAGAATCAATCTTAACATTTCCAATAAAACATGGCAAAGAGAACATACCAGGGTCCTTGCACTTCTGAGGCAAATCTCTTTGAATTACAGCTGAAACCGACTCGCCCATTATGACCTTGCTTGAGTCTTTAGGTTTCCCTGCAATAAAATCTTTCAAAAACTTGCTCACAAGCGGAAGCCTTATAGCCTGCAAGAAAGGTAGGTTAATCTCCATTTTTCCAAAGATAGATAGGAAATCAACATAATCCTCTTTCTTTCTAGCTAAACTACGTGGAAAAGGAGGAAGAATTTTAACTGGAGGATCATTCTGACCCAACCTTGGATTTGACTCCTTGGTTTGGTCAAAATGCCCTTGTACCTCACTTTCTTTTTCTACCGGGACCCTCTGTTTGGCCAAATCGAGGCCTCCTGCAGACTGCTCCGACTGCTCCTTAGCTCCTTTTGCTGCGGTCTTCGGAGGTAGTGGCTCAAGCTCCTTTCCACTTCTTAACATGATCTGATTGGCCGTCTCTCTGGGGTTGAGTTGCACTTGAGATGGTAATCCAGGTTGCTTGATTCGGAGCTCATTCATCGAGTTTGACAGCTGTGAAATCTGACGTGTGTGCTCCTCCAAGGTAGCCTCAGTCTTTTTCGAACTTTGGATCTGGTTTTGAAGCATGCCCATTATCATGTCTAGCTTTTCATCCATAGACTTCCCTTGAGGAGGTGGTGTATTCTGAGCATATGGAGGGGGATGAGCTCGATGGGGTGGAACATATGATTGTTGTACTGGATTTCCCGGATCTCGCCATCGAAAGTTGGGATGATCTCTCTATCCAGGATTATAGGTAGCTGAGTACGGGTCCCTCTTTGGCTTCCTTTCATTCCAATTCCCCATTGCACTGGCCTGGACAGTTTGCTCATCCATCGCAAAATGACACTGCAGGGTGACGTGGCCGAAGGTGCCACAAATGTCACAAGGTTTCTCTTGAGGACCGGCTGTGGTGCTAGCGACTGTAACCTTATCCACCACCTTAGATAGCACCCTTTCCATCCTGTCCATCCTCTCCCTAAAATCATCTTGGCTCGAGGGCTCTGTTTGTGCCACCTTTTTCAGGATTCGGATCTCATCAGTGTCATACTCCTTCTTGGAATTGATCAACTTCTTCACTATCTCCTTTGCTTTATTTACTCTGATTTCCGAAAACCCACCATTGCTTGCGGTATTCAGCAAATCCTTGTCCGCAGATGTGGCTCCTTGGTAGAAATACTGTAGCAGTTGCCCCTCGGTGTATCGATGGTTAGGGCAACGATCTACCAATCGTCTGAACCTTAGCCAAAATGTACTTAGTGGTTCATCATACTCCTGCTTGATGCTCGAAATTTCTTTCCTCAGTGCATCCGTTTTAGTGGCTGGAAAGAAATAGTCCAAAAACAGCTTCTTGAGCGCATTCCAGGAAGTGACGGAGTTAGGAGCCAAGCTTGAAAACCACTGGTTCGCTACTCCTGTCATGCTGAACGAAAAAGCCACCAACTTGAACTGATCTTCTGTGACACCAGCTGGTCTTTTCTGAACCTTACAAATCTTGATGAACTCGTTCAAGAAATTGTAAGGGTCTTCGTTACTCTTCCCATAGAACTTCGGAAGAACATTCAGCAGTGCAAGCTTTATCTCCACAGGGGTCGCAGCATCTGGCAAAGAAATTGGAGTGGGAGGGTCTTCTTCACTATGCCCCGTTAATTCCCACATGTACGGATCGTCAGCATTGGGATCTGCCTCTCCTCTGTCCCCCATTACAGTATCAGGAACGGATTTAATCTCTGATTCGGATTCTGTCTCGGAAACAGCCTCTGTTTGGCCAAACAGAGGGTCTGCGGCAGCTTTCAGCTTCCTCTCCCTGGCGAGTTTGTAATTCTTCCTAGCTGTCTTTTCAACTTCAGAATCAAATATCAATTCCTGCTCCTGGGACCTGGTCATATACCAATAACTAAAGAACAAAAAATTAGTAGCAAAATAAATAGAAATTAACTACCGTTCCCCGGCAACGGTGCCATTTTGGTGAGCGTCGTTTTACTCGCCAAATAAACTGCAAACTAGCACACAGATTAGTATAGTAGAAGCAGGTCGTATCCACAGAGAACGGTATAATTTCTTTCAATTTCAAACTACCAACAAAGTTTGGTTTAGCAACCACGCCTAAGATTTGAGATTTGTTTAATAAACTAATGAATTACTAAGCTAAAAATAGGGCCAAAAAATGCAGAAAAATGCAGAGATAAATTACGAACAAATATATGGATAACAAAGGATCAGCATAGGTTAATCTTTGGTTCATTCCTTGATCATCGACTACTCAAAAGTCATTTAACCCCCATGAATTAATTGGTTATAAGCAGGAACAGTATTTGCTATTTCCCCTTAATTCCCCTTAAACTTCCAATCGCGAGCAAGTATTTGCTAAACCCGCGGTCTTCCTAATTAAGATATTCCTAGCAAGTATTTGCTAAACTAGTTATATCTTAACGATGTTAAGAACTAGGGAACCCAATTTAGACAACAAGCACGTATTTGCATGCAGTTTATCCAATTAATTGTTTATCATCCTGTTATTACAGTCATAATTGTTATCTGTTTTTCACAGGAGGTGCTACTTAATTAGCCCTAGCCTAACAAGATTGAGGTGATCAAACTCAACAAGCAAGCATAGATTTTATGCATAAACAATTAAAAACTCATAGGATTAAATATCTGAAAACTCGAAGCCTCACAATTCATGAACCATCGAATTAACCTATCAAATACACTTTGCTCTCTGACTAGGTGCGAAAACACACTCTGAAGGTGCGATTGTGCCCTAACGGCTCTGCGCCGCCTGTCTGCTCAGTCTCCGGCGCCGCCGCCATGGCGGAGCCACCGCATGCGATCTCCTACGCTCAGGCCGTAACCCAGGAGCTACGTGAGGCTCTGAGCATCGCTCCAATGTCCAATCTCGCAGACCATGATTTCACCCCAAAAGCCAAAATCGATCATTTGGGTGAACCGGGGCTCCACTTCTCCGACGAGGAGTGCCTTCGACTGGAAGCTCCTCTCAGGTGGACGCTGATTGGTAAGTTCTCCCGTAGCCGCCCCCAGCTCGAAAAACTCCGGAAAGATTTCCATACGGCTGGCTTCAAAGGGAGCTGTAATATCACTTTACTCGATAATCGTCAGGTTCTGATCTCTTTCTCCCTATCTGATGACTATTATCGATGTTGGTTACATAAGGTTTGGAATTTCGGAGCTTATTCCATCAGAATGTCTAAATGGGTGCCTACTTTTAATCCCAATGCTGAATCCCCCATTGTACCAATCTGGATATCCTTATATGGCTTACCCCAGCAGTTTTTCGATTATAGTGTTCTCATGTCGATTGGCAATTTAATTGGAACCCCAATTAGGGTAGACAGAGCATCCATTAACATAACTAGGCCACATGTTGCTAGGGTTTGTGTTGAGCTTGATGTTACTAAGCCTAGACTGGATAGAGTTTGGCTCAGTTTCAGGGAATGTGGGTTCTGGCAGTATATCGAATATGAAGGAATCCCTTCTTATTGCTCAAATTGCCTTAAGTTAGGGCATACTGACTCTGTCTGCAGGTTTGACAAAAATACTGCCAAGTTTATACCCTGGAAACCACAGAGCAAATCCACAAGGGAAGGTAATAAAGCCATTCCCAGAGACGAACAGGGAAGAACTCAAGGTAAAGGAAATGGAATTGCTTTCACTGGTCTATCTGTCCCCAAAACTAACCATGTTTACAGGCCAAAAGATGACCATTCTGGAAAACAATACTTTCAAGCCCCTAACGCTGCCAGGAACCCAAAGATGAACACAGTGACAAGTACTGAAGCATTGAGCCCTTCTCAGGGCTCTCAGGTATCACTAACTCCTACTCCAACTATTGTTAATGCTGCAGCTTTACCAAAACAGCATGTTTCCACTGGTTCACCCATACAAAATGCTGAAATGAATGAAACAAACCCCCTCTCCCAAAATGATATAACCAAAACCTCTACAGCCTCCCCCCTTGCAGTCACACTCAGGAACACAACAAGCCCCACTAACAAAACAGCACACTCCCCTTCCAATGATACACAAGCTGATTGCTGCCCAGAAAAGCAAAACCTGATGCAACAACAAGCCAACCATTCTGTTTCTGTCAGCTTAGATGTTTTTGCTGATGTAGAGGCAGAGTATCAGCAGAACATCAAAAATCAGAAAATCCCTCATTTTTTTTCTGAAACTTTCGAGCACAATCTGACTAACTCAAGCCTCATCAGAAACCCTTACAAGCCACTCGACTGGATAAACACTGAAACACCTACTAGAAAACCGGAAAACACCTAAGAAATTGACCAATTTAATTTTGAGGAAATTAAAAATATATTACTTAAAGATCAGATAAGAATTAACAAAATTCTCCAAGCTAACCCTAACCAAACCACTATTAATCAGAGGAAACATACGAAGAAAGATTATTCCTCAATACCAAAAACGGTTCACACCCGTTCCTCACTGAAACTTTCCAAAACCTTTCCATGAATAGTATCCACATTTGTGCATGGAATGTTAGAGGAATAGGAAATAACCCAACCAAACTTCGTCTTAAACACATCAAAAGACACAACAGGATAAAAATCTGTGCCCTAATGGAACCTCTTCTTAGCCCTGATCAAATACATACAGTCTCCAGAGAGCTTGGTTTTATTAACTGCTTTGCCACTCCCATCAACAAAATATGGATAATGTGGGATACTGATATCTCCATAGACTTAGTAAAAGTAGAAGAACAGATGACTGTTGTCAAAATCAAATCTGCTTTGCTATATTCAGACTGTCAGGTTGGATTCATTTATGCTAAACACACTATTCGGGAAAGGAATGAACTGTGGCAAGCCTTAGCACCTTTTAAGAATGAATCCCTCAGTCTGATAGGAGATTTCAATGTCATCAGGACAAATGAGGAATATCTGGGGAACTCCATACCCAACCAAAACAGCCTAAAAAACGTTAACTCCTTTCTAAATGATCAGAACTATACAGAAATCCCAACCTTTGGCAGTTTATTCACATGGACTGGCATGAGAACCAAAGGGAGGGTCTGGAAATGCCTCGACAGAGGAATTTCCAACCATGAATGGTGGCACAGATTTCCCACCTCAAAAATTAACACACTCCCCCGTGAAGGCTCTGATCATACACCACTAATCTTAACTGTCTCAGACACACCTCCCTTGAACTCCCCAAAGCCTTTCAAATTTCAGGAGTGCTGGGTAAACCATCCAACATTCATGAACCTGGTAGAAAAATCGTGGAATACACCAACTCATCTTAATGGAATGAGTAAATTGGTCTTCAAACTTAAGACCTTAAAAGCATCGTTGAAAATCTGGAACAAGGGGGTTTTCGGAAACATCTTCGATGCTGTCCATGAATGTGAGGAACGCTTGATACAAGCTGAAAGAGATGTCCAGCGTGGGGAATCCATTATAACCATCCAAGCTTTAAGCCAAGCACGGGCTAACTTAAGAATAACCCTCAAAAACCAGGAAACCTTTCTCAAGCAAAAATCAAGACTTAAATGGATGAAGGAGGGTGACGCCAACTCAAAGTTCTTTCATCAATCTATCTCAAACAAGCATAAAAGGCAAACAATATCCATGATAAGGAATAAAGATGGAAACTGGTTGCATAAAACGGAAGATATTGAAAGGGAAGTAATCATTTTCTTTACAAATCTCCTCACTGAAGAGACACTTGATCCCTCAGGTATCAACTCAGCATGGATTCTGGATAATATACCAAAAAGTGTAACACAAGAAATGAACAACCACCTCCTCAGACCAGTTAACATGGAAGAGTTAACTAACATGGTCGCTTCCATGGATAGCCACTCTGCCCCGGGGCCAGACGGTTTCTCTGGCTTTTTCTTCCAACAATGCTGGGAATTTATTAAACAGGATGTCTTGGAAGCAGTGAAAGATTTTTTCACCGGAACAGCAATCCCAAAAGCAATCTCATCGACACTCATCATACTAATTCCTAAAAAAGAGATATGCTCATCTTTCGGAGATTACAGGCCCATAAGCCTAAGCAACTTCACGAATAAAATCCTTTCCAAAATAATCTCATCCAGACTTAAAGCCTACCTTGATATCATAATCACCCCAGAACAGTCAGCCTTTGTATCGGGTAGAGAGATAGCTGACAATGTCCTCCTCATGCAGGAATTCACAAATCATCTCCATTCCAAAGCTAGGGGACACAACATGATCCTCAAGCTTGACACGATGAAAGCATTTGACAGAGTATCGTGGACATTTCTAAAAAACACCCTATCTAAATTGGGTTTCTCCTCCATCTTGGTCAATCTCATCATGGGAAACATACAAGCCGCACACTTCTCAATCCTGATCAACGGCAAATCTGCTGGATTCTTCCCGGCCTCCAGAGGCTTAAAACAAGGGGACCCCCTCTCTCCCATGTTATTCATCTTAATGGCCGAAGCATTCTCCCATAACCTGAATTTCCTATACCAGTACGGGAACATCCATCCGTATAAGCTTCCCAGAGGCATGAAACCTTGCTCACACCTCTCATATGCTGATGACACAGCAATCTTTATGAAATATACGAAGCAAGGACTTCAAACAGTTATGAAATTTCTGAAATCATATGAATTAGCCTCTGGACAGAAAGTCAACTTTGAAAAATCGACCTTCTTCATCTCAAAACACACACCTCACAGAATCACTCATCTCATTAAAAGTGAAACAAAAATGATGGAAGGATCCACACCCTTCAAATACCTTGGAAGCCCCATTTTTGTTGGCAGAACCAAAAATGCCTATTTCCATAACATGTTACTCTCAATCCAGAACAAAATCAACCACTGGAACAATAAACTCTTATCTCCGGCCGGAAAAGCAACACTTATTAGGCATGTGTTGGCATCAATGCCAATACATCTCCTAACTGTTTTAAAGCCAACCTCACACATCATAACCCTCACTCACAAGGCTTTGGCAAAGTTTTTTTGGAACAACAACCTTGATAAAACCAAAAAACATAGGACCTGGAGATCCTACTCTAAACTTTGCTTTCCTCTGATGGAAAATGGCCTTAATTTTAAAAACCTTTACACACTAACTGAATCTTTCTCAATCAAACTTTGGTGGAAACTCCAGAGTAGGAAATCCTTATGGGCTTCAGTATTGTGGTCGATGAGTGACAACCAGAAAACCTCTAGAACCTGGAAAAGAATCAAGGAGGTAAACCAGATTGCAGTAGACAACACAAAAGTCATACTTGGGAATGGATCTGTCTCCTTCTGGCATTCCAACTGGACATCTATGGGTCCACTGTCTGACTCTCTGATCAACCCCCAAGTTTTTCCCCACCAAGCACTCACAGTAGCTGAATACTTCAACAATAAAGCCATAATCTCTGACCAGATCAAACGAGCAATACCTGAACATCTTTTCCAATGCCTGGATTTTGAATATCACATTACTCCCAGCTATGATGATACTCTCGTCTGGAAACCAACCCAATCAGGTAACTTCACAGTTAAGTCGGCCTATGAACTAATCAGGGAAAAGAAAAACAAAATCCCATCCTACAGCCACCTCTGGTCACAACTGTTACAAAAAAAAATCTCTTTATTTAACTGGAAACTCTTGAACAGGTTAGTTGCTTTCCCTGATGTCTTGGTGGATTTCAATTTCCATCTCCCCTCCAGGTGTAGTCTATGCTTGTGTAAATCAGAATCTATACACCACTGCTTTAATTCTTGTGCGAAAGTACGGCAACTCTGGAAAATGGTGAACTCTACTTTCAATATGCCTGACAACACTTTTCAACTCTTATGGGATAGGTTTTACTTCTACTGGAATTTCCAGTCTCTTGACAGACCCATCACCAAGCTAATTCGCATTTTACCATGCATCGTGAATTGGCACCTGTGGTGTGCTAGGTGTTCATATACATTTGAGGGCACAAAACCGGATGTTATGATCATATATAGGCGTATTCTGTATCATTACAATGACATCCTTTTGGCCTTTAAATTGGATTTTACATGGGTTATGTCAAACATCCCTAAGTTGTTGTCCCCGAATTCAGCCAAACAAAAGCCACCTAAAATTCTGAAATGGTTACTGCCTTCGGCATTTAAACTGAATACGGATGGATCTTATCTTAGCAAAGATTGTGTGGGAGTTGGGTGTATCATTAGAGACCATATAGGCCATGTAGTAGCAGCTCTCTCTAGAACTATTGTGGCAGACAATATCTTGCAGGTTGAAGCTCTGGCTTTGCAGCACGGACTCCAGCTTACTAGGGACAAGGGCATATCAAGCGTTGACATAGAAGTGGATTCAAAAGTACTGATAAGCATGATTAGACGCCAGTTCAAGATTCCATGGACACTCCTGCACACGATCAGGCGGATCTGGGAACTTCTTCAAGGAATCAAATTCACTCTCAACCACATCTTCCGGGAAGCAAATGGAGCAGCAGACATTTTAGCTAAAATGGCCAGCCGGAGTCAGGTTAGTAACTTATATAATTGTGCAGGTTTACCTCCACTGCTGGCAGCCAAAGTGAAGCTCGATGCGCAAGGCATTCCGTATGTTAGAGCAGGTTAATCTCAGCCAAAATGTATCATTATGTATCAAACTGATCTATGAGAGCCCATAGACTAGATATAGCATTTTTGTATTAGGTTTAAGGGCTCATCAAATGAATCAGTCGAGGTCAGGTATTAAGCCCCCCTCTTTCTTTGTACTTTTCTTTTAAATTTAATAAACGGGTAGGGGTCTGCCAAACCCCCCACCAACACAGGTTTTTTTAAAAAAAAAAACCATCGAATTAACCTAGCCGATTAAGAATCTAGCTACTCATGATTAAATTAAATATAACAAGCAATTCGAAATTAAACATGTTAACAATCGAAAAAATAATAATAAGAAAGAATAATTACCAATGAAAAATTACCAATGAATAATGCTGCCTTCGTTTTTCTCACCAAGAAAAACAATGTGAATAAAATGTTTTCTGCTTTTTGTTTTTTCTCGCCCAGGAAAACAAAATCATATATATAATCCTCCCTCTCCTTTTCGTCCAAAACAAAACAAACCAAGTCCGAACTCCTCCCTTTTCCTCCTCTCACGATTATACTTATACTAAAATTAAAACCCAAATCCTAACTAATTTTGGAAAATTAGAATTCTTATCCAAAAAGAAATATTCTTCCACTTAATTTCAGCCTAATTACAATTAAATTCTAACTTGGAATAAATAATTAATCCAAGTCTTGGGATTCATTGCTTCATAACAGCCCAATCACAGTGCTGAATTTTCTGGACTGCAACTCCGTGAACTCCCTAACGAGGGATCGGGATCGTTACCTCATTAAAAACCCTTTCGGGAAAAAAAAGTATAACAATCCCCCTTTCATCAGCTTCACCTTAACCGGGTCGACTTCACGGAGCAACTTAGTGATCGTTAAACGAAGCACAATTCTGCCACACTAAGGATTCCGGCTAAGGATAGCTGGAACAGCATCATAGTGCTCCAAAAATAGCTCTTCCGCTCCAATACCGCATTGCTCCAAAAATAGTGATCTATCAACAAAATAAATCAATTAAGTACCAAAAATCACATAAAAGAGCACTAAATTCCTTCAAACATGAACAACTAAATATCACACATCATGAGGACATTGGAAATACTATACGAAGCTTCATTAAGAATGATCTAGCCACTGAAATGCTCACTAGGCCTTCTGCTATTAAATTGTGTGTTGAAATTGACTTACAGAAACCTTTGAGTAATTTCATTAGATTAGGATCAGACACTAATAATAGAAAATACCAAATTGAATATGAAGATGTTCCTCTATACTGTGATCATTGTGCTAAGTTAGTCCACTCTTTTAATCAATGTAGATCCAAGCCACAAAACATCAACGGTAAGCTGCTGGACAACCAGAATCCCATCCCACAAAGCCAAACTCATTCACAGTGGCAGGCTACTGGAAATATATTTAACAAGGCACCTGTGATCACCTTGGAAAACCAGTCTGTTACCCCCCTTCCTAGTAAAGGACACTTAGTACACCAGAAAGCCACAACAAACCTCTCTATGAACCCTTCCTCCTACTTGCCTAAGGATATAAATGGAGAGCTCAAAACTGTTCCCCGGCAATCACCAAAAATTACTCCTCCTCAATCCCCTAGCAACCCACCCCCAGATAACTCTCAATCTTCCCTCACAAAACTTTTAAATGTCGTTGCATTGTCTAACCCTACTCCTATAGCCTATGCAAAATATAATATTCAAATTGGCTCACTTAGGCTAACCCTGCATCAGTCCTCTCCCACTAACCCCCCACTTTCTCTACAAAGAAAGATGGAAAACAGATTCTCTGTTTTACAGGATTTAGACACCCTCCCTCAACCACAAGAACTCATTGATCTGGAAGTGCAGGACTTGGAGGAGGAGGCTACCAACAGCCACATTTCCCACACAGTACTACAGCCTGAAAGTCTAAAAGGTAACACTGAACAGCAAGGTAAGTCAAAGAATAAAAAGAATAACTACCTTAGCCAGTTGAATAAGACGATGTTAAGATTAGCTACTAAAAGTCATAAATCATGTGAACAATGACACACACCTTAACTGTTAATTTTTTAGTATGGAATCTTAGAGGTATGGAATCTTCTATGCTAAGACTAATCCATTTAGTTAAGCTGAAGAAAATACAACTCCTTTGTATCATTGAACCAATGCATGATAACAGCCAGTGTCAATCTTATATGGAAAATCTCAAATTTACATATGATCTCCCGCTTCATAATGGAAAAATCTGGCTTATGTGGAATGGCCCTGTATCAGTCTCATTAATCTCTCATCACAATCAGTTCCTTTATGTTAAAATAGCTCACCTAATTTCAGATATTAACATGGAAGCAGTTTTTGTTTATGCCCTATGGACTAGGGATGGTAGAAAAGCTTTATGGAATGATCTGAGTGTAATTCCTAGAAATGAAACTATTTTCATAGGAGATTTTAACACTATCTCTTCACTTTCAGAATATAAAGGCCCCAGCTCCCCTTCTCTAGGTAGTATCATAGATTTTAACAATTTTATTAGCTCCTCTGGAATTCAGGAAATTAACACAGTGAGGAACCTTTTAGCTTGGACAAATTCAAGGCTTAGGAATCCCACCTCTAAGAGATTAGATAGAGGACTTTGTACTATTCAGTGGAACACAAAATTTCCATCATCTTCCATCCAAATTCTGAATAGACAATCCTCAGATCACTCTCCTCTCCTCCTACAGGTGTCAACTCTAGTTAGTTCTCATCCTAAACCCTTTAGATTTATAAATACTTGGTTTAATAGACCAGAATTTATAGACCTAATTAGGGAAAACTGGTCAATTCCTAGCCCCCAGTCTGGAATGTTAGGTTTCTACCTAAAATTGATTAGATTGAAAAAAAATGATAAAATTTTGGAATAGGGACTTTTTTGGTAACATATATGCTAATGTTAATACTAGAGAGGAAGGCCTTAGATTACATGAATTAGTTTATGACTCCACTCCCTCAGATTCAGAATTAATCAAACTAAATGAGAAAAAGGCACTATTACTTAGAGCCTTAAAGGAAAAAGATAAATTCTGGAAGCAGAAAGCTAGATCAAAGTGGTATAAACTTGGGGATAATAACACTCAATTTTTTCATAAGACAGTACAGGAAAGAAACTGTAAACTACAGATTTCAGAAATTAAAAATGGGCAGGGACAGTGGTTTAACTCCCAATCAGATATCCAAAAAGAAGCCGTAACCTATTTTTCTGAACTGTTATCTGAACTAAACCAAATGGCTAACAACACCTATTACCCACATTTTCTTAGCCAAATTCCTACTGTCATTACTGAGCAAGATAACCTAACTCTATCTAGACTAGTTTCAGATGAGGAACTCAAATCAGTGATAAAGAGTTTAAACAAAAAAAGTAGTCCAGGTCCAGATGGTTTCTCTAGTAAATTCTACACTAAGTGCTGGGATTTTATTAAGGAAGATTTAATAGGTGCTGTTAATGAATTTATCTTAGGTTCAGATATACCTAGGGGTGTTTCTAGTACCTGGATAACCATGATTCCAAAGAAAGCCACACCATCCTTTTTTGATAATTTTAGACCTATTAGCCTCTCAAATGTTGTTAAGAAAATATGTTCTAAGGTTTTAATGGAAATATTGAAACCTTATATGGAGAACCTAATTTCACCTAATCAAACTGCCTTCATGAAGAACAGAGAAATTTCAGGTAACATACTTTACCTGCAGGAAATGTTAAGATTTTTAGATAAAAAGAATAGAGTGCCTAACTGTATTCTCAAGTTGGACCTCAGGAAAGCTTTTGATAGGGTTAATTGGGATTTTCTAAAGAACATACTTGGTAGATTTGGTTTTACTGGGAACTTTTTGAATGATGTTATGAACAATTTATCCCAGGCTCATTTCTCAGTACTTATTAATGGCAATCCAGTGGGTTTTTTTTAAAGGCACCAGAGGAATCAAACAAGGTGATCCCCTTTCCCCCTTTCTCTTAAATATTTTCTTAGTGGCTTTCTCTAGGAGCCTCTCTTTTATTTTTTTGAATAACAGCCTCTCACATTTCCAATTACCCTCTGCAATCACACCAGCCTCTCACTTAATGTATGCTGATGATAACATCATTTTCATGCAAGCCTCAAAACCTAACCTAATTAAGATCAAATATTTCCTAGAAATCTTTGAATCTACCTCGGGCCAGAAATTTAATTTTGAGAAGTCTGACTTCTACATTAGCAAAAGGGCTACAGTTGGCTAAGATAAATCAGGTTAAGGTGATCTTAAAAATGAAAAAAGGATCTTTTCCTTTCAAATACCTAGGATGTCCAATCTTTAAAGGTAGAACACTTAACATATACTTCCAACCTTTAATGGAAATTCTGGACAAAAAGCTGATGAACTGGAAAAATAAATGGCTGAGTTCGATGGGAAAACTGACCCTAATCCAGTCCTATATATACTCCTTACCTCAACACCTATGGACTGTTACTAAGTCCCCTAACCATATAGTTAAGACATTTGAGAGAAACATGTCTACTTTTTTCTAGGGTGAGTCTGATGGGAGGAAGAATAAAGTTTGGAAAAAGTGGTCTGATTTAGCTACTCCTAGGTCTCAGAATGGTTTAGGTTTCATATCAGTTCAGGCTATAATTGATTCTTGTTCACTTAAACTCTGGTGGAAAAGTCAATTGGGAACTACAATGTGGACAAAAATGATCTGGTCCTTACCTCAAACACATAGAAAATCCATGACCTAGAAGAGAATATGCTCAGTTAATTCCTTTGCAGAAAATAATACTCTGATTACTCATGGCAAAGGTAGCTGCAACTTTTGGTCTGCTAATTGGTGCCCTAATGGGCCACTTGTGAATCTTATCCCTAGCTCTATCATTTCCTCACTCTTATATTGCTCAGTGGCTCAGTTTATAAGCAACAAAGCCTCTATCCTACCACAGATTTCTTCCTTCTTAGAACATGATACTCTCTCCTTTTTGTAGTCAGCAGAAATTACTGAAGATAGAGAGGATAGATTAATCTGGAAACCAGAAGTCACAGGTGCTTTTACTTTCAAATCTGCGTATAAGAAGCTCACTTTCTCCTCAAGTACCTTCCCTGCTACCCAACTTATATGGAATCCTAGAATACAAAAAAAGGTTTCTATTTTTACATGGAAACTGATGCATTCTTTCCTACCTTTCGATGATGTGCTAATGAAATGTGGTTTCAGTCTTGCTTCAAAATGCCCACCATGTTATCACTTAGACTCTCTTCAACAGTTTTTCATATCCTGCCCCCTTGCTCAATCAATATGGAATAAGATGGAAGCTTTACTAGATTTTAATCTTTGTAGTCTGGATTCAATAAATGAAAGGTTCTTCTTGTTCTAGAATTGCCATGATCTTCCCAGATGGCACCAGCTGCTATGTAAAATTCTTCCACCTCTGATTTGCTGGTGTCTTTGGAAGGCAAGAAATAGCTTCTTTTTTGATAACAAACACTTCTCTTTAGAGCTTATATGCAAGGAAATTTGTGATCAAATATATCTATCCCTCTCTGCCAAACCTTGCCCCTCTAGTTCTTCCCTACCTATAAGACCTAGCTTTTCGCATCTGATCCCCTCCCTAGACCACCACCTAAGCCTACTATATCTATTGTCTTCTGGGAAAGGCCAAAACCAAATTGCATAAAGATCAATGTTGATGCATCCTGGTCCGCCACTAATTCCACTCTTGGACTGATTGCTAGAAACAGTGATAGAATCCCATGCCTTATAAAATCCACTGCCATTTCTGCAGTTTCTTCACTTCAAGCAGAGATTATAGCCATCCTATTTGCCTACCAAACCTTTCCAGCTCTGGACAACTCCTTCACCATTGAATTTGATTCTTTGTTGGCCGTGAACATGATCAAGAATCCTTATACTGCACATTGGCCTTTTTACAATCTAGCCTCTAAGGTGCATTCCCTGTTAAAGAATGCCGAACTTAAACATGTTTTCATGGAATGTAATTCTGTGGCAGATGCAATTGCTAAGGATCTCCCAGTCCATAACTGTGATCTGAGTATGAACCTTTCTAATATACCCACTCACATCAGAGGCCTCATCTCTTTGGATAGGGAACATACTCCCTATATTAGAACACATAGGTATGGCTTAAGATAGGATTGATACTGCTAATTTTTTGTCATTTGATTTCCTATGATTTCCTACAGGTACTAGAGTTGAACTCTACTTCAAATTCTCTTCTGGAGCTAATCTATACTCATACTGAAATCCATCCCAAATGGTCAGCCATTCAGGCTGCTACGGACCTGAGAAAGGAACGCTCCAAATCATTACTCTTGCAACTCATAGGCCTAAGATTTGGTTGTGGCTTCATCTTTTTATTTTGAAGTGTTAGAATGAAGTTGCCTGGCCAAAGGAATGAATTAACACAGGGGGTGGAGATTCTTTCTTTTGGAATTGCAACTTCCATTCCTAACCTCCTTCATATTCACTAGATCAGTCAGTTTTAATTTTCATTACTAGTAGCTATGTATTCTTTTGGAGGCAACAATGTTGCCTCAATGATTTTAGTGTACAAACCACTACTCTGCATACATTTGGCTCTATTAAGGCTTGGGGAACCTTATACATAATCCCCCAACTTAGGGTGTTTTCATTAAAAAAAAAACCCAAAAGTCAAATTTAAATATTTTGACTACTCCCTAACTTTTGATGAAAATGTTGTTCGCCAAACAAGTCCCGACGTAATTAGGACTACGTACAAAATTATATCGGGAGGGAGGTAGAGATTTGTTACCATAGTTAATGTGCAAGAATCTAAAAAATTCTAATAAACTCTCAAATATAAATTAACAAATCTTATCTACAATATTATTAGTGTCCCATAATTAGCTAAATCCCTTCAATATATTTATATATTCAAAATTTTTAGTTCAATCATGAAGTGCAATGAGAATTATGAATTTGTTCGGATAGAAGTCTAGTAGAGTATATTATATACAAAAGGTACTGGCATAAAATGTTGTAACTGAACAATTCGTCATAAAATTAGGGTTATTTTGGCACTTTCTTGCTCCGCAGAATTATATTGGCATTTTCATCCAAAAGTTATGATTATAATTACATTTAATCCTATATAGAAATAATAGGTGAAGCGTTGATATACACCAAAAATAATTCAAGCTCTAAGCTAGCTAACCAATTTACGATTTGTTAGCCGGGATAATCATCCCAACCAGTATAGCAGCGAGCAAGTTCATTTTCTCAAGAGATTGAAGATATTTTTCTTAATTTTTAACCTATGATTTTGTTACCAAAAAGATGATTTGATGATGATGAATACAAAAGAAGAAAGTTGAGAACAAATAAAATTGGAATATTGTTACAGATTGCAAAAATATTTGAACTATGATGATAGAATTTCGGTTTTGATCAATTCCATACTGGCTTTCTATCTCGATGCAAAGATTACTTTAAATGTATGTACACCAATTGGTTATAGTTGCAAACAACCAATATTTCCTTACCTTGTCGATAATCAGGAGAATGTATCACCAACTATTTCACTAACAAACATATAACCTAGGAAACGCACTATATATTTAATATGCTAGCAGCATTAATTACGAGAATGACCCAATTCATAACCAAAATCTTTTTACGCATGATTGTTAAATTAAATGTTATTGCCTGCCACTGATTGATTTGAAATCACAATTACATATGGTTGGTTCAATTGGTATTAAACTATATAACATGCTATCAAATATTGACCACTACTCAATAATATGAAAGAAATAATAAACATTATAATCAAGAACAACATATTCTAGCATGCAACCAAAGGATAAAAACTAATTAGATCTCACGAGAATTGACGCCAGTACTTCCTTGACCTTTACCGGAAAAGATGAATTTAGCTAGAAGACATAGTTGATTTAATCTTCAAAATCATAAAAGAAAAGATGAAAAATTGTCTGAATAGAATACTACAAGAGTGGGTCTCCTGACAGACGGCATGTCCGTAAGCTTATGGACAAGCCATTTATTTCTTACCTTATATAATGCATTTGTTAAATTACATACAAATTTTAGAATTTTTGAAAATATTTTTTCATATCATATATTTTTATGTTTTCACCTTCAAATAAATATCATTACTTGTTTTAACTTATAAAATACAATATTTAAATTTTATAAAAAATTACAACATTTAAGGTAATAACCCCTGTAGACTGTCCATAAGCTTATGGAAATGCCGTCTTTCCTGAGACTTACTCATGCTACAAAATACTCCAAACGTCAGTATACAGTTTCTGTGTGAATGGCGGTCTTCTTGCGCATGAATGTGTTTATGAATGTAAACCAAATGTATGGAAAACTACTACAGTCAAAAGATAGAATAAGGAATAAAAATATGTCTTTCCTTATCTAATAGAAATTTAATAAGATTTAGAAATATCTTCTCCTAAAGTTTAGGAGTCTTCAAGAAATCTAGTTCCATTTCTAAATTGGACTTGGAAAAATTAATTCACTTAAATATTTCATCGCAATTTCAAGCTTTCTTGCACAAAAATGAATAAAATGTTTGACATTAAATAATTAACATTCAACCCTTAATTGATTTAGTATATATAAATGCAACTTTAACTAGTCAACGGTTAATCCATATTTGACTTTCTACATATAAACTCTAAAAACTAAGTTGACATTAACTAATCAACAATAAACCCTTACTTTACTTTCTATATGTAAATGCTAACAATTGAGTTGACTTTAACTAATCAACGATCAACTCTTGTTTGACTTAATTTGTATATACTAATAAAATGTTTGACTATAACTAATCTACGTTGAAATTTTAGTTGACTTTCTAGATATAAACACTAATAACTAGATTGACTTTGACTAATCAACGATCAACTTTTACTTGACATTCTATAAATAAAAACCAATAACTAAGTTTATTTTAGTTAATAATCAGTCAACTCTAACTCGACTTTCTGTATGTAAACACTAATAACTAAGTTGATTTTTAACTAATCAATGATCAACTCTTATTTTACTTAATTTGTATATGCTAATAAAATGTCTGACTATAACGAATCTATGTTGAACATTTACTTGACTTTCTATATATAAACACTAATGCAAATAAAAATGATTAACTTTAATTAATCAAAGTTCAACCCTTAATTAACTAGGTATATATAAAAACGAATAAATAGGTTTGAATTCAACTAATCAAATGTCAAAACTTACTAAACTTTCAATATATAAACACTAATAACTAGGTTGACTTTCACTAATCAATTGTCAAACCTTACTTGACTTCTTATATATAAACACTAATAACTTGGTTGCCTTTGACTAACCAACGATCAAACCTTACTTGACTTTTAATATATAAACATTAATAACTAACCTGACTTTAACTAATCAACAATCAAACTCTACTTGACTTTCAATATATAAACACTAATAACTATGTTGACTTTGACTAATCACCAGTCAAACCTTACTTGACTTTCAATATATAAACACTAATAGTTTGACTTTCACTAATAAACGATCAACCCTAACTTGACTTTCTATATATAAACACTAATAACTAAGTTGACTTTCAGTAGTCAACGGTCAACCCTTACTTGGCTTTTTATACACAAACATTAATAGCTAAGTTGAATTTAATTAATCTACGATCAACACTACTTGACATTCTATATATAAACACTAATAACTAAGTTCGCTTTAGTTAATTATCGGTCAACCCTTCCTAGACTTTCTATATGTAAACACTAATAACTACGTTGACTTTAACTAATCAACGATCAATTCTTATTTGACTTAATTTGTAGTATATACTAATCAATTGTTTGACCATAACTAATCTACGTTAAACCTTTACTTGACTTCTACACACAAACATTAATAACTAAGTTAATATTAACTATTGAACAGTCAAAGCTTACTTGACTTTCTATACATAAATACTAAGAACTAGGCTGACTTTCACTAATCAACGGTCAACCCTTACATGAATTTCTATTTATAAATATTGATAACAAAGATGACTTTAACTAATTAACGGTCAGCCCTTACTTGACTTTCTATATAATAACACTAATAACAAAGTTGACTTTAACTAATCAACGGTCAACCCTTACTTGACTTTCTATAAATAAACACTAGTAACTAAGTTGACTATAGCTAATGAACGATCAACCTTTACCTGCCTTTTTATGTATAAGCACTAATAACTAATTGTTTACTTTAACTACGTAATGGTAAACCCTTATTTTAAATTATATATATATATATATATATATATATATCAAATTTCCTATTTTTTACGCATATTTAAATTAATAGTTTTATTTTTAATGGATCATATTGAATTAACCTTTTATTAATTTTCTAACCCTCTAAAATATTATTTCTTTTAAAATGAAAATTTGTCAAACATTATTTTGGACAATCAATTTCACTTTATTTTTTAAAAATTTATACCTATACATAATTAAGTTATCTCAACCTACTTAATTTTTAATTAACTTTTTTATATGTTTATGAGTGTACTCTGACCCAAAAAACTGGCCCAATTCGAAAAACCCTAACCAACGTATAAAATGATAAATGATAAATAAATTAGTCTCTTTTCCTCTCTTCATTTGGCCCTTCGTCTTCAACCTCTCACAAAAACCTTGTTCATTGTCACTGTCCCCTTTCCAATCTGCCACCATCCGGTCCTTCTCCACCCCGGTACGACCGTTCTCCGCCTCCATACGGTCGTTCTCCGCTATAGATCCAGCCAAGGATTGGCAAAACTTTGGTCAATCCTCTTTACCTATGTACCAGCGGATGAATTTCTCAACCTCTATACCGGCAGATGAGCCCCCAGCGGCTCGTCAATGCCTTGACTCCTATTACTGGTGGGTTCGTCAGACAATGGTTCTCTGGCAGGTCAACACATTCGTCGAGCCACGCCTAATGAAGATCGAACCTCCTCCAGCCACCACCTACACCAGCGGAGGAATCCCTTGCCTTCTTCATAGGTGGGAGTGGAGAAAATTCTGGAACTGTGGGTACAGTAGCACACAGTATATGCAATTGTGGAGAATGCATTTGGCAAATGTGTTCTCTCAGTTTTTGAATTTTTTTTTGTACTGAATTTATGAGGAAGCATTTGGCAAATGCGTCCTCTTTAGTTCTCTTTTTTTTCGGCCCCTGATTGAAGAGGACGCATTCCCCAAATGCATCCTCAATAGTCCCTTTTTTAAAAAATTTCTGTGTTAATGAGGACGCATTTATTGAATGTGTCCTCCAATCCGCCACTAATTTTCATGCCGCCATGTCGACAAGGATGCATTCGTTGACGAGGATGCATTCAACCTCCGATAAAAACTCACGCAACGGTGGATGGTGGACTCTGAGGGATGGAAAGTATACCCTCGAGAAGTGATTTGTGTCCCAGAGGTGGATAGTGTACCCTCTCGAGGGGTGGATGTTTAACCTCTCGAGGGGTAAATGGTACTCTCTCAAGGTGTGGATATGTTATTCTGGGCTCTCAAGGGGTGGTGTATTCTGGGCTCTCGAGGGGTGCTGCCACGTCAATGAGGACGCATTCAACGAATGGGTCATCTTCTCATAATTTTTAAAATAAATTCCAGGTGCGAACGAATGCGTCACCTGCATGTGCTGCAAAAAAAATTAAAATTCCCAGATGATGAATTCGGAGAATGCATCCTCCACTATGTTATCCAAACCTCTGAGGAGGTACATTTGCAACCAAAATCTTGAGATCATGGATAGTAAAATCAAGCTCTCGTGGGAGTGAGGTTTGGTATCAAAACTACTACATCAGTTTTTGAAAAATAATAATATTGCCAGTATTTCTACTGATCTCTTAAATATCCCAGGCTATACTCCCTTTTCTCTTAACTGCCTTTTCATCAATGATTTATTGTGGTGGAATTGTACAATTTTTAGGTTCTTATATTTCTTGCTTTCCACAAGAATAATCTTTCAGTTGCCTCATTTCTTATGCAGCGATCTGCACCTACTCAATGTGTTTCTCTGTTCGTTTTGATTGAAAGCTTGACTCTGCTAAATCTTGAGTCAGAAATATGATCCAAGTTCTCACTTTTCCGTTGGTCTAGCTTGATTCTGTGCTTTGAATTTCTGCTTTTGTATGAAGTATTCTCCAAGCGTTAGTTGTTTTCCTTCCAAAATAAGTGGGATGCAATTGATGTCTGTTGTATGTGAGAATCTCTTTCCCCCCAAAATAAGTCGGCAAAAATTCCTTTTATATTTTCTATTTTTTTTGTTTAAACCATCCATAGATGGGGGGGAATTATATTAGGTCTTCCCAAGCCATAAAAGAAACATAAAACAGAAAGAAAGATGAAGCCGTAGCTTAGTCAAGATATACAAGAGTGAGCAATAGGCTCGTGAAGCAACATTTGTTGCTTCCAAACGAATGAAAGAAATGTAGATGATAGTTAGAGAATTACAAAGACTGTTAGTCTATATAAGAGATCATCGAACTTGTTAGTGAATCGACTTAACGAAACACAAGGCAGTCAGAATCACCCCACATAGGCTAAGGAGCTTATCCTCTACTAGTAACAGGAGGCTATGAGTTTACAAAAAATGTTGCAGGTGGATCAGTAAGAATGTCCTCAATCAGTATGTGTCAACTGGATCAGTTTGGATCCGCTTGGTCAGTATGTATCAGTTTGGATCAGCTGGATCATTGGAGCAGAGAAAGCCCTCAGTCAGAGGAATCAACATGTGCATGAAGAACCTGCAAAAATCATCCTAAGCATGAAGAGTGTGTTGCTGCCCTAAATCTGCAAAAAACAGTATAAGACAACACAACTCAGTAGCATCCATTCATTGAACCATCCTTAATGAGGGTGTACCCATCTGATCTAGTCTAATTAAACCTTGACAAGTAGAAGATAGCATTTGAAAACTACTCAAAGAGGAACTAGACTGAGCTCGGAGACAAGCTTTAGCTAAAGAATCAGCAACCAAATTAGCTTGTCTGTGAATATGCAGTAATATGATATCACCCAAGGCTTGGTGAATTTCATCAGCCAGTTGGAACAGTTTCCAATGTGCATGCAGAGGATCAACAACACAATTGACAGCATTTAAACAATCTGATTCAATGCAAACAAGGGCAGGGTATCCTACACCAATATCTAAAGCAAAAAGGATTGCTCTCAACTCAGCTTCCAGAGGGAGTTTGCATGTGTGTACTTAGTATGAGCCAAAATGAAACTACCCCTAGGATCTCTGATAATCTTTCCAAGTCCACACGTGTTAGAATAACCACACCACGCAGCATCGACATTAATTTTGTAACCCTTACATGGCCTTTTCCAAGCAATTCTGAAAATTTTCGGCTTTGGAGTAGATTTGATCAAAGGTAAGAAGGAGTGATTAGCAATATTTAAGTCTATAGTAGAGGTAATGTAGACTGGTTTGGCACAAAAGGTATAGAAAATTTGTTCCCTTATTCTATTAAGCACTGAACCCCTAATTGGCAAGACAGATTCATATAGGCATTTGTTTCTCATCTTCCACAGATTCTAGCATGTAATTAGGGAGGCAGTTCTAATTATTATTGAATGCAAGGAACTCAAACCAGGATAAGTAAGATAGCATGATAGTCTTTCCCATATAGATGGGAAAGATCTGTCCCTAATTCCCATGAATTAATGAACAGTACTCCAAACTTGTACAGAAAATGTGCAGGAATTGAAAAAATGATCTAAGGAGTCCACATGATTACTGCACATACAACATTTAGAAGGCAAATTAAATCTCAGTTTTTGTAGAACATTATCAAATGGTAAGTATGAGTTTATCAGTTTCCACATGAAAATTGAGATTTTCTTTTCAATTCTGGAATTCCAAAAAAGTTGAGTAGAAGCAGTAGTACCTGACTGTGAGCTGAGCAAGAGATAAGTAGATTTAAATGTGAAATCGCCTTTAATACCAGGTTTCCATATGAGCCTATCACACCTGTGAGTTGAGAGCTTTGATTCCTGCAAAAGAGAGATAGCATGAGAGGGAAGTAAATGAGAAATTTTCTGAATCAGAAGAGGTTTATTTGAGATGAACTCTGAAACTGTACAGTCAGCCGAGATATCTACAAGGTTTTGATCACAGAGATCCATAATAGGACCAATATCTAACCAATTCGAAGTCCAAAAATTGCAGTCACCCCTACCAACTATAGATGAGGGTGGCAGGGATGCAACAAGATGGGTCCATAAAGCCTCAGCCTTTTGATATTTCCACCAAAGTTTAACTGAGCAAGTATCAATTATGGTGTTTATTGATCTGAATCCTAGACCATTTTGGTTAATAGGGAAGCAGAGAGCATCCCATTTCCTCCATGATCTTTTAGGTTTTAGATCAATAGACCCTCAAAAAAATCTGCTCAGTTTTTTTTCTATGATGGAAATAATCTCCTTTCTAGGTTTTAGAACTGACCAAATGTGTTGAGGAATAGAGAAAATGCAAGACTGAATGAGTGTAATTTTCCCCCAGTAGATAGCCATTTATTTTTCCAGCTACCAATCCTATTATCAATATGTTCAATTAGTGGCTGGAAATAGGATTTTTGTGCAAATCCGGTAAAAATAGGCACACCCAGATATGTGAATGGAAAACTCCCAATTTTCATACCTAGAATCTTCTTTATACTGTTAACTGTGTGAGCAGAGGCATGTTTTTCCATGTAAATGTCACTTTTACTGTAGTTTATTTTTTGACCAATGACATCCTCGAATTTAGACAGAAAGGCTTTAAATCTAAACAATGTTTTATTCCCAGCCTTTAAAAAGACCACAGTGTCATCAGCATAAGATAAATGGGAGATTTGAAGAGAGTTACCTGGAAGGTCATAGTAGGCCAACTTACCATTTTGAAAGATAAAAGCTAAACTTCTAGTAAATGCCTCAGAAAAGATGTTAAAAAGAAAAGGAGAGAGGGGGTCCCCTTGTTTGATACCCCTTGTAGATTGAAAGAATCCAGCAGGCTTACCATTGATCAAGATAGAGAACCATGCCTGTGATAGATTATTCATGATGGAAAAAGTAAATCTAGCATGGAAACCAAATTTAGCAAGGACACTATATAGAAAGGACCACGTAACCCTATCAAATGCCTTCTTAAGATCTAATTTGACAATGCAATTTGGTTGTCTTTCCTTCCTATTCAGAAATCTTACCATTTCTTGTAGGTAGATAACATTGTCCGAAATGTCTCTACCTTTAAGAAAAGCTATTTGGTGTGGAGAAATGAGTTTTGGCATTAGGGGTTTAAGTCTTTCCATTAGTACTTTTGAGCAGACCTTATTAACTACATTGGAAAGACTGATTGGCCTGTAGTCATCGAATGAAATAGGTGTTTTCTTTTTAGGAATGATTGCAATCCAGGTGCTACCAATACCCCTAGGAATGTTATTCCCAGCAAGAAAATCATGAACTGCAGAGAGTAGATCAGTTGAAATTATGTCCCAAGATTTAATGAAAATTTTAGATGTGAAACCGTCTGGTCCAGGGCTACTGTTCTTATTGAGACTAAGAACAATGTCCCTGAGCTCAGACAATGTGACAGATTGCATAAGTCTATCATTATCTTGTTGAGTGTCCAGATTAGGAATCTGACTCAGAAAGTGAGATTTGAAAAAATTACAATCAGGAGTGCTATCATCTGTTAAGAGGTCTTAGTAGTAGTGAATGGCTTCATTCTCAATGTCATGTATACTATCTAGCCATTGACCATTACTACTTTTGATTTTTGTGATCTTTAATCTACATTTTCTTTCCTTAACAGAGTTATGAAAAAAGCTGGTGTTATTGTCTCCTTCCTTTAACCACTTAATCTTGGCCTTATGTTTCCAGAAGCTTTTCTAGTTCTGCTAGAGCTCTAACTAACTTAGCCTTAGCTTCCTCAAGTTTAACCAAATTGTCCACAGAAGCATTAAAATCATATACATGTTCCTGAGCTTCTAGAGCAGTTTCAGCCAGCACCACATTATCATGAATATTACCAAAATGTTCCTTATTCTAGATTTTTAGTTCTTTTTTCAATCTTAAGAGTTTAAGATAGAAACCAATCAGTCCTGAGTTATTGAGAGGGAGATCCCAGTTTTTCTTAATTACATCCATGAAGTCATTCCTTTTAAACCAAGTGTTCAAGAATCTGAAAAGCCTAGGATTAGATGGAATATCACTTCCAATTGTAAGAAGCATAGGGTTGTGATCAGAAGAAATCCTATTCAAAATTTGAACAGAAGAGGTAGGAAAAGTAGATGACCAAGAAGGATTACACAGACCTCTATCTAATCTTTGGACAGTAGGGTTTCTCAGCCTGTTGTTACTCCAAGTAAATAAATTACCAACTGTATTAATTTCTTCCAAAGCCATTACATTAATAAAATCATTAAAGTCCTTCATACTACCAAATTTTGGAGTAGATGGACCTTTATATTCATTTATAGATGTAATGGCATTGAAATCCCCAATAAAGATAGCATCTGAGTGAGTAGAGAACCTAAGATCAGACAAAATATTTTTCCTACCATTTCTAGTTCTGAGGCCGTACACAAAAAAGGCATCCATGCTTTTATTCAAAGTGAGACTGTTCAAAGAAACAGCTAAGAATTGTAAATTATCACATTTGACTGTTAGGGATATACTGGCATTCCAAAATAGCCAAATCTGACCACTCATTGCATACATACAGTTGTCATAATGTAACAGTTGCCTATAGGAATCACATTGCATGTTGTCATGTTTAGGCTCAATTAAACAGATAAGCTCAAATCTATGCCTAGTGATTAAGTTTTGCAGTCTTAGCATGGAAGTATCCATTCCCCTCAAGTTCCAAACTAAAAATTGAATCCTAAGTGTTGTGTTATTCATATTGAAACATTATTGACGCTTTTTGATCTAGTCATGATAGTATTTAACTGAGTTAAATATGTCTCATTCCTATGATTATATTTTCTATGATAGCCTAGGTGTATGGTGGTAAGCCATCAATTATAGCTTGGTTAAGATTATCCTTCTGGAGCTGATAGTCAGTAGTTTTTCCATTTGTTGTTTATGTTTTTTAGAAAGTGTTGAAAGTGTATATTTTTCCTTTTAGATGTTCTTTTGTGGGCTGCATTGGAAGTTAATGTTTCAACTTATTCTAGGGGTGGTTTTCAAAGACAAGGTTGGCATTTTTAGCCTTTGTTATACACTAAGAACAGTTGATATCGTTGTTGGAAAGGACTATATTCAATTGTAAATGTCTCAAGACTTGAAAATAGTAAAAAGCAATCTCATTCTAAACTTAAGATGCATGGCATTAGTTTAATAATATCCTTTTAATTGTTCACCCAACTAGGATATTCCGTAGTAATGGCAATTCCTTGCTCGAGAGGTTAATAATACCCTGATTAGCTCTTGCACCTTTTCATGTTTAAATGGGAAAAACATTGATGGACTTAGATGATTATGAAATTTGATGCTAACATTGTGCTTGTGTTTGTGCTTGTCAAAGATACTCTCGGGGCTGAAGATGATTCAGCACAGGGATTCTCACACACCACCAATAATTTTGGAGAACCTTCTTGGAGTTTGTATATTCATAGTGGATGGAGAAAAATGGTGGCATTGGAGAAAGAGGCCGAGCCAGATAATTTTGTAGCAGAGTTTAGGTAGGTTTAGTGGAACCAATAAACTTGGAGCATATATTTTGTAGTTAGAACATAAAGTTTTTGTTAATTCATATAATTTAAACTATTTCTTTCACTATTATTATGATTGGTAAATTAATGCCCTACTAAATTATTAATTTTGAGTTTTTTCCCGTACTCTGGAAGCATACAGAGGAAGGGAATATTTTTTAATTGTTGCAAAAATTTTGGCACTGGTTTTAACATGTGCTAACAAAAAGTACCGGTGCTAAATTAACACAATTTTTTTGAAAATTAGTGCCATGATAAAACCGGTGCTAAATTAACACCGGTCAAAAAAACCGGTGCTAACAAAAAAATGGTGCTAAATTAACACCATTTTTTTGAAAATTGGTGAAACCGTTTCACCTCCTACTTAGACACTGATCTTTTGGACCCCAAAAAATTGGGTTGGTATGGTCATCCCGACCAATAATTGCAGCAACTCATCAATTTCATTCCAAAATTCTAAACTACAACAAAATATCATGAAAACATGAGTTTCCATAAATTTGATCAATATATCAGCTCAAATAAAGGGCAAAACATATGATAATATCAGCCCAATCCATAAGTAACTAATAGGTTAGACATAACAAAATAAATTTTAAAAAAGCAACAAATATTTCATAAAGATGCACGCAGTATGTACGTAAACAAACACATGCATTCTTCTACGACGATAGTGGCCATAACTAATTACTTACACACATGATATAAATTATATTATTATTGCTCAAAAGTAAATTAAAACTTTGTAAAGAATAATTAATTAGCATGAATCAATGCCTAGTATACATGCACGTACGTGCATGGAACCCCAGTATTTTTTACAATTCAGAACAATATCTTATATAATTATTGTATTAGTTTTCATCGCAGCAATGCTAGGAGGCGAGGCGCATTGGGATTCATCATCATCACAAGGAATGAAATTGAAGAAGAGAGAAAGCATGACTTAAATCGAAATCGCCCAAACTGCAATCAGCCCATTCTAGGGAATAAAATTGAAAAAGAGAGAAAGCAGGAACTAAATCGAAATCGCCCAAACTGCTATCAGCACATTCTAGAAAATAATATTAAAGAAGAGAGAAAGGACTTAAATCAAATTTGTCCAAATTGCCATTAGCTCATTCTAGGGCCCGACCATGATCTCTCCATCAAGTGACTCGTACGTTGCTCTAGATCTGACAATGGCTCTATCGCTATGCTAAACCAAAAATTTTGGGACTTTGTGCATTGCGTGGAAGACACGCTCTACTGTGGTACGATGGCGAATGCGCTCCATTTGCCAGTAGAAGAGAGTTTGTTTATTCAGGAGCTGTTTTGGGGCTAGCTTGTTATAAAGAGGATGATTATGTGTCAGAATTTATGGGATTTTATCATAATTCGAATAATTTTGAGAGTGTGTATCCACGAAGATGAGGTGGGTGTAATCCAAATATAAAATCAAAACACCTCTCTCCTTTACTTATACAGAGAAATTGATTATCTAAAAGACAATATGTTACAAAATCAATTAAAAAGGCATGAAAAAACCCTAAACATGCACGTACATATTATGCACATGCACAAGCACAAGATAGCATGTGAAGAATTCTTTAATTAAATTAGTTGTGCAAGAATATCGTTCTTTACTTTCCAGGTTTCCATATAAAGTTTTTTTTTCAAAATAACAAAGTCTCACTATGAAAATTCATAATTTAGTTTTAAAATATAAACTTAAACTTACTAACATACACTGAGTAACCTATATGCATATTTAGTGTTTTTTCAGCTTTGATTGATTTTTGTTTAACGTTTGAATTTTTTTTTGCAATGACATCCATTATAATAAGAACGTATAAAGCACTCTATATCTCTTATGTTTTAGAATAATAAAGTAAGTGGGGGATTAGTACAATTACCCATCACCCAGCATAATAGTTTTTTCCTAGAGGCTTGCACGCCGTACTCTTCCATCACCCAAACACAAATGTAACCCTCACTCCAGTATGGCTTGGACATCAATGTAAGACGTTCTTCAAGCACTCTAATTGGGAAGTGAATGGAACGTTTCACCAAAACCAACCCCACTAGGAAGTGAAAAAATTTTGAATTTGTCACGAACAAGATTGAAAGCAGTTATTACATTAAAAGGGGTTAATCTGAGGATCGAGAACCAAATTTTCTTTTTCACGCTATGAATATCAACCCATGTTTCATAAAATCTTTTTCAAATCTTTCAAGGAAGACATGTTTATAATCATCAGTGAGCTATCATAGCCAAACCATACGTTAGGGTTTTAGAATCAAGCACATGACATTCAGGTAAATTCACATCCTCTAGAGTAATGGGATTCATCAAAATCTTCTGGTGTTGCAAATTAACCTCATTTAGAAGAATCAAATCATCGCATGAACCCATCATTTGAAGCCACATTATGCAATTCTCTACGAAGGCCAAAATCAGGAAGGTTCAAGTGGGAATGATTCTTCTAAATGCGGTTAATTTGCAACACCAGAAGGTTTATGTTTTTCTTAGATGTCTGTGTGATAGTAAAAACTAGAAAACACCAGAAATACATATTATGAAAATATTGATTAAATAAAAAATAAAACAAAATTCGTTAAGGAAAAGGCACATAAAACTCTCTATACAAGCACGTTGTATGCACATGCACAAAGGAGTACAAGAACGCATCTACTGAGATTAAGAGTTTGCATACTTTACCTTCTGTTCGCCATAATTTCATAATCCGTGTTATTAATTTCCCTCAAAATAAATCAAATGCATAGGTTTCCCGTGCATGGAACATACACGTGCATGGACCATGCAAATCATATATTTTTTTAATAGCCAAAAACCTAATGTACGTGGAAGCTATTTGAATGAATTATCAAATTATTTATGTACAATAATTTCTATCAAACAGGGGTTAACAATTACATATTAATCAATATTTCAGGTACCTAATCAATAGCGGATTAATATATAAGTTAAGGAGGAACCTCAAGATCATATATGTGAAAAATCTCCTTTCAAAAGAGGTTCGAAAATTAGAGAATCCGAAAAACTAATTCTCTAATTCATAAATCTTCCAACATGTAAAGTCTAGAATTGGTTAATTGGCAATGTGTGGTAATTATGCAAATATGGTATTATTTAGTTGCAACATCAAAGAAGAAATTTTGGTGATATAAGGAAAGGGTGAAGATTGAATCTGAGAAGTATCCATCTCGTCCAAGTTGTATTTCAGTTGGAGAATGTATCAGTTCCTACATCTGTGGGATTGGATTGATGTTGTGGAATTGGAAGATTCAATTATGGTTAGGATATGGATGAGATGTTCTAGTTATTCTAATTCCTTACTTAAAGGGATTAGATTTGGTAATTCTTATCTCCCGGAAATTTGATTGTAATCAAAATATTATGTGGAGAATGAATTACATTTGCACAAAATCATAATATTATGTGGAGAAAGAATTACATTTGCACAAGACTGCATGTGTAAGAAGACTTTCCATGTTGAAACAAATGGAAAGGTGAAGCATAAAATGATTTAATCAGTTGAAGATATTGCGTGAATATTGAGTTATGGAATATTGGAGATTTCGCAATATATTATTTTAGGCGTGTGATTAAAGCATATTGGATTTATGAAAAATCCCTATAATATGGATTTGGGTTTATGTAATATTATGGGATAGTTGAGATAAGGAAAATCCCTTTATTTATGGGATTTGGATATGCTTCATAAGCAGATTAGGAAATGTAATCTCTTGAAGAGAAAAGTGAAGAATTCCATTCTGCTCATGATATATATATTGATGGACATCACGAATGTGCCACTCACGGATTAATTGAAGAAAAATCTGCATTCATATTTTTATCTTTCGAGAGGTACTACAGAGCCATTCGTCTGTCTTTAAACTGTTCATCAAGTTAGGAGTCATATACCTGAATTCCTTAGGAGGAGGAGATTCATCATCGATGAGTTTTGAGATCAAAGGGAGTCTGATCAAAGTGGATCGGTAGCAAGGGGAGCTTGCAGAATTCACATGTTACAATTAGTTAAGATAAGTATATTATATGGTGTACTTTGTACTGTATCCTTCTGATTAGTGTATTCATTCTAAACTGGGCATAGCCCCATAGATTTAGGTGGATTTCACGTAACTGCTTAACCAAGTCTCGTATGCTCATGCTTTACTTTATTGCATACTTGGTTAGATATGCTATGTTGGAACACGGTAGTAATTATTGAATTAATTAGGTAAAACCAAATTACAATTGGTATCAGAGCTAAGTCACTTGTTTTACCTTGATTTTGACAAGGAAAGTGTGATCCAGTTTTACCAATGACGGCCAGAGAAGGAGCTTCTGTGTCTCAGCCACCACTGTTGGAAGGAACGAATTACAACTATTAGAAGGCTCGCATGCGGGTGTTCATAAATTCACTGGATGAATTGTCTTGGTACTATGTTGAAGCAGAATGGAAACCCCCTGTTGTTGGAAGTTCTAAATGAGGAGAATCGAGTTCTAAGGAGCAGTAGTTAAGCCTAAAGAGTCGTGGACACCAGTTGAAAAATGGGCGGCTTTGCAAACTCCAAAGCATTAAATGACATCTTTACTGCAGTAGATGAATATCAGTTCAAACACATCTCTACGTACCAACAAGAAAAGAAAGTGAGACATCCTACAAACTATACATGAGGAGACAAGTCGTGTACATTAATCAAAGCTACAAATGTTGGCCACAAAATTCAAAGAGCAGAAAATGGAAAAAGATGAGACTATTGCAGTATTCAATGGAAGACTCGGAGACATCACAAATATGGCGCATCAATTGGGAAAAAGTTACAAAGAGTCAAAGTTGGCGAAGAAGACGTTGAGATCACTTCCCCAAAGATTTTTCATGAAAGTAATAGCAATAGAAGAAGCAAGAGACGTGGCCACAATGACTTTAGATGAGTTGATGAGATCACTACAAACCTATGAAATGACATTGGAACATCTAACGAAGAAGGATAGCGATGATGAAAATGAAGACCTTGCCTTTATCATAAAGAATTTCTCATGGATGCCAAAGAAAGTGGTAAATAATAATTCCCAAGAAAGGTTTAATGTGAACAGATCATGGTTTCAAAAATTTGGAAACAACCATGGATCAAGGATGAAGCAAACCACTCAGCAATCCTTAAGAAATCGAAATGGTGAATTGAGGCAGTTAGAAAGGATACAATGCAGTGAATGTGAAGGGTATGGACATATCCAGGCTGAATGTGCCAACATTCGGAAAAAGCATGGAAAATCATATGCACCCTCATGGAGTGAATATGAAGAAGAGAAGAAACATGAAGAGGAATTGACCAGCAATTATATGGCTTTTGGGGCAAAACTTCAAGGAGACTTAAAACTTGGAACTGAATGTTCCAACATTGGACAAGAGGAAGTGGATCGATGTTCCAACATGGTACAGGTTGCTGAAGTCCGATGTTCCAACACAGAGAAGGTATGTGAAGAATACTCCTCGAGCGATGACAAAGAAAAGATTTTGAGTGATAAGGATGTCTATGATTCTTATGAAAACATGTATGAAATGTGGCTGAAAGTTGCTGATCCTAACATACTCTTAAAAAGGGAGAGAAACCTTTTAGCTGAAGAAGGAAGAGAGAAGACATCCCTAGTGGAAGGACTTCGAAAGGAAATTAAGGTGTTGGAATTAAGTCTGAGTTCGATGACAAAAAGGGCTGAAGTTGCTGAGACAACTATTAAAAAATTGAATTCCAGAAAAGAAAAATTGGATGAAATTCTCACAATAGGTCAGAGTTCTGGAAATCGACATGGGATAGGCTATGAAAAACCATCTACTAGCACTGAAGTATTCAAACCAGAGGTTCAAGTTATGAAGAGAAAATTTATCAAAGCACACCCATGAAAAGCCTTAATGTGTGGTTACTCTACCTATCAAGGTTATATAGAGAATCGATGCTTTAAGCTTCTCAGAGATATTATGAATGGACGTCAGGCATCATGTTCTAACATGGATCAAGTGTAACAACCAAGGATAGTTAGAAAGGTATGGATCCCTAAAACCCCTAAATTGTGCTTTGTAGCTCACACTTCCTTTATTACACACCCTAGGGAATCGTGATACCTTGATAGTGGATGTTCTCAACATATGACTGGATCTCAAGAGTACCTAAAGAACATTAAACCATATGATGGTGGATTCGTTATATTTGGTGAATGAAAGAAAAGCAGAGAAGTTGGAAAAGGTAAGCTATCGATGAAGGGATTTCAAACCTTTACTAGTGTTATGTTGGTGGAAGATATAAAGGTTAATCTCCTAAGTATCAGCCAGTTTTGTGATGATAATATGACCGTGGAATTCCATAAGGAGAAGTGCATAATGAAACATGGAAACAACAAAGTGCTTACTAGTATTCGGTCATCAGATAAATGCTTCTTGTTCGAACAAGAAGTGAACTGCTTGAGTGTTGAATAAGATGAGTTAGATCGTACGGGTGACCATGTTCCAACATCGGATGATTTCTCTGATCAGGGACGTAACATTGTTGGAACATCAGATGAGGTAGTTCTTACAGATGAAGCTAATGACTCACATAATTTTAGCAATGTTGGAACACCGTCCTTTCCACAACTCTCCTATGTTTCAACATCAGTGCAGGCTGAATCAAGAAGAAGAATGACTCGATCGATCCCTCAGGTTAATTATAGGGAACTTTATGGTCTTCAATGTTTTCTCTCCCTCATTGAACCCAAGAATTACAAAGAGGCTCTACTTGATAAGTATTGGATTGCAGCAATGCCAGAAGAACTTGGGCAATTCAAACGCAATGATAATAAAGCAATGTTAGTTTCTCAGGACTACCCTCAGGTTGAAGGATTTGATTTTGATGAGACATTCGCACCAGTTACCTGGTTAGAATATATTCGCATTCTCCTTGCTTGCACTATGAATTTTACATTGTACCATATAGTTGTTGAGAGTGCTCTCTTAAATGGTGTGGTTTATGAGGAAGTACATCATCGACACAAGAAGGCTTTGTATGGATCAAAACAAGCACCAAGGGCGTGGTATGAGCGACTCACTATCTTTCCTATTCAGAAAGGTTATTGTCGAGGAGGAGTAGATCACACCTTGCTTGTTTTTTGAGAATCATCAAATATACTGATTGCTCAAATCTATGTTGATGATATGATTTCTGGCTCTACCTCGCCATCCTTGGTACAAGATCTTTTAACTTTGATGCAGGCTGAAATTGAGATGAGTATGGTGGGAATATTTGTAAGATTTCAGGCTGATCATAAGGAATTTCACTTGAATGCAGTCAAAAGGATAATTCGGGTTGAGAGGAAAGAAGTGGTGGTTAACGATGTTACAACATTAGGACTATTTGTGAATACTTTCACAAAGCCTTTGGACTCTGCAACTTTTGAGCTCCTCAAACAACACTTAGGTGTTTTTTGAATTTGAGGTCTTTATTAGTTTCTAAAGCTTTGTGTGATTTTTTTTGTACAAGCATTAGAAATATACAAAAAAAAATGGAGGCGTAGTTGGACATGTTGGAAGTTGGTGTTGAAGACATTATGGTGACTAATGAGATGCATAGATCAGAGAGATGACTCATTTTGGTATTCTAGTTTAGGATGATGAGGAGTTAGAATGTAGTGATACTGGCCATGTTTCAACAGAGATTTAGATGAGCCTAGTGTGATCAGAGATTTTGGTGTTCAAACATCAGTAAATGTGGTTGGTGAAGATCATGATCTGTATTGTGAACAAGGCTATGTTCCAACATACACCAGCTATTTGATTCAGGGGGAGTTGCAGTTATTGGATATATTTTTTATTTTCTATGTCTATTGAATTTGGCATGTTTATGGTCCCAAATGGGAGAAGGTTTTGGATTTATGGATTTTCGGGATATTCTCGGATTTCAGTACTTATGTGTTTATATTGGTCCTTTGTTCCAACATTGTTTTCTGGATAGCTAAGTACTGATTGTGAAGTTTATGTGAATTTGATGTTCACCATTGATGTTGAAGTCTTAATGATTTGGAGTTGTGATATTTAGTGGGAGTGAAAAGTATTTCCAGCTCATGTTCCAACATCCATATGTAGTTTACTTGATGTCTATATATTTCCCCAGTTGTTGCTTTGAAAGTTCAAAAGATTGGTAGGTCCAAAAAATACCAAAGGGGGAGATTGTAAAGTCCAGATATGGTTAATTTACATTGTGTGGTGATAATACAAATATGGTATTATTGAGTTGCAACATCGAAGAAGGAATTTTGGTAAAATAAGGAAAGGTTGAAGACTGAATCCGAGAAGTATACATCTCGTCCAAGTTGTATTTGAGTTGGAGAATATATCAGTTCCTATATCTGTGGGATTAGATTAATGTTATGGAATTGGAATATTCAGTTATGGTTAGGATATGGATGAGATATTATGGTTATTCTAATTCCTTACTTAAAGGGATTAGATTTGGTAATTCTTATCTCCTGGAGATTTGATTGTAATCAGAATATTATGTGGAGAAGGAATTACATTTGCACAAGACTGCATGCCTAAGAAGACTTTCCATGTTGAAACAAATGGAAATGTGAAGCGTAAAAGGATTTAATCAGTTGAAGATATTGCGTAAATATTGAGTTACGGAATATTGGAGATTTCGCAATATATTATTTCAGGCATGATTGAAGCTTATTGGATTTATGGAAAATCCCTATAATTATGGATTTTGGTTTGTGTAATATTATGGGATAATTGAGATAAGGAAAATCTCTTTATTTATGGGATTTGGATATGCTTCATAAGCAGATTAGGAAACGTAATCTCTTGAAGAGAAAAGTGGAGAATTCCATTATACTCATGATATATATATTGATGCACAGCACGGATGTGCCACTCACGGATTAATTGAAGATTTCGAGAGGTACTACAGAGCCATTCGTTCGTGTTTCAACATGGACTTAAACTGTTAATCAAGTTCAGAATCATATACCTTAATTCCTCGAAAGGAGGAGATCTAGCATCGACGAGTTTCGAGGTCATAGGGAGTCTGGTCAAGGCGGATCGGTAGCAAGGGGAGCTTGCAGAATTCACATGTTATAATTAGTTAAGATAAGTATATTGTATGGTGTACTTTGTACTGTATTTTTCTGATTAGTGGATTCATTATGAACTGTGCATGTCCCCGCAGTTGTAGGTGAATTTCACCGAACTGCGTATCCAAGTCTCGTATGTTCATGCTTTACTTTATTGCATACTTGGTTAGATAGGCTATGTTGAAACACGGTAGTAAGTATTGCATTAATTAGGTAAAACCAAATTACACAACCCAAAGTCAAATTTAAATATTTTGACAACTCTCTAACTTTAGATGAAAATATAGCTCGCCAAACAAGTCCCGACGTAATTAGTACTACCCACAAAATTATATCATTAAGGCCACTAACATCTATATAGTTGAGAAAATTCGATTATTACGGCTACTGTAAGCGGCGGTGGACGCGAAGGTGGAGAACGCATTCAACAAATGCATTCTCATGTTTTTAGAATTTTGTTTTGCATGAAAATAAGAGGACACATTTACGAAATGCGTCCTCATGATTTAATAATTTTTTTTGTAACAGAAAATGGAGGACGCATTATGTGAATGTGTCCTCAGGGTGTAGGAATTTTATTTTAATTAAGCTTTCAGCATTGGTTTTATCGCTCGTCTTCCTCACTTCTTCCGCCATTTTCCTTACTTTGCCCACCATCTTCCTCACTGCCTCGAGCCCTCGAGCCTCCTGCCTCGAGCCATCGAACCTCTTACCTCGAGCCCTCGAATGCATCCTCTGAAATTTCTGCAAAAAAAAATAATCACGATGCATGAAAAAAAAAACACCGTGAGGATGCATTCAGAGAATGCGTCCTCTATAAATTCTGAAAAAAATAATAAATCACCCTAAGGATGCATTCTCTGAATGCGTCCTCCACCATGGTATCCAAATTTAAGAAGATGCACAATTGCATCTAAATTTCTACCAACATGCACAAAAAAATAAAGCACTCCTATATAGCATGGTATAATTCTCCTTCCAATATTATTAATGTCAATTTTTTCTGAAACAGTAATGTCATATTTACTCTTTTCATGTTTCCAGCTCTAGGTTTGTAAGATGCATGTTCAAACATGATTCCACGTAAAATAATAATAATTATTATATATTAATAAAATATGATGAACAGAAAATTAAATCTTAAATGCGTGATGTTATGAACAAAAAAAATACTATTCTTTCCTTAATTATATGGTTCATTGAGCTTTTTTTTTAAAACTGAAAACACCCAAAGGTGGGGGTTGATTTATTGGTACCGCAAGCCAGAAACTATAACAAGCCAGAGTCATCATTTTAGTTAATACAAAAGGCAACATGATTGCCTCCCAAAAGAATGATCAGATACTAATATCTATGAGTCTATATATGTGCATAATCTAGAGGAAAAAGGTAGTTGCGATTCCAAAGTAACGAATCTCCACACCCAGTGTTAATTCATTACTTTGGCCAGGCAACTACCAGTCAGTCAAATTAGTAAGTGAAACTGATAAACGGAATAAGCTAGTAAGACTGTCATTGCTAGTTGCAGCCTATGGTGATGAAGCCGGAGGAGTATGTAGTTAAATGTCATGTGTCCAGCCAGAATTGACCAAGCTTGATGAAGACCATGGTAGATTATCATCAAGGACTGAAGAGAAACTGAGCAACTGGTGCAGAAGTGAAGAAAATGGGGCCTGGGAATGCAGAAGTAGTGAACCCACAGCGTGGACAGCAAATGTGAATGCGAGCTCCCCTCTGGAAGTGAAACACAATAGCCATCGAGGGGAAGCATATAGTGCCAGAGCATAATGTGATCCATATCCTGAGGTAGAAGAAAGAAAGATCAGCAGTATCAACCTTCTTTTGAGACTTGCCTATGGATTCTAATATAAGGTGTATGCATGTTATCCATATGAATTAGCCCTTTAATGTGAACCAGAATGTTATTCAAATGTAGTGAAGAGTCCATCCAGGATGTTGAGTGGTGTTTAGCTATTGCATCAGCCACTGAGTTACATTCTCTGTATGTGTGCTTAAGAGAACAGTGGGATAGAAATGTATGAACATGGAACACCAATGGATACAGAGACCATTTGGAACAAGATGGATCATTGATCATATGAACTGCCTGTAAAGAGTCTGATTCAATAATGAGATTTGAATATTTAGGGATACAGTTTTGACATGCCAAAAGGACTGCCTTTATCTCGTCTTCCAGTGGAGAAATGGCTGCTATGGACTCTGACTTAATAAGGAGTGGTAAGCCCTGATTATCACGAGCAATTAAGCCAATAGAAACGGATGTAATAGACCATGAGGCATCCACATTAACCTTAATGACATTTGGACCTGGAAATTCCTAATATACAGTGGAGATGGTTGGTTTCGGTGGTGGTCTGGGGAGGGATATCAGAGAATGGGATTGATTGCATGAGTTAGGGTGTATGTTGGGGAGGCAGAGATAGGCTGAAATGGATAGATTAAGAGTATCTATAACTTCCTTGGTTATATGGGTAAAAGAAAAGGGTTTGTCATCAAGAAAATAGGCATTTCTAGCCTTCCATAATGCCCAGCAGATCAATGGAGGCAACAGTTGACATATTATTTTCTGAGGCCTAGAAAGGTCACTACAATTCCAAAAGATGGAAAAAGTATCCACAACATTATAGACATTTTGCAAATTGAAATTGACTAAAAGAGCACTCTGAATCCAAACAGATTTAGCAAGATGGCAGTTAATGAAGAAATGTTCCAGGGAGTCAATGTGATGGCAAATAGGACATTTTGAAGCCAAGCTGAAACCACATTTAATGACGATATCATCAAAAGGTAAGAATGAATTCAACAATTTCCATGTAAAGATGGAGATCTTCTTAGGTAGCCTAGGGTTCCATATGAGCTTAGTAATTGGGAAATTACCTGGGATATATGTTAGGGTTTTATAGGCTGACTTGAAAGAGAATCTGCCAGTCTCTTCAGGTTTCCAAATCATCTTGTCCTCCCTATCATGTACAATTTCTGCACCCTGCAAAAAAAGACAAGTATCATTTTCTAGGAAAGGAGCAATCTTAGGTAAAATTGATCCTTTATTATTTACAAAATCAACAACTGAAAATGGCCAAAACATTGAAGTGATGTGGGATGGGATCCAGTTGATCAACGGACCATTTGGGAACCAGTTAGCAGCCCAGAAATCACATTTACCTTGCCCATGGATAATCAGTGTATTCTGTTCTGCAATATGGTTTATCTCACAAATTCTCTTCCATGTTTTGGAGTTTTTGTGGGACTGGGGAAAGGACCACAGTAATTTGGCTCACAAGGTGTTCCCTAATTGGCTTTTCCACCATAATTTAAGTGAACAAGTATCGATAATTGACTTAATAGATCTAAAACCTAAACCATAATGAGATTTAGGAATAGCAATATCAGTCCACTTTTTCCAGACCTTATTCTTTCTTTCATCAGTTTCCCCCCAAAGAAAAAATCTAGCCATTATTTTTCGATGGATTTAACAATAAATGATGGAGGTTTACAAACAGTCCAAATATGATGAGGGAGAGAGTAGATGCATGATTGGATCAGTGTCATTTTCCCTCCTGCACTTAACCATATATTCTTCCAGTTTTTGAATCTCTTGTCCATAGTTTCAAGAAAATGATAGAAATATCTAGATAGGGGTTCTTCCTTTAAAAATAGGACAACCTAGGTACTTAAATGGGAGAGTACCTGTCTTCATCCCTAGGATAGACCTAAGCTGAACTTTCTTAGTGACTGTAGCTCTCTTGCTAATGTAAAACTCGGACTTTTCATAACTGATTTTCTGGCCTGATGTTAACTCAAATATCTACAGAAATGCTTTAATCTTAATAAGACCAGATTTTGAAGCTTGCATAAAAATTATGGTATTATCTGCATAGCTTAAGTGGGTGACTGGTAGAATATTAGAGGGAAGAGAAAAATATTGCAAACTGTTATTTTGAAAAATGAAAGAAAGGCTCCTGGAGAAGGATTCAGTAAAGATATTAAACAGGAAAGGAGAGAGGGGATCACCTTGTTTGATTCCTCTAGTTGATTTGAAGAAACCAACAGGATTACCATTGATGAGCATAGAGAAGTAAGCCTAGGACAGGTTATTCATGACAGCCTTAAGAAATTGACCTGAGAAACCAAATTTATAAAGAATACCGTGCAAGAAACCCCAGCTAACTCTATCAAAAGCCTTTTTCAGGTCTAGTTTAAGCATACAATTGGGAACCCTATTTTTTTTGTCTAAGAACCTAACCATCTCTTGAAGATATAGGATATTGTTTGAGATATCTCTATTCTTCATGAGAGCAGTTTGGTTATGAGAAATTAGTTTGTCCATATAGGGTTTCAATCTTTCCATGAGAACCTTAGAGCAAATTTTGTTAGCAACATTAGAAAGGCTGATAGGTCTGAAATCATCAAAGGAGGATGGGGTAGGTTTTTTAGGAATAAGAGTTATCCAAGTGCTAGAGATACCTCTTTGTATGTTAGATCCTGAAAGAAAATCATTTACTGCAGATAAGAGGTCATCTTTTATGAATTCCAGCATTTGATGTAAAATTTACTAGAGAAGCCATCAGGCTCTGGGCTACTATTTCTATTCAGCCCCATGACCACTGATTTGAGTTCAGTTTCTGTTACAGGCCTAGATAAACTAGCGTTATCTTGCTCAGTGATGATGGAAGGAATCTGGCTATGGAAGTGTGGATAGTAGGTGGAATCCACAGAGTTCCTAGATTCAGTTAGCAGGTCTGAGAAGTATTTGACAGCTTCAATCTGAATGTCTGTAAAATTGTCCAGCCATTGACCAGACGAATTTTTGATTTTTGATATATTCAATCTACAGTTCTTCTCCTGAACAGATTTATGAAAAAATTGGGTATTATTATCCCCACACTTAAACCAATTCAATCTTGACTTATGTTTCCAGAATTTTTCTTTCTCTTTTAAAGCTCTGAGAAGAAGTGCCCTTTTTTCATTAAGAATGATAAGTTCAGTTTTTGAATAGGATAAATCATAGATTACTTCCTGTCTTCTGAGATTATCCTTAGCCAACATTACATTAGAGTCAATATTACCAAAGCTCTCTTTGTTCCATATTTTAATTACTTTCTTAACTCTAATTAGCCTAAGATATAGCCCCATCATACCTGTTTGGTGAATAGGAGAACTCCAGTTTGTTCTGATTAAAACCAAGAAATCAGGCCTATTGAACCAATAGTTAAGAAATCTAAATGGTTTTGGGTATGAGGGAGTCTGAGTAGCAATTTGGAACAGGAGGGGTGAATGATCCGAGGATTGCCTATTTAGGATCTGTATGGAGGAAGCTGGGAATTTATTGCTCCATTGGAGTGTACACAGACCTCTATCTAATCTTTTAGAAGTTGGTTTTCTCAGTCTACCATTGGTCCATGTGAAAAAATTCCCTACGGTATTAATCTCCTGTATTCCTTTGGTGTTTATCCAATTATGGAAATCCCTAATACTGCCTAGGTTAGGAGAGCTAGGGCCTCTATATTCATCAGGTGTGACAATTGTGTTGAAATCACCTATGAGAACAGTTTCGTTTAGTGGGAGAAGACCTAGGGCATGCCATAGTAACTTTCTACCTTCTCTATTCCTAAGGGCATAAATAAAAACTATTTCCATCTGAGAATTAGAGCCAGAGTGGATGATTTTAACATTCAGGAATTGCTCATGGTGACATATAAGATTAACAATCAGTGAGTCATTCCACATTAGCTAGATCTTACCATTATGGAGAGGAAGGTTATTAGAAAAATTCAGTTTCTGCATGGAGGATTAGCATTGAGAGTTATCATGCATAGGTTCTATAATACATAATAGTTTAATTTTCTTTTTCAAAATCAAATGTTTCAGTCTGAGCATAGAAGTTTCAATTCCCCTCGGATTCCAAACCAAAAAGTTAAGTTTGACAGGGTGCATCATTGGTCAACTGATTTATGGCTTTTAGTGGCAGATCTTAGCATTATCTTATTCAATTGGACAAGGTAATTCTTTTTGGTCTTAATCTTACCTTGGCCATCATTCTTACCTGATTGATTACTTGAAACTACCACAGGGGTGGCCTGAGAGTGAGTATCTGAAGCAACTTCACTACCATCATCAAAGGATTCCAGAGGGTCCTGGTAATTTTATTGAGCATACAGTTGTAACTTTATCTCTAGTAAGAAGTGTGTTTTTTTAATTGGAAATAATTTTCTATTAAAACCATCAACTTTAAAAAAAGTTACAAACTAACTTCAAATTTTTTTTTAAAGAAAAACCACCTGTGATGGTGGGGGGTTTGGCAGACCCCTACCCATTTATTAATTGAAGAAAAGGTACAAACAAAGAGGGGGGCTTAATGCCTGACCTCGGAGGATTCATCTGATGACTCTTTAACTAAACAAAATACCTGCCTGTAGCTAACCTAAAGGTCATCAGGAATCAGCTTGAGAACTAAGATACATCATGTCTAAACTTAACCTGCTCTAACATAAGGAGTGCCCGTTGCATCAAGCTTAACTTGCCCAGCCACTGTAGGAGGCAGATCTGCATAATCAAATATGATACTAACCTGATTTCGGCTGGCTATCTTCGCCAAAGTATCTGCCGCTCCGTTTGCTTCTCGGTAGATATGATGAAGAATGTAGTTCTTTCCTTTGAGTAGTTCCCAGATCTTCCTTACCGTGGTCAGAAGCGGCCATGGAATTTTGAGCTGGTGTCGAATCATGCAAAGAAGTATTCTTGAGTCCGTTTCTATGTCAGCACTTGATATGCCTGTGTCCCGTAAGAGGTGGATACCATGTAACAGGGCCAAAGCTTCAACCTGCAAGATAGATTCCGCAGAAACAGATTTTGAAATAGCTGCAATTACATGACCACGATGGTCCCTGATTATGCAACCAACTCCCGCAACCCCGTTGCTAAGATAAGAGCCGTCTGTATTCAGTTTATAGGTTGAGGGCAGTAGCCATTTAAAAATTCTGGGTGGCTTATGCTGAGGAGATTTCTGGCTAGACAAAAGGGGTATGTGTGACAGTATCCACTTGAATTCAAGTTTAAAGGCCAGAAAGATATCATTGAAATGGTAAAGGATACGCCTGAAGATGGACATAACATCCGGTTGTATACCCTCAAAATTGTAAGAACATCTGGCACACCACAGATGCCAGTTGACTACACATGGAAGAATACGTACTAATTTTGTAAGAGGTCCATCATGAAGCTGAGCATTCCAGTAGAAAAAAACTCTGTCCCAAAGGAGTTGAAAACCGTTATTTGGCATATTGAAAGTTGAGTTCACCAGTTTCCAAAGATGCTTTACCTTCACACAGGAATTGAAAAAGTGATGTATGGATTCTGATTTACATAAACAAAGGCAGCACTTTGACGGTAGATGAAAATTAAAATCCACGAGGACATCCGGGAGGGCTATCAACCTATTGAGGAGTTTCCAGTTGAAAAGGCTGATTTTTCTTGGTAAGAGGTTTGACCAGAGATGTGTGAAGGAGGGGATCTTAGTTCTCTTTGCTCTGATTAGCTCGTAGGCAGATTTAACTGTGAATTCCCCTGATTGGGTTGGTTTCCAGATGAGAGAATCGGCATAGCCAGGAGATATGTGATAATCAAGTTCCATAAGCTGGAACATGTGTTCAAGTATTGAGTTTTTAATCTGAGATGAAAGAGTGCCTCTGTTTTTTAAGAATTCAGCTACTGTGAGGGTTTGGAGAGGAAATTCCTGAGGGTTAATCAGATGGTCCGTAAGGGGGCCCATGGTTGTCCAATTAGAGTGCCAGAAAGAGATAGAACCATCTCCCAGTATTACTTTTGTATTATCTACTGCAATTTGATTAACAGCTTTGATCCTTTTCCAAGTTTTGGAATTTTTTTGGTTATCACTCATGGACCACATTACTGTAGCCCATAGTGATTTCCCTCTCTGCAGCTTCCACCAGAGTTTGAGTGAAAAGGATTCAGTTAGAGTGGACAAGTTCTTAAAGTTGAGTCCATTTTCCAAAAAGGGGAAGCATAGTTTAGTGTAAGATCTCCAGATTATGTGTTTATTTGTTTTGTCTAAATTATTATTCCAGAAAAACTTGGCAAGTGTCTTATGAGTCAGGTTAATGATGTGTGAGGTTGGCTTCAAAACTGTTAGGAGATGTATAGGCATTGAGGCCAGCACATGCCTAATTAGAGTTGCCCTTCCTGCCGGAGATAATAGTTTATTGTTCCAGTGGTTAATTTTGTTCTGAACTGAGAGGAGCATGTTATGGAAGTATGCATTTTTGGTTCTACCTGTGAAAATGGGGCTTCCTAGGTATTTAAAAGGGGTAGACCCTTCTAGCATTTTAGTTTCCCCTTTGATTAAATTAATGATTCTGTGTGGAGTGTGTTTTGATATGAAGAAGGCTGATTTTTCGAAATTAACTTTCTGACCGGAGGCCATTTCATATGATTTCAGAAACTTGATTATGGTTTGAAGACCCTGCTTAGTGTATTTCATAAAAATTGTTGTGTCGTCAGCATAGGAGAGGTGTGTGCAGGATTTCATTCCTCTGGGTAGTTGGTACGGGTGAATATTACCAAACTGGTAGAGAAAGTTCAGGTTGTGGGAGAATGCTTCGGCCATCAATATAAATAACATAGGGGAGAGGGGGTCCCCCTGTTTTAAACCCCTGGAGGCCGGGAAGAAACCAACGGTTTTCCCGTTAATCAGGAGTGAGAAATGTGCAGATTCAATGTTTCTCATGATTAGACTGACCAAGGTACTGGAGAAACCTAATTTGATTAGGGTGTTTGTTAGGAAGGTCCATGAGACTCTGTCAAAGGCTTTCATCATGTCGAGCTTGATAATCATGTTATGACTCCTCAATTTGGAATGGAGATGGTTTGTAAATTCTTGCATGAGAAGGACATTGTCAGCTATCTCTCTTCCAGATACGAAAGCAGATTGCTCAGGGGTAATTATAGCATCAAGGTGAGGTTTAAGTCTGGATGAGAGAATCTTAGAGAGGATTTTATTTGAGAAGTTACTTAAGCTTATTGGTCTGAAGTCTCTGAAAGTTGAGCATATCTCTTTTTTGGGAATTAGTATGATAATAGTGGAAGAGATTGCCTTTGGGATAGCAGTCCCAGCGAGGAAATCTTCCACTGCCCCTAACACATCATGTTTAATAAATTCCCAGCATTTTTGAAAGAAGAAACCAGAGAAACCGTCTGGTCCAGGGGCTGAGTGGCTATCCATGGAGGCAACTATGGCAGTTAACTCTTCCATGGTGACTGGTTTGAGAAGATTTTCGTTCATTTCATGAGTTACTGATTTTGGGATATTGTCAAGGATCCATGCTGAGTTGACACCTGAAGGGTCAAGTGCTTCCTCAGTAAGGAGACATGAGAAAAAATTAACTGCTTCTTTCTCAATGTCCTCTATTGTATGTAACCAGTTCCCATCATTACTTTTTATCATGGATATTGTTTGTCTTTTATGCTTGTTTGATATTGATTGATAGAAAAATTTTGAGTTAGCATCCCCCTCCTTCATCCATTTGATTCTTGATTTTTGTTTAAGGAAAGTTTCCTGGTTTTTAAGTGCTAATCTTAGCTTTGCCCTGGCATGGCTTAGGGCTTGGATGGTTATGGTGGATTCATTCTGCTGTACATCTCTTTCAGCCTGCAGTAAAAGTTCTTCACTGTCATGAACAGCATCAAAAACATTCCCAAACACCTCCTTATTCCAGATTTTAACGGTTCTTTTTAGGGTCTTAAGTTTAAAAACCAGTCTGCTCATCCCTTTAAGGTGAGTGGGTGTGTTCCAGGTGTTTTCCACTAGATTCATGAAGGTGGGATGATTTATCCAGCACTCTTGGAACTTGAAAGGCTTTGGAGAATTCAAAGGAGGTGTATCAGCTACAGTCAGAATTAATGGTGTATGGTCTGACCCTTCTCGGGACAGAGTTTTAATTTTGGAGCTGGGGAAGTTGGACCACCAATCATTATTGGAGATCCCTCTATCTAGTCGTTTCCAGACCCTCCCTTTGTTTCTCATGCCAGTCCAGGTGAATTGGCTACCAAAGGTTGGGATTTCGGTGTAAATTTGGTCATTTAGGAAGGTGTTGAAATTACTTAGACTGTTTTGGTTGGGAATGGAGTTTCCTAAATATTCCTCATTTTTGCGGATGACATTAAAGTCACCTATGAGACACAGAGATTCATTTTGAAAATTTGATAAGGCTTGCCAAAGTTCATTCCTCTCACGGATGGTGTGCTTAGCATATATGAATCCTATCTGACATTCTGTTGATAGAGGAGGGGATTTGATTTTGATGATAGTCACTTGTTCCTCAACTTTGATTATGTCTATTGAGATATCATCATCCCACATCATCCAGATCTTGTTGATGGGGGTGGCAAAGCAATTTATGAAACCCAGTTCCCTGGATATGGTATGTGATTGATCCGGATCGAGCATAGGCTCCATCAGGGCACAGACTTTGATGTGGTTGTGTCTTTTTATGTGTTTTAGTCGAATTTTGCTGGGGTTATTCCCTATCCCTCTAACGTTCCATGCACATATGTTTAAACTATTCATGGAAAAGTTTTGGAAAGTTTCAGAGAGGAACGGGTTAAAACCGTTTTTGGTATGGAGGAATAGTCCTTTTTGGTATGCTTTCTATGATTGTTTGAGGTTTGTATGGGGTTAGACTGAAGAATTTTGTTGAGTCTCAACTGATCTTTAATTAGAATGTTTTTATCTCCTCAAAGTTAAGGCTGCTATGGTTAAGAATGTTTTCTTGTTGGCTAGAGGAGGTTTCAGTATTGATCCATTCCAAAGGCTTCTGGGGATTCTTATAGGGGGTTGGGTCAGGGGAGCTGTGCTCCAAGGTTAAAAAAGCGGACTGGGAAACCTCAGGATTCAATAGAGCCTGATGGTGCTCCCTGTCCTTGGCTTTGGTTATCTTAAATTCTGTTTCCTGTAAGATTAGATCAGGTTCTGCACCCAGGTCTGCAGAAACTTCTAAGATAGCTATATCAGTGTTTTCCTCTATTTGTTGTTTTCCTGAAAAATTATCTGGACTGTAGCCATCAAGATTATCTTGGGTGTGGGCTTCTATTTGTTTGTTCAAGGTACTTGGTTTGTTACTGAGTGTCCTTAAATAAGGGGTAGCGGCTGGGGGTATGATGGTAGCATTCTGATGAAGAGGGTTAGTTTCATTCTTTCCTTCAATTTGTGGGGGTAGATCAGAGGGTTCATGCTGTTTTGAGGGACCTGAGACAGTAGTAGAGTTTAGGGGAGTGATCGATGGTACCTGTGAGCCTTGTGAAAGGCTCAGAACTGCAGAACTTGCCAATGTGCCCAGAATTGGTCCTTTTGCAGCTGCAGGACTCTGAGAAGTCTGCTTAAGAGTTTTGTCAACTTTTTGCTTGTAAACAGTGGTAGACTTTGGTACAGAAGGACCAGTGGAAAGGTTACCATTCCCTTTACCTTGAATTCTGCCCTGTTCATCTTTGGGAATGGATTTATTAACTTCCTTAAACGAGTTACTCTGTGGTTTCCATGGAGTAAATTTGCTGGAGTTCTTATCTAACCTGCAAACTGAATCAGTGTGTCCTAGCTTAAGGCAGTTAGAACAGTAGGAGGGGACTCCTTCATATTCAACGTATTGCCAGAATCCTATGTCCCTAAAGCTAAGCCACACTCTTTCCAGTCTAGGTTTGGTTACATCTAGTTCCACACAAACCCTTGCAACATGTGGCCTAGTTCGATTAATAGAGGCTCTGTCTACTCTAATCGGGGTACCAATTAGATTGCCAATCGACATGAGTACATTAAAATCGAAAAATTGCTGGGGTAAACCATAGAGAGAAATCCATATTGGGACAATGGGGGATTCAGCATTAGGGTTGAAGTTGGGCTCCCACTTTGACATTCTGATGGAATAAGCACCAAAATTCCATATTTTATGCAACCAGCATCGATAATAATCATCGGGTAAGGAGAAGGATATCAAAACCTGGCGATTGTCGAGTAGCGTGATATTGCAGTGACCTTTGAAGCCGGCAGTGTGGAAATCCTTCCGAAGCTTATCGAGCTGGGGGCGACTCCGAGAGAATTTGCCAATCAACGTCCATTTGAGGGGGGCTTCCAATCGGAGGCACTCCTCATCAGTGAAGTGGAGGCCCGGTTCGCCCAAATGGTCGATTTTGGCTTTTGGGGTAAAGTTTGATTCAGTGAGATGAGCTATGGGAGTGATGTTCAGAGCTTCGCGAAGTTCCTGTGTCACTGCTTGGGCATAGGTGGTTTTGGGCGGTGGCTCCGCCATGTCGGCGGCGCCGGAGTTTGTGGAAAAATGGGCGGCACAGAGCCGTTGGAGCAAATCGCACTGTTAGTGTGTGAAAATCGCACACAGTGAATACACAATTGAGCTTCTGTCCACTAACTTCAAATTTTTTACCAACTATTACATAGTTTCCCAGATTCTAAATATGCTCTCATTCAACAAATTCGGATCAAGCCCCAACAAAAAAACTCCTAACCATTAACCTCATTCTGCTAACTCCAGATCTTGATCATCATCCGATCAAAGCCCAGCAACAGCCAAGAATTCCGGCAACAATCATTTCTAATCGGCTATGCCAATTGCTTTGTTTGTAACTTCTTCCCTTGAAAAATTCTTTTGTTTCGTTCCAGCCATAAATTGTACCAAGCAACATAATATACAATCAATTTACTTATTACTTTCCTCCTCCTGAAGTGCCACATTAACCTCTTTAACCTCTCACATTCCTATTACATTTCAGGCTTAATTCAAAATAAAGATCCAAACTGAACTTGCATTCAAAGTACAAATGATTAATTGATTCAAGTTGGCTATCACACAAACAACAGATAGCAGATTGAACTTGAATAACTGAAGTACCAAGTCTATCAGTAGTTGCTAGCTTTCAACCCAATAACATCCACATGAAGAAAGAGACCTTTGGTTGAACTTATATATTCCATAACAGTCCCCTAAACTTGAACTAATTGCTGCTACCTTTCAGTATATCACAAGCCCTGGAGCAACTGAAGCAGCCCTTTGAATCCACACGGCTATGAAAATGTGATTTCAATCTAACAAGGTTCTGCCAGCTCCAACTAGATCTCACATGTGCTTTATGGATCATTAGTTCAGAGCCTTTCAAGTAGTAACAGCTGATCCATTTTACCCATAAAAAGCCTTTCTTGCTGCAAATATCCCATAGATTCTTGCATAAGCTAGCTGCATTCCATATTGTGTATCTCTAATTCCCAAACCACCATACTTTTTAGAGAAGCAAAGATTATCCCAGGCCACATGAACAAATTTCTAGTACCTTGCACATGTCCCGAAAGAAAGTTTTTACAGATTTTAACTATCTCTTGGTGCACTGATGTGTCCATTTTAGATGCATTATTTAGTAGTATTTAGGATCACTTTTGTGCTCTTTTATTATCGAGAGCTTGTGTTTTACCTTGAAATTCACTTAGGAGAGGCAAAAGCAACTTTGTACTCTTTTACCTCTTCTAAGTGGATTTTGTGTGACGAGGGAAGAACACGGAGGCAACGAAGACCGGAAGACATTGAAGACTATACCTTCGAAGACTTTTTCAAAGACATGAACACCGTCGTCGTTGAAGACCATTTTGGAGCTGTTGAAGACTTGAAGATTGAGAGGGATGACTATGAAGAAAACAAAGAAACAATGCAAAGTGCTGGCCCCCATCGCGACACCATCGCGAGTCGCGACCAACACCGTCGCGAGTCGCAACGAACTCGTCGCGAGTCGCGACCAAAAGGCGGCCAGAAATCTATTTTATTTTCTTTGCACTATAAATACCCTCTCTTTCCTCCTCTTCTCCAAGCTTTTCCAGCCCGTTTTCTCTCTGGTTTTTGGGCGAAAACCTAGGTTTTTCTCTTCTTTCTTTTCTTAGCTTTTTCTTAGTTTAATTATGTCTTTTGTTGTTCTAGAGTAGTTTTGTTCTTGGGAGCAAAGGATTGAAGCTTCCATTATCTCTGTAGCAAGAACTCATTTCTATCTATCTATTTGGTGTTTTTGCTATTGTGCTTTTATTGTGCTTTGAATGTTAATTGTTGATTCTATTAATGTTGTTGAGAGCTTGATGATATGAAATGCTTGGATGAATTGCTAGCTAGGGTTTGGGGGATTTGGGTTGATTTCCCCCCTGTTCTTGTTAGTAATGTGAGAGTATGATTTAGAGCTTTTGATTGTGTTGATGGATTGATAATGTGCTAGACGAATGTGATTGATGTTGAACTCTTCGTCATGTTCGTTTTGTAGCAAACGAGAAGAGTTATATGCTCGTGGCCTATGAGTGGTCGCTCTTGACTAATCTCGTGTAATTGCATGAATTGGTTAAATGCTTAGTCACGGTGTAGTGGTCATAGGCATTGCCAAGCTTGTTGGTCCTTCGTGCTAAATGCCACCAATGACACCTTGAGTCGTGGTCGCGACTCGGGAGTCATTGGTGAGGTTTGACGAGAGATATGGAACTCACTCTCACAAACTACGAACTAAGAAGGATAGGAGTTTAGTCTCCACGACAAGTAGTTGAAGTATTGAATAGATGATTTAAATTCATTCTTGAAGCATTTGTTATTTGGCGTTTATGTATTCTTGACGGTGTATTTCACTGCATGTGTGCCATGAGTTGTTTGAGCATAGGTAGTGCTTGTGTGGTTGAATTGTTTAGGTGTAGGAACGTGACGAATTCCGTAGCGCCTTTGCATGAAGATCTATGAGCATGAACTTAGAACTCCTTGTGATGTGTGTGTTGTGGTACTTGCTAGATGGGTGTGTGAGTGTTGGGTCCTAAATGCTATATGATGGAATGTGTGAATGATTCGATGAACTATATTAGATGTGGAAGTGGATATCCGTTGCCCCCAAGGCTTTATCTTTGTATTTTTAAAACCCCTTTTCTTTAGTTTTGTTTGATGATTAGCATAGTCACTTGACCTTGCTAGTTATCTTGTCTTTTTATCTTTGTTAACTTAGGAAACCAACCAACCAACCCCCCCTTTTACTTGCTTTTAAGTGTGTGTAAATATAGTTACTCCTAGCCTAGTATCAACCATTTGTGCTTGATTGCTTAGGAAGATCCCTCTTCTCATTGGACGACCCCGATTTGCCGCTATCTACCTAGTTGTAGAAAGTAAGCAAAAAGGGCTTACAAATTATCTTTTGCACGGTGGGCGCGATGACCGCCCGCCTGTCAAAATGGCGCCGTTGCCGGGGAAGAGGCGTTTATTCTTAAGTATTTAGGTGTATTTGGTTGTGTATTAGCTAGTTATTTTTATTTTCCACTACTTGGTGGTTGTTTTTGTTCGGAGTAGGTATTGCTTGAGTTCTTGGTGATTTATTTTATCGAGAATCCTTGCACTATGATTCCAAACTTTTGAAAAAAAAAATAATTTTAATGGAGCATCTCACCTTGAGGGAACTCATGATGAGAAGAGAGGCTCAACAAGCAAGGTTTTGTAGGATGTGTCGTTCCGACCATCCTACTGAATCTTGCCCTTTGTTGTGGGAAAAGCACGATGACCGAGAAAGAACCCTTGGTTTTCAAAACCATGGGTACTATGAAGAGTGCTACCAAGAGGTAGGAGATGTTGGTTTTCAAGGGCAAGAAGCTCATGAATGCTATCCATACCACGACTCTTACAATCCGGAATGGAGTGGTAGTCCGGATTGGTGGTATGAGAATGAACCGGAAAACCAACATTATGAGCAACCTAGTTGGCCATCACCACCCTATACCATACCCCAAAACCAAGCCCAACAAGGAAGTTCGAGTTTGACACGTGAGGATGTCTTAAATACCATAGCAAACTTGAACTCCTTTACTAGTGAGGAGCCGGATACCCAGCTCTCCTCTAGTGTTGAGGCCATTGAGGGGCATGCGAGGAACATATTAGAGGTATTGGCCCGCATGGAAGCTCGTGATTCTGAAAATACACCATCCCAACTTGAACTCGATGACTCGGTGAGTGAGGTCACCAATAAAAATGATTTTGAGTTTGAAAGGGATGAGGAGTTGGTTGTAGAGGATAGAAAAATGGAGGAAGAGGTGATAGTGCTACATCCATTAGCATCGTCACCCCTTCTCCTACCAAGTGAACCAACTCCACCATTTTTGGAAGTTTTGAGGGAAATGAGAGAGGAGCCGAAAGATTATCCCAAGCTCCCTAACCACTTAATTCCCTTTGAACCATCTCCACCTCCACAAGACTTTCCTCTTGAAAGTTTTGTGCCCCCACCTCTCTTATTTTGGATGCTCATGGTGAAGAGCTTCAAGCCTTCACCATACGGATAACATTAGGGTCGTACCGACGACCTTAAACATACGGAGCTTCGTCGTGCCGACGACGTTAAATAAATTCGGCATTTCTTTTAGTTTTTGTTTCTTAATTTGTGTTTCTTAGTTTGTTTTTGTTGTTGTTTTGTTTTGTTCTTTTTATGGCTTGTTTTTCTGTGATTTTGTAGCAAAGTGAAGTGCATTGCAATGAAGGAGATGAAGGAACGAGATCAATGAACGAGGGAAGAAAGCTTGGACAGTTGGTAAGCAAAAGAAAAATTTTAAGCCTGGGATACCCTGCCGTCGCGAGTCGCGACGAACAGGGGAGAAAAATCACTCCCAGCACCAACTTTCCGCGAGTCGCGATGACATCGCGAGGCACCGTCGCGAGTCGCGATGAACACCGTCGCGAGTCGCGACGTGCTCAGAAATTTTTGAGTTTTCGGACTCAACTTCCCGCGAGCCGCGATGAACTTCGTCGCGAGTCGCGACGTGATCAGAACTTTTTGAGCTCTCGGACTCACCTTTCCGCGAGTCGCGATGACTTCGCGAGGCTCGTCGCAAGTCGCGACGAACCTCGTCGCGAGTCGCGACGTGCTCAGTAACTGTTGAAATTTTTTTTTTGAGCCCGGATTTCAAATTTCCAAGCTTCCAAGTTTCCAAATGATTTTAAACATTGCATGATCCTATCTTCTTCTCCACCCAACACTCCCAAGAACCACCACATACCCACTCATTCCTCCACCATCCTACATATGTTGACATAATGCATCTTTATAGTACATTTGTTGATTGTAGTATGCCGACTACATCATTGTAATCGTAAGTGCATATCCTATAATGATGCTTGTATACATGTCAATATATGTTGGATATTTTTCATGATTATTCTTATAGTGTTGGTTGGGTGTGATTTGGTTGTTCTTTGAAAATACTATGGTTATTAACTCTTGATGCTAAACCTAGTATTACATATCCTTATGTACTTGTGAGTTTAATGTGTTCTTCGTGGTGTAGTCTTGATCAAACGGCACCATGGAGACAATGCTTTTCTCGAGGGGTGAGTTCTTCTACGGCATCTTTGCTCACCCTTCCGGTTCCGAAACCTATCTTGGGACCATCCAAGTACTTGGATATCGCCATATCACCGGCGAATTTGTGGAGAAATGGGTGTCACTCTAACTCCCTTACCTTGATTTTTATTGTTCTTGCCTTACGTGTTTACATTTTTTTTTATTTTAAACCATCCGGGTAGATGGGAGGAATTTATTAGGCTCCCCGAACCCAAACGGGATAAACCCAAAAGGTGCTACATGTAGAGTTTTTTTTTACAAAAGATCATTCATTTGATGATCCAAGAGCAAAAGAAAGCAAATAGAAAGTTGCTTCCAAAAGCGGTATGTGTAGTAAAATCTAAGCTAACTGAACATGTGAAAATACAGATTGCTAGTCTTATGTCCATCCAGCATGAATAACACGAACATGGTCAGGGAAGCGAAGAATCGAAACCCTTATTAGTCAATGTTATTCAGCCGAGTAAGACGTAAGACCGCCTGAGTGTCCATTGTTTGTTGCCATCCTCGATTTCTCCTATGTTCAAGCAGTGCTTCCTCTCCTATGATCGAAATCCTCCCTTGCTTCAGATGTGGCTCAGAATTCAATTTCTCCTATGCTTAAACCGTGCTTCCTCTCATATGTTCGAATCCTCCTTTGCTTCAGATGTGGCTCAAAACTAACCTGAGCAGGAGAACTGCAAAACAGAAAGACAGCAGTCTCTATTCCACAACCTTTATATGAATTATAGCCAGAGACAAATACCAGCCTATGTGTAATCTGAGTTCCCATTTACAGTTCTTATTCTTACCCCCTGAACTCCAATTTTATCTAGCATAATCAAGCCTTTAAGGAAAGGAGGGGCATTGCTAATGTTAAAGACTCCATTTAGGGATTCCTCCCTTGCAAATTTTGCGAAAAAATCAGCCACAGTATTAGCTTCCCTAGGAGCATATTTGATTGGGTTGTCTCCATGCAACAAATTCAGTTGACAGTTAAGAGAAAAAAATCTCCATGAACCAGAATAAGGATCATGGATTGCATTCACTGCAGGTTTGCAATCTGTCTCTATGGTACTACCCTTAATATCAAGTTCTAAACATGTCTGATATGCAAATTGAATGCCTTCCATCTCTGCAAGTAGAGGGGAATCTGATTTAAAAGTTTTAACTCTCATATGTTTAACCTCTCCCCTCCAATCTCTAACTATTACTGCACAAGATGAATCTCCTCCTTTTACCCATGATGCATCAGTATTAATCTTATAAGCTTTTGTTGGTTTATCCCATCTAACTGCAGTAACTTTGATTTCCTTCTTCTTATTTTTCTGAGTTATCTGAGGGATGATTCCAGCCTGTATTAATTCCTCATGCTTATTCAAATTTCCTTTCAATGGATTTGCAGTAAAAATTATGAGAATCAGTTCCTTTATATTATGGAAGCATGCATCTACTGAGAAAGAATGATTATCATAGAGTTTTTTGTTCCTAAAAATCCAAAGAGACCAGATTGTAGCAATGAGTGCAGCAGTATACACCTGATGCAGAATCACAGAGCCTGCCCTAATGTTGAGATAGTATTCCACTAAATGACTAAAACTCCTGAATTCAGGTGTATGCAGATTCAGCATACAATTAACTTTATTCCATACTGCAGCAGCCTTACAACAGGAATTAAAGAAATGGTTGATAGAGTCTGAGTGATTAGAGCATATAGGGCATTTAGAGGCTAGTGAAAATCCTAACTTACACAAAACATTTTCAAATGGCAAAATTCCATTCAAAGCTCTCCAGGTTAGTACTGACATTTTAACAGGTATGAAATTTGCCCATACCTTATGAAGATGCCTGATGCTTGTTCCCCGCTGCCTCAAAATCTTATAAGCCGAGCTAACTGAAAAGTTTCCATCCACTGAAGATGTCCATATCAGTCTGTCCTCATGTGAGTTCCCGATGGATACTTCCTGCAAAATTGAAACTATATTGGTAGCCAAATGTGGCTCCAGAAGAGGAAGATTAGATTCTTTGTTTAGGATGAAGGAGCTAAGTGTGATTTCAGGGAATGGTATTTCCACATCATCAGGCCATTTGTAGTATAAAGCTCCTTCCCCTGACCAATTTGAATTCCAGAAGGAACATTTTCCTTTTCCATGAATAACTCTAGTCAAACCATTAGTTTTTTCAGTTATGTTGCATATTCTCTTCCATACCTGAGAATTCTTGTAAGAATCAGGTAATGTCCAGAGATGCTGAGCCCATTGTGTAGTGTTCATTTGAAGCTTCCACCATAGCTTACAGGAGAATGACTCAACTATAGCATGAATGTCTCTAAAACCTATCCCATTCTCTTGTACTGGAATACTCATTTTTCTCCATGCTCTCCATTTTTTCCCGGTCTCTGTACTATCTAAGGTCCCCCAAAACAGTCCAGAAGCCATCCTTTCCATTTTCCTCAATACTAACTTTGGAGGCCTTAGTACAGCAAACAAGTGAGTTGGGATAGAAAGAAAACAATGGTTTATTAGGATTATTTTACCTCCAGTACTCAACCACCTATTTTTCCAGTTATTAATGCTTTTTTCCATTCTCTCCAATATGGGGTAGTAGTATCTCTGAGTGTTCCTTCCTGTAAATATTGGGATCCCTAGATATTGAAAAGGAAACACTCCTCTAACCATCCCTAAATTCCTACTTAGGATCTGAGATCTTTCTACTGATGTGTTAGGAGATACATAGAAATTAGATTTGGAAAAATTTACTTTTTGTCCTGATGTTTGCTCAAATGCACAGAGAAATTTTTTAAATCTTTTGAGGTGTTTCTTATTTCCACTAAGAAAAACTGCAGTATCATCAGCGTACATTAAATGAGTAATCTGTGGACATGTTTTAGGTAACCTGAAAGATTGCAAATAGCCCAAATTAAACAGTTTTTAAGTCCTCGTGAGAATGCCTCAGATAAGATGTTAAACAGTGCTGGAGAAAGAGGATCTCCCTGTTTTATTCCTCTGTTCGAAGCAAAGAAACCTGATGCTACTCCATTAATTAGCACTGAGAAATGGGCTGAAGCTATGTTCTGCATAACTCGGTTAACAAATATACCATGAAAACCAAATTTAAGGAGAATTGAGTTAAGAAAAGACCATGATACTCTATCAAAAGCTTTCTGCATATCTAATTTAATGATTAAGTTCTGCTTCTGTGATTTCCTGGTTAACATTCTGGTCATTTCTTGCATCAGAATTATGTTGTCAGAAATATCCCTCCCTTTCATGAAAGCACTTTGTTCAGGGGATATAAGTTGAGACATAAGCGGTTTAATCCTTTCCAGCATCATCTTAGAGAATACCTTATTAACAAAATTTGAAAGGCTAATTGGTCTGAAGTCAGAAAATGTAACAGGTATTGGTTTTTTTGGGATTAGAGCTAGCCAAGTGCTGGAAATTGCCTTTGGGATGTTTCCACTTGTTAGAAAATCATTTGCAGCTTCAAGTAAATCAGTTTTAACAATTTCCCAGAAGGTGGTATAGAAAAAACCAGTGTATCCATCAGGTCTGGGGGAACTATGTTTGTTTAGGTCAAAAACTGCAAATTTGAGCTCATGTATCAGAAAAGGAGCCAACAGTAAATTATTCTCTTGTTCAGTTATTACTCTTGGTATTTCAGCTAGAAAATAACTCATGTAAGTTCCCTGTTTCTGAGCTTCTTCCATGTTAAATAAAGCTTTATAATATCCCACTGCCTCCTCTTTAATCTGTGTAGGATCAGAGGTCCAATTTCCTTGCTCATCTCTAATCTTGCTAATTCTAGTTTTAGTCCTCCTTTCCCTAATTGAATGGTGAAAATAACTCGTATTTGCATCACCATATTTAAACCAGTTCAACCTTGCTTTTTGCCTAAGAAAGGTTATTTTCTCTTTTTGAGCCCTCATTAAAAGTTGTTTAGATTTATTCAAATCTGTCAGGGTAGATTCAGTAGGATTTTGTTGAAATGAGATTTCTAAATCATTAACCTTATGCTCATATAGTGACAGATTCTGGTCAACATTACCAAAGTGAGTTGTATTCCACTGCTTTATTTCCATCTTGAGTCTTTTCAGTTTATTTATTAACCTATACATCCCTCTGTAGGGAGTGTCCAGATTCCAGTTAGTTTCCGCTAGACTTAGAAAATCCTGCCTACCAGTCCACATCTCTTGAAACCTAAAAGGTCTGGGGGCTTGTTCCTCTGATGATTGTACTGATAAGAGGAGAGGAGCATGATCCGAAGACAGTCTATTAAGAACATGTATTGAGCTGTTAGGAAATTTATCAAACCAATCTAATGAGCAAATTCCCCGGTCTAACCTTTGGAAAATTAGCTCTTTGCACCTTTCCTTATACCTGTTATTGGTCCATGTAAAAGAATTACCTACCGTAGGTATATCATGCAAATCCAAGTCACTTAAAAATTTGTTAAATTGCATCATGTTCTTTTTTGGAGTTGACTTTCTCCCTTTATACTCTGAAACAGAAGCCACAGTGTTAAAATCTCCAATATATATGGAAGGGGGAAGATTAGCTACCAGTAAATCACTCCACAATGACTCTCTTATTTGTCTATGTACACTTGCATAGATAAATACACAGTTCCAGCTCAGGGAAGATAAGGAATCAATTATATTAGCTTGTACATACTGATCAGTCTCACTTAGAAAAGAGATGCTAAAAGACTGGTTCCAGAATAACCAGATTTTAGCACTGTGGGCACAGTAAGCATTGTGGAATCCCAAATCATTTTTAAATTTTGTGATCCTCTGATTTTCTTGCCATGGTTCTATTAAACACATTATGTCTAGCTTGTGTTTAAGTTTCAAATTTTTAAGTCTGTCAATTGAAGTACCAACTCCCCTAACATTCCAAACCAATACATTCCCTATTATGGTGTGTTTTATCATTTAAAAATTTTGGGATTGGCTTTTTGTGATGATCTAAGTTTTCTACTAGTCTTTCCTGAATTTTTGCCTTTATCTCCTGAGTTTCCATTACTATGGCCAATAATCCCAGATAAATCTGAAGGACATACCTTTGCCTGCTCACCTTCTTTTTCCGTAATGCTCGGATCAGGATTTGTTGTAGTTGTTTCTTTCAATCCTTCCTTGTTGCTGGTACTATGCTCCGCAGAACCTGTTTGTGTTTGCTCTATAGTCACCAGTTGTGCTATGTCTTCTTGGGCCACAGGGGAAATAATGTTGTTAGTAGAAACATCAGAAGTAATGGCAAGAGGTGCTTCCTGTGATTCCATTGTTACTTGAAAAATTCCTCCAATCTCCCCTTCCTGCTCTTCCTCACTATCCTCTAAGGATTGAAAGGCATTAGATATTGTTACAGTGTTTATGTTTGTTTCCTTTTCAGGTATGGATTTTTGTTCAAGTTGGTGGTCCTTTTTTCTCCATATGGATGTGGTTATTGGCTTAGATATATCATCTAATGAGTAAAAAGGGCCATTACGTTTTTTGTGACTTACCTTGTAGAAGTTAATCTTACTATCATTTTGGAATCCAGTGATTAATTTTTGGTTCTGTACATCATTTTCCTTTTGTGAGACTGTAAGAGCAGATGTACCTTCGATGTTTATTTCCTCTGTTGGGTGAGAATCTGTCCTCAGTTTGTTCTTATTTGCAGGATTCTCTATCTTCTTACTTGTTATTTTTCTTAAGTTGGGATGCAGAAAATTACAGTTTGTATTGCTGTGCCCAATTATTTTACAGTGAGTACAATATGTAGGCAAGTCCTCATACTCTATTGGGTATTCAGCAACCTTGTTTCCTATGCCTACCATAATTGATTTGGGAAGCTGGGCTAACAGATCAATTTCTAGGCAGACTTTAATAGCTGAAGGTCTGGATAATGCCATAGTAGCAGCATCCATCTTAAGAAACCTTCCTACCTGACTACTTATACCCATGATAGCAGAGTTATTATAGAAATGAATTGGAAGTTTATGAAAAGTTACCCAAACCGGTACAATGGAGGATTCCACAGACGGAGAGAAATCTGATGTCCATTTCTGCACTTTCATTGTGTAGCCTTGAATTGACCACTGGCCCTTCATCCAACACCTTTGGTAGTCTTCATTATCCTGAAACCGAATCAAAACATGTCGATAATCAATAGAGCCTAGCTGAAATCTCGATTTAAAGCCTATTGATTTGAATGCCTGTTGAAGTGAATCCATATGTGGTTTCCCTCGGATAAACTTTCCGACGAGGGCGTTCTGATAGTGCGAAGCAAGGATTTCTCCTTCTTCAGGTGGGAGTATGTATGCAATCTTGCCCTTGAATTCTGTAATCGAATGAAGGTTTGGAGTATCTGGGAGGGACGCTAGGAGAGGCGATTGTTTTGTATTGAGGGCTTGGGCGAAGCTACGAGTAGCCGGGGGCTTCAAGAGAGAAGGGTCCGGGGCCGGAGGAGGCGTCGGCGATGCCATGATCAGCAGTCCAAGTAGTTACCAAGAAAAATTAAATGACCGTTACAGACAGAAATGGAGGTGGAGAGCTTGAGAAGGAACAGTAGTGTGATGTGTGTTAATCGCACCGTGAATCGCACATAGGAACAGTAGTGTGATGTGTGTTTATTACGTGTTTACATTGAGGGCAATGTAATGTTTTAAGTGTGGGGAGGGGTTAGAGGATTCAATGCATGCTATATTGTTTTTGAATGCTTTTTGCTACTTTTCATTGGAAAAACATGAGAAAAAAAATAATAATAAAAAAAAAGAAAGAAAAAGAAAACCCGCTGAGTTGAAAACCCGAGAGGGCGACTTAGGCAACATTGGGGGCCCAGATAGGTCGAAAACCCTTAAAGGGCGGCCTAGGCAAAAATGAGAGGCTCACATGTGCGGAAAAAGGTGAGATGTGAGCTAAAGAAACATGATGTGTGGCTAGGATGAAAACTCGAAAGAGCTCCTAGGCAAAATGAAAGAAATTGAGAGAAATTGAAAAATGCTATGATTTCACTCATTTTCCAGCGTTGGAGTCATAAGGTTGCGGTTGTCACACGGATGGATCGGGTAGCTCAACATCTATAGACCTCTTGGGATTGGGTAGCTTAGTGGGTTAGGAAACGAAGTGTGGTTGTGAAATTCCTTATCTCTTTCTACTTCGTTTTTGGTTGATATATTGGCATTTAGTGAAGCATGTGTTTGAAACTCTTATATGGTTTTAGCTTCATTTTATGTCATTGGATTTTGGTTGATATATTGGCATTAGGTGTAGTATGTGCTTAAACCTCTTAAATGGTTTTAACTTCATCTTGTGTCATTGGACTTTGGGAATATCAATTCGGGGCTTTGAAATACTTTATGGGTAGTGAATTGATAAGTGGTAGGTTTGGTTAGATTTAGGATTGGGGATGTGTGTGTGGAAAAATTCTCATGTGAGCTTTTATTTTGGGATTTTTGATATTGAGAGTTTTTGTGAGGCTTTGATTGGGGGATTAGTTTAGGTTTTGGATATATCATTTACTCCGTGTGCTTGGTTCTTTTCTTACTCGAGGGCGAGTAAGGTTTAAGTGTGAGGAGGTTTGATATGTCCATTTTGTGTGGTTATTTTAGGGGTTTTAGGATGTGGATATGCCATTTCCTCCGTATGCTTGAATCTTTTCTTACTCGAGGGCGAGTAAGGTTTAAGTGTGGGGAGGTTTGATGTGTCCATTTTAGATGCATTATTTAGTAGTATTTAGGATCACTTTTGTGCTCTTTTATTATCGAGAGCTTGTGTTTTACCTTGAAATTCACTTAGGAGAGGCAAAAGCAACTTTGTACTCTTTTACCTCTTCTAAGTGGATTTTGTGTGACGTGGGAAGAACACGGAAGCAACGAAGACCGGAAGACATTGAAGACTATACCTTCGAAGACTTTTTCGAAGACATGAACACCGTCATCGTTGAAGACCATTTTGGAGCTGTTGAAGACTTGAAGATTGAGAGGGATGACTATGAAGAAGACAAAGAAACAATGCAAAGTGCTGGCCCCCGTCGCGACACCATCGCGAGTTGCGACCAACACCGTCGCGAGTCGCGACGAACTCGTCACGAGTCGCGACCAAAAGGCGGCCAGAAATCTATTTTATTTTCTTTGCACTATAAATACCCTCTCTTTCCTCCTCTTCTCCAAGCTTTTCCAGCCCGTTTTCTCTCTGGTTTTTGGGCGAAAACCTAGGCTTTTCTCTTCTTTCTTTTCTTAGCTTTTTCTTAGTTTAATTATGTCTTTTGTTGTTCTAGAGTAGTTTTGTTCTTGGGAGCAAAGGATTGAAGCTTCCATTATCTCTGTAGCAAGAACTCATTTCTATTGATCTATTTGGTGTTTTTGCTATTGTGCTTTTATTGTGCTTTGAATGTTAATTGTTGATTCTATTAATGTTGTTGAGAGCTTGATGATATGAAATGCTTGGATGAATTGCTAGCTAGGGTTTGGGGGATTTGGGTTGATTTCCCCCCTGTTCTTGTTAGTAATGTGAGAGTATGATTTAGAGCTTTTGATTGTGTTGATGGATTGATAATGTGCTAGACGAATGTGATTGATGTTGAACTCTTCGTCATGTTCGTTTGTGTAGCAAACGAGAAGAGTTATATGCTCGTGGCCTATGAGTGGTCGCTCTTGACTAATCTCGTGTAATTGCATGAATTGGTTAAATGCTTAGTCACGGTGTAGTGGTCACAGGCATTGCCAAGCTTGTTGGTCCTTCGTGCTAAATGCCACCAATGACACCTTGAGTCGTGGTCGCGACTCGGGAGTCATTGGTGAGGTTTGACGAGAGATGTGGAACTCAATCTCGCAAACTACGAACTAAGAAGGATAGGAGTTTAGTCTCCACGACAAGTAGTTGAAGTATTGAATAGATGATTTAAATTCATTCTTGAAGCATTTGTTATTTGGCGTTTATGTATTCTTGACGGTGTGTTTCACTGCATGTGTGCCATGAGTTGTTTGAGCATAGGTAGTGCTTGTGTGGTTGAATTGTTTAGGTGTAGGAACGTGACGAATTTCGTAGCGCCTTTGCATGAAGATCTATGAGCATGAACTTAGAACTCCTTGTGATGTGTGTGTTGTGGTACTTGCTAGATGGGTGTGTGAGTGTTGGGTCCTAAATGCTATATGATGGAATGTGTGAATGATTCGATGAACTACATTAGATGTGGAAGTGGATATCCGTTGCCCCCAAGGCTTTATCTTTGTATTTTTAAAACCCTTTTTCTTTAGTTTTGTTTGATGATTAGCATAGTCACTTGACCTTGCTAGTTATCTTGTCTTTTTATCTTTGTTAACTTAGGAAACCAACCAACCAACCCCCCCCCCCTTTTATTTGCTTTTAAGTTTGTGTAAATATAGTTACTCCTAGCCTAGTATCAACCATTTGTGCTTGATTGCTTAGGAAGATCCCTCTTCTCATTGGACGACCCCGATTTGCCGCTATCTACCTAGTTGTAGAAAGTAAGCAAAAAGGGCTTACAAATTATCTTTTGCACGGCGGGCGCGACGACCGCCCGCCTGTCATGCACACTTTCCGGGAGCTGAAAAGAATTAGACCAATAGCCACTTATACAAAACATCCCAGTAATCAGTGTATCTTGCCTACATGAGAAATGTTCCTTGTGCTCCAACTCTTAATCCTGCTAGCAATTTTATCAATTAACAGTTGATAAGTTCCAACTTTCCATCCGGTAGGATTCAAAGGGACTCCTAAATACTTCACAGGAAAGTCACCCAAAGAAATGTTAAGTTGCTCAAGTAACATTTGCTGCTCCACAGAATTCATTCTACTAAAAAATACTTGACATGTCTTAGAATTAACTTGCAGGCCTGAAACCTTCCTGAACCTATCCATACATAATAATATCCCCTCAGAAGATTGTTTATCAACCTTACAGAAAACCAACAAAACATCTGTAAGAGAAGGCTATGTATATTGACTTTACTTCACCTTTGATGATAGCCAATAGTTTTCACCTTAAAAGCTAAACCAATCATCCTGGTTAGGTATTGCATAGCTAAGACAAACAAAAGAGGGCATAATAGATCACCCTGCTTCACACCTTGCATACCCACAATCTCTTCACAATATTTACCATTTATAGATGGACTAAAAAATGCATTTGACACACACTTTTTTATCCAACTGATAAATAATTCCGGAAATTTTAGAGCAATTAGCGGATCAAATAAAAAGGACCATTGAATAGAGTCAATGGCTTTTTAATGTCCATCGGCAGCAAACAACTATCAGCAAAGGTATTTCAGAGTTGTACTGTGAAATTAATACCTGAGCCAACAATAAGTTATGAGTAATACTCCTACCCTTCACAAATGCACTTTGGTTCAAATTAATTATATCAGGAAGCGCCAAACATTCTCCTACAAAGTAGCTTAGTGATCAGCTTATAGATGGTGGAACAACATGCTATATGCCTGGAATCAGTAGCTCCTTGAGGTTGCTCTATTTTTGGAATTAGATACTCCCTCTGTCCCACCTCATATTACCTAATTTGACTTTTGGGAGTCAACTGCGTCAATGTTTAAATAATATTATATTTATTTATATGTGTAAAAATATTCTTAAAAAATAGCTTCAAAATATATGTTACGATGAATCTAACAACAGATAACATGATAAAATTTTACTTATACAATAATAGAATTTAATGGTCAAAGTTGGCTAAGTTTGACTTGCAAAAGCCAAATTAAGCAATATGAAGTGGGATGGAGTGAGTATATCACAGACTTGTAAAGATCATCTAGCATTGATTTCCCTTCAAAAGAGTCCTTGATTGCTTGACATACATGGCCTCCAATCTGATCCCAAGACTCCTTAAAAAAAACATGTATAACCATCAGCTCCAGGGCTCTTACTAAGATTGATGGATTTCAAGGTTTGAAGAATTTCCTTCTCAGATCATGGCTGAATCAGTTTAACCTGTTGCTCAGTTCCCAGAGTATTACCCATTTTGATTACAAGTTCCTCAATCCTCCAAATAGGCTTTACAGAGTTACCAAACTGATCTGAAATAAATTCCACCTAATACTTTTCAATGATCTCCATTTCTTACACCATTACACTATTCACATTCAAACACCGAATTTTATTCCCGTACTTTCTAGATCGATCATAAAATATTTTTGAAAGCCTTTCCCCCTTCTGGAACCATTTTAATTTAGAGTTTTGCTGCAAAAACTGAAATTCAGCCAAACTGAGCTTGTTAACTTCTATTCTAGCTCCCCTCTCCCTTAACTGAGCATTCACATCACCAGGAGAATTTCATAATAAATTCACAGCCTCTTTTCAAGCTGACTGGGCATTTACAACCCTCTCATTTATATTGCTAAATTATCCTATATTAATTTTCTTTAGTGGACCTTGCAACTTAAACAAATTGGGGTAAAACCCTTTCATAGTAAATTCAGCACCCTTTCCCCAAATCTTCTCCGCTATTTTACTGAACTCCTCAGATCTTGTTAACATATTAAAAAAAATTAAAATTCCTTCTTTTAATCCCATTGCTCTGAAACTGTACGTGCATTGGAAAATGATCAGCACATTTAGCTTATGGATAATTGTCTACCCATCTCTGATTAACAAAAGTTCTACCAAGTTTAATACAGATTCTCTCATCTCCAGATCTTCTGTTGGACCAGGTTAAATGTGGACCATAGGTTCTCATCTCAACAAGGTCTAACTTCTCTATGAAATCCTTCATATCCTCCAAGCCTGGCACAACAATGTCACCACCTCTAATATAATCATTGAAATGCATAATAGCATTGAAAACACCTGCTATAGGCCAAGGTAAATTTTGACAATTAATCTACTTTAATTCTTTCCACATTGCTTCTCTATCTTTCTTCAAGTTCCACCCATAGACTATAGTAATGTAGCTATGAAAATCCCTCCCTATAGCTTTAATCTCCAAATGTAATAATTGCTCCTACATCTTCAGCAATTTAACCTCATGTCTTCTTTCATCCCAACAAAACCGTATTCTACTTCTACCACTGAGTAAACCATTAGTAATTACTTCATTCCCATTCTCTGATTCTCCATAACCTTAGCTTCTAACACATCTCTTATTTTTGTTTCCAAGAAACCTACCAGGCCCGCATTATTTCTCCAACAAAACTCCTTGATTCTCCTTTATTTTAGTTCACCATTTAAACCCCTCACATTCCAAAAGATCGTGTCATGTTTCAGCATGTTGCAATTTAGTCAACAATTTGTAAATTTTATCACATATAACACATTGAGCACCCAATTGTTCTTCGCCATATCTCTCTTTGCCTGGTTTAAAAATCATCGCACTGCTCATAGTTTCCCCATTACTACCTTTTCTTCCACCCTGAGGATATGAATCATACGATTGTCCCACATTTTCCCCCTTCTTATCAGGTTCAAAGATCGCTGAGCTACTTGCAATGCCCCTCATGATATTCTCCTCACTTTTCTCCCGATCACCAGTTTTTATACCCACATATTTAACTACAAAATCCTTACCTGAACTCTCAAGAATATCTCATTCTATTTTTTAGGAATGTAAATATGTTTAAAAACTTTGTGAGCAATTAACTTCTTACAGTCAGCCATGACATGTCCATACATATCACAATTACTTTAAAGAACTGGCTTTAAATTCAACCACATGATGGCATATTACCTTATTTTCATTCAAATGAGGTATTTTATCAGGAACTGAGTCTTTAATCTCCATCTCAAATTAAATCTAGCAAAACCCAATTTGTCTACTTCACAAGTAGCTCTATCCATTTTCAGTGGTTTACCAAGAGGGCTGACCAACCTACTTAGGAGTTTAGGACATCAATATTTAACAGGAATACCAGGTAATTGATACCACCAATTTGACGGGAAAAGTGGTCAAAACCAAAATTCCTTATTTGCTTGAAACTATGAGGAAACAAAGTAGCAAATATTGCAGCGGAAATAATAAAGCACCAAGAAGACAAGACACGATGATTTACGTGGAAAATCCCTCCAATGCGAAGGGTAAAAACCACGGGGTCAATAGACCCACCTCTAATTCTTCATTAACAACCAAAGAGTGTTACAAAAATCCCCTACAACCAGCCACAACAAGCTCAAGTTGCTCCCAACAAGAATAGGATCTCATAACCACTACAAGAATGAAGAATTAAACAAGAAGAGAATAGAAGTCACCAAATCTGCCCTGAAACTTCAGAACAACGAACGGCCTACTTCCAGAACTCCAAAACAGATCTCCACCGTTCAGAACTTAGCCCAACGACCCAAGAATCTCCTGCCAAAATCTCAGCCAAAGTTAACGGTCGGATTTAGAGAACTAGCGGATCTACCGACGCTACGACATGAAGCTCGAAAATCTCCTTTTCTTCTCTCTTTAGTTTCTTGGTTCACTTCTCTTCACACACAACTGAAAATGAGCAGCCATACCCCTTAGGAAATACCCTAGCATGGTACGCTAAATTACCGGAATGCCCCTCTTTAAGTTTGGGCCAACTTCCACAATTTCTTGGGCTACAATTTCCACACATGGAGGAAATAACCCAACAAATCTCCCCCTTTCCGACTATGTGGAGGAAATTGCCAAACCGGCAACATCTTTGCAAAATTCAAACTTGCCTCTTGATAAGACCTTAGTCAACATGTCTGAAGCATTGTCATCCGTGTGAACCTTTTCAAGTGCAAACACCTTAGACTCCAAAGCATCTCGTATCCAATGATACCGAATGTCAATATGTTTTGCCCTATCATGAGATGAAGGGTTCTTGCTAAGATCAATCGCACACTGACTGTCACATAACAAGGCAAACCTCTCTTGCTTAAAATGGAGTTCACGAAGAAATCTCTTCATCCACACAAGCTCTTTGCCAGCTTCACAGGCTGCAATATACTCAGATTCCATGGTAGACAAAGAAATACACTTCTGCAATCTTGATTGCCAACTCACAGCTCCCCCCGCAAAAGTAGTCAAATAACCTGAAGTAGACTTACGAGAACCATCACCCGCCAAATCAGAATCACAGTAGCACAGAAGAATAGGCTCCCTGCTTCCAAAGCAGAGCGACAAATCTGTAGTTCCACGGAGGTATCTCAAAATCCATTTCACAGCATGCCAATGCACCATCCTGGGATTAGAGAGATAACGACTGACCACACTTACTGCATGAGCTAAATCTGGCCTTGTACACACCATAGCGTACATCAAGCTACCAACAATAGAGGCATAGGGAATATTCTTCATATCATCATTCCCTTTAACATCATCAGAAGACTTAGTATCAAATTTAAAGTGAGAAGCCAATGGTGTACTTACCGGTTTAGCACCATCCATTCGAAATCTTCGAAGCACCTTCTCAACATACTTCTTCTGAGATAACCACAGCTTCCTACCTGCTCGATCACGAGTAATCTCCATGCCAAGTATTTGCCTCGCTGGACCCAAATCCTTCATCGCGAAATACTTGCTCAACTCTTGCTTCAAACTGTTGATCTTGGAAACATTCTGACCAACAATAAGCATATCATCCACATAGAGCAATAAAATGATGAAATCATCCTCCGAGAATTTTTGCACAAAAACACAATGGTCAGAATTAGTCTTCTTGTAGCCAAAATTCTTCACCACAGACTCAAACTTCTTATACCACTGTCGAGGCGCTTGCTTCAAGCCATACAAACTCTTCCTCAACCTGCACACAAAATTCTCCTTGCCTTGCTCCTTAAAGCCTTCAGGCTGCTCCATGTAAATTTCCTCATTCAAGTCACCATGAAGAAATGCAGTCTTCACATCCATCTGCTCAATCTCTAAGTCAAGACTTGCAGCTAACCCCAACACAACTCTGATGGAAGTCATCTTCACAACTGGAGAGAAAATCTCATTAAAATCCACCCCTTTCTTTTGAGCGAAGCCCTTAACAACCAACCGAGCCTTATATCGTGGAAACATAGACTTCTCATCATGCTTCAATCTATAAACCCACCGATTCTTCAAAGCTCGTTTGCCCTTAGGCAACTCAACAACATCATATGTATGGTTCTCCATGAGAGACTTCATCTCATCATTCATGGCTTCAATCCACTTGGATTTATCATCACTCTCCACAGCTTCTTCATAGCACTCAGGTTCTCCCCCATCGGTCAAGAGAACATACTCATTTGGAGATAAACGACATGAAGGTCTTCTTTCTCGCGTAGACTTCCTAAGCTCAACTGTAGGCTCTACAGAGACCTCTTCCTCAACATTTTCACCATCATTCAAGTGAGAATCATCTCCACCATCCTGTTCATCTCCAGGATTATCATCAGGGACATCATGAACCACCTGTTCTACTGCACGATCCACTGGCACTGGATCAATATCAGTCAACTGCTCAGAGCTCTCAGAACTTGCCTTATCAGCCTTTCCAATATCTTCAATAGTCTGGTCTTCAAAGAATACCACATCCCGACTCCTGACTAGCTTCTTCTCAACTGGATCATAAAGCCTGTAGCCAAAGTCATCAAGTCCATAACCAATAAAGATACACTGTCTCGCCTTCACATCCAACTTGGACGTTTCATCTTTTGGAATGTGAACAGAAGCCTTACAGCCAAAAACACGAAGATGGTTATAGGAAACATCCCTACCAAACCATACTCGGTCAGGAACATCAGCAACCAAAGCAACAGCAGGAGACAGATTAATCACATAAGTAGTTGTACTCAAGGCCTCAGCCCAAAAGGAATTAGGCAACTTCGCCTCTGAAAGCAAACATCTAACTCTCTCAACCAAGGTTCTATTCATCCTCTCTGCCAAACCATTCAACTGAGGAGTCTTGGGAGGAGTTTTCTGATGACAAATACCATGACTCTAACAATAAGAATCAAATGGACCACAATACTCACCACCGTTGTCAGAACGAATGGCTTTCAACTTCTTGCCAGTCTGCCTCTCCACTAATGCATGAAACTCCTTGAATTTCTCAAGCACCTGGTCCTTAGACTTCAACGTGTAGACCCAAAGCTTCCTGGAACAATCATCAATAAAGGTCACAAAATAAAGTGCACCACCATGAGATCGTACCTTGAAAGGGCCACAAACATCAGAATGTACAAGCTCCAACAACTCTGACTTCCTTGAAGGCGGATGACTCTTGAATGATACCCTGTTTTGTTTCCCAGCCAAACAATGATCACAACTTTTCAGCTTCACACCTTTGATGCCTGAAAGTAGATTCTTCTTGGCCAAACAGTCAATTCCCTTCTCGCTCATATGGCTAAGCCTGCGATGCCATAACTCTTGCAAGTCATCATTTCCAACCACATTGATCGGAATACTACAAACTGAAGCCTCCATGATATACAAGTTGTTGTACTTCTTTGCTCGAGCCAAAATCAAAGAACCCTTAGTGAGCTTCCAATTGCCATTACCCATGGAATTGAAGCAACCATCATCATCAAGACAACCAACTGACATGAGATTGTAGGAAATCTCTGGTGCATGCCTCACATCATGAAGTACCAACTCCGATCCAACCTTGCTTTGCAAACAGACAGTACCAATGCCAACCACACTGATGAAATTGTCATTTCCCATCTTCAATACCCCGAAATCACCGGCAGTATAAGACGAAAACAATTGTCTCCTCGAGGTGACATGAACAACAGCTCCACTATCAACAACCCAACTGGACTCTTGCTGAACAAGGTTGATAACATGCTCATCACAAGCAACAAGAAGATCACCAATCGCAGGAACGGTACACACAACATTGACCCCATCATTTGATTCACCACCACCACCTTTCTTCTCATTCTTCCACTTGAAGCAATTCTTCCAGATATGCCCAAGCTTACCACAATGGTTACAAGTGACATTCTTGTAGCGTGATCTCGACTTACTTCTGATCTTCTCTCGCTCTTTCCCCTGAACCTTGCTCTTGCTTCTACCCCTCTCTTCAACATACATAATCTCAGAGCGCGACGATGAAGCTTGAGATCTCCTCCTTATCTCTTCATTCAAAATGCCACTCTTAATGTAGTCAAAGGTAACATTACCTCCAGGAGCAGAATTAGCCAAGGATACCTTCAAAGTATCCCAGGAATCAGGTAGAGTATTAAGCAGAAACAAAGCTCGCACCTCATCTTCGAATTTGATCCCTAGACCATCCAACTGATCAAAGATTCCCTGAAAATCATTCACATGATCAGAAACAGAAGTGCCCTCCTTATACTTCAAGTTGCACATTTGGTTCAACATGTACAACTTATTATTGCCAGTCTTGGAAGCATACAAGGTCTCCAACTTCTCCCACAAAGTTTTAGCATGTGACTCATTAGCAATATGGTTAAGAACATTATCTTCAACCCATTGCCTAATATAACCACAAACCTGAAGATGCTCAAACTCCCACTCTTCATCACTATACGCCTCGGGCTTAGTTTTACCAAAGACGGGTAAATGCATCTTCTTAACAAACAAAAGATCTTTCATCTTTCCTTTCCATTTGTGGTAGTTGGTACCATTCAAACAAATCATCTTGCCCACATTTGTATCCATCTTTCAAACAAAAAAAAACCACACCAAATCCAAGAAAAACAAGGAACACGAAATCAACGCTCTGATACCAATTTGACGGGAAAAGTGGTCAAAACCAAAATTCCTTATTTGCTTGAAACTATGAGGAAACAAAGTAGCAAATATTGCAGCGGAAATAATAAAGCACCAAGAAGACAAGACACGATGATTTACGTGGAAAACCCCTCCAATGCGAAGGGTAAAAACCACGGGGTCAATAGACCCACCTCTAATTCTTCATTAACAACCAAAGAGTGTTACAAAAATCCCCTACAACCAGCCACAACAAGCTCAAGTTGCTCCCAACAAGAATAGGATCTCATAACCACTACAAGAATGAAGAATTAAACAAGAAGAGAATAGAAGTCACCAAATCTGCCCTGAAACTTCAGAACAACGAACGGCCTACTTCCAGAACTCCAAAACAGATCTCCACCGTTCAGAACTTAGCCCAACGACCCAGGAATCTCCTGCCAAAATCTCAGCCAAAGTTAACGGTCGGATTTAGAGAACGAGCGGATCTACCGACGCTGCGACATGAAGCTCGAAAATCTCCTTTTCTTCTCTCTTTAGTTTCTTGGTTCACTTCTCTTCACACACAACTGAAAATGAGCAGCCATACCCCTTAGGAAATACCCTAGCATGGTACGCTAAATTACCGGAATGCCCCTCTTTAAGTTTGGGCCAACTTCCACAATTTCTTGGGCTACAATTTCCACACATGGAGGAAATAACCCAACAAATTGCACCCAAACCGACACTCTAAAATTTTCATGAAATCAACATCAGATTCCCATTTCTTGATTACAACCGGTTTATTATCCATTATTAAAAAAAAAATCTAGAATTTTCTCCACAACTTCACTAGATTCTAGTTTAACCATGAAAATACCCAGTTCCACAAACCAAACTTTCTTAGTCCCAAAAGATCTCCACATTCTCCCCATAAACCCATCAATCACAACAAATGGAGGTTTATTGCCAAGAATTTTACAGGTAGCAACATTATCCCATTTTTTCAGATTTTCATTACATGTTCTTCATCCATAACACCCATTTCCATACCATCAATGATCAAGGGAGAATAATACTGCAATTCATCGGAATTAGAAAGTTTGTTCCAAGGCTTACTTGATTCAGAAGCCTCTTTTTCAACTTGCGAACTCCATCAGTTTTTTGTGTACTTTCGAAACCTCCTCCACCTTTTGGGATTCAATTTTAACAACTTCTGGCATGAAGACTTTTTTACCCTTATCCATTACCTCGACTTGATTTTCCAAAACACTTCTCTGCTCAGTTTCGATTTCTTCTAAACCCTTAACAATTTCTTCCACCAGATCCAAATGTCCAATTGTCCAATTGTACTAATTTTTTCATGCTCCGATACTATGTTGTGTGGGGAGTAGCTAAAACTTTGTTCCGTCTTGATTTCCTTTCCCCACCTGATCTTCCCGTGGACAAGGTTGCACTAGAACAGATTGAAGAAAATATGTGTTGTGCGGAATGGAGAAAGAACAGAAAATATGAACGAAAATAACAAGACACAAGATTTACGTGGTTCACCAATTTGGCTACATCCACGGGAGACGAATTCACTAATTTTGTGTGGAACAGAATTAGAGTTGGTTTACAGAGAGAAGAGAGACACTTTATATGCTGTCTCCACTAAACCCTAACAAACTGGGCCAAAAACACAATTCGGCCCAAATCAACAGCAGTCCAATAAAGAGACAGTGAGACCCCCGTTTGTTTCCCGGGGGCGACTGCCGCCCCCTCGGACCCCCAGGCCAGGGTCGCAGAAGCGGTTATTACAGTATTCAAGGCATACCAACAATATGAAACCCAGAGAAACACATAGTAAGATTTTAGTCACCCCTAGTAAGAGAGATAAAAAGATACTTTGGTAATATCTTGTGCCACACAAGTATGAAGATATGTTAACAAATCAATAATTTACGTGTTTGAAAATAAAAGATAACTGCTGATTCATTATCTATAATTTTAAGCATTAACTACCACGGTAATTTTTGTAGTATCAGGGATAGGATGTGGAAAGTATACCTCATGACCTTTTCAAGTACAAGTTAAAACACAACTACCTAATGTAATTCTTGGTTACAATTGGGGGAAAATAGTCATTTTTGAAAAATCATTTCAGCTCGCATGAAATGATAAACTGAGACTGCCTGGTCGCCCATTCATACTAATTTTATGATACTATATTGGTTGCACCGCGCAACACGCGGTGAGCTTGATAAAAAATTATAGAAACTTTGTAGAATGGTAAAAGATTTGTAATTGAAGCTAAAAATGTACCAATTATACATGTAATCAAAGGGTTGAGAGGTGGACCTCTGGAGGTTTGAGGGTTCATCCCTTCGAGGCATGTCAGTTACATCTCTTTGAGGATAGAAGAGTTTTTCTCTTTGAGGGGTCACAGCTGGGGCCCTTCGAGGGCTCAGAGCTGGACTCCTTCGAGGAGTAAGAATCTATCTCTTCCAGGGCTGAGAGTTTGACTCCTTGAGGGCTGAGAGTCTATGTCTTTGAGGGTTAGACGCTGATCCCCTTCGAGGGTTGAGAGGTGGATCCTTTCGAGGGCTGAGAGATTAACCCTTTCGAGGGTTGGAGTCTCACCCCTTCGAGGGCGGAAGGTCCAGCCCTTCGAGGGATGAAGACTCCACCCTTTCGAGGGCTGAAAGTCCATCCCTTCGCGGGCTGAAGACTCACCCCTTCGAGGTCTGAATACTCACCTCTTCGAGGGCTGAAGACTCATCCCTTCAAGGGTTGAACATTCACCCCTTCGAGACCTCTTCGAGGGCTGGAGACTCACCCCTTCGAGGGCTGAAGGCCCACCCTTTCGGGGGCTGAAGACTCACACTTTCGAGACCCGAAGGTCAACCCCTTCGGGGGCTGAAGACTCACCCCTTCGAGGGCTAAAAATGCACCCCGTTGAGGCTGAAAATCCACCCCCTCGAGGAGTGAAGACTCACCCCTTCGAGGGCTGAAGCTCGACCTCCTCGCGGGTTGAAGAGCAGAGGCGGAACCAATGGTACGCGAGGTAGGGCTCCAGCCCTACCTAAATCACCAGCCGGAGGTAGAAGGAATCATTCCGGTCGTCAAGTGCATCTTTCGCTGGAGCTTGGCGCATCTTCCGGCAACTGGTAGGCACTGCTCGGAGAAGAAGGCCGCTTTGCGGCCTTCTTTTTTTTTTGCTGCTTAAGTAATAAAACGATGTCGTTTTCACCTTAATGAAACGACGTCGTTTAATTTGTAATAAGGAAAAAATAAATAAAAATGATATTATGTATTGGATTGGGCCAAAACTGAACCCAATCCAATAATCTAGCCAAAAATTAGAACGAGAGTAGACGTTGCAGAGCATCCTTAGCCGAGAGCCGAGAGTAGACTATCCATCCGCCACCCCCCGTCATGTCCGCCACCATGCCACCAGGTCTCCATCGCCGGAAGCTGCCATCGTCCCGCCGCCTCTGCACGCCAGACGCCGCCTCTCCACTAAACCACTAGTAGACTACTTCTCTTTATGCTAATATAATTTAATTTTAGGGTTTATTCTCTTTTTTATTTTTTGCTTCAAAACTTAAATTTATGTGAACATGATTTTTAGATTGGATCCCAAATTGAAGTTATATGGTTGTATGATTGTTGAAATTCAGTTGAATTGCATATGTATGAATAATAAATTATATATAGTATATATTATGTATATCATTACATATAAATTGAGTATATATTAGGTAATAAATTTAAGAAAATATCAATTCTTAATTAGGTATATATATTTAACTCAAATTATTATATCAAGTTATTAGGTATATATTGATTTTAATTATGTTGTTAATTTAACTTGATTGCAAATATATATATATGTGGTTTTGATTGCAAATATATATATATATACACATATTATATGGTGATTTTTTTTACAAAATCTTTTAAATTTACATTGTTCTTAATGTATTAATTAACATGATATAATATGTAATTATAAAATAATTTTAATTTGAATGATTATATATTGAATTAATAAGTGTTAGGAATTTTTTTAACTAAGTGTTCAAAAAAATTGTTTATTTAACTGTCGAATTAAGTGTTCGAAAAAAATTGTAGTGCAATTCAACCCCCCTCTAAAATTGTATCCTGGTTCCGCCACTGTTGAAGAGTCACCCTCTCGAGGCTGAAGACTCGCCCTCTCGAGGGCTGAAGATCCACCCCGTCGAGGGCTGAAGACTCACCCCCTCGAGGGCTGAAGACTCACCCCCTTGAGGATTGACGGCTCACCCCTTCGAGGACAGTTTCACCACTTTGAGGGCTGAAGGCTCCCCCCTTCAAGGGCTGAAGCCTCACCACTTCGAGGGCTGAAGGCTCCACCCCTTCGAGGACTGAAGGCTCACCCCTTCAAGGTCTGAGGATCCAACCCTTCGAAGGCTGATGATCCACCCCTTCGAGGACTGAGGATTCACCCCTTCGAGGGCTGATGTCTCCACCCCTTCGAGGGCTGATGTCTCCACCCCTTCGAGGGCTGAAGTCTCCACACCTTCGAGGGGTGACGTCTCCAGCCCTTCAAGGGGTGATGTCTCCACCCCTTTGAGGGCCGAAGTCTCCACCCCTTGGAGGGATGAAGCCTCCACCCATTCGAGGACTGAGATCTCCAGCCCTTCGAGGGCTGAAGGCTCTACCCCTTCGAGGTCTGAAGGCACCACCTCTTGGAGGGCGGAACCCCTTCGAGGGCTGCAGGTCCACCCCTTCGAGGGCTGAGGATCCATCCCCGCGAGAGCTAAAGATCTACCCCTCCGAGGGCTAAAGATCCACCCCTTTGAGGGATGAGAGTTGGACCCCTCGAGGGCTGAACAGTAGACCCCTTCGAGGCCTAAGAGTCCATCCCTTTTAGGGCCGAGAGTTAGAACTCTCGAGGGGTGGGAGCTAGACCCTTTCGAGGAGTAAGAATCCATTATTTCGAGGGCTAAGAGTATACCCCGTCGAGGATAGATGAGCCCTTCTCTTCAAGGGCTGAGAGTTAGACCCGTTCGAGGGCTAAGAGCTGGACCCTTCGAGGGCTGAGAGCTGGACCCCTCGAGGGCTGAGAGCCCACCCCTTCGAGGGCTAAGAGTTGAACCCCTTCGAGGGCTGAGAGCTGGAGCCCTTGAGGGCTATGAGCTGGAGCCGTCAAGGCCTGAGAGCTGGACCCCTTGAGGGCTGAGAGTTCACCCCTTCAAGGGATGAGAGCTGGACCCCTTCGAGGGCTGAGAGGTAGACCCCTTCGAGGATGAAGAGTCCATCCCTTCGAGGACTAAGAGTCTATCCCTTCCGGGACTGAGCTGGACCCCTCGAGGGATGAAATCTCCACCCCTTCGAACCTCCACCCAACCCTTCGAACCTCCATACTTGAGCACTCGAACCACCAGACTCGAACACTGGACAGTCGACCAGTCAAACCACTAGACTCGAGCACTCGACCCTCAAGCAGTTGAACCAGGCAGCAAAGAAGATGATGAGGCATAAGATACAAATAGATTTCCAGCACTCGAACGGTTTTTAATTGGAGCCTTTTTGGAGATCTGGCCATATGTCTATGTTAAAACGAGGGGTGGAGACATGAAAAATGGAATTATCTACAAAAATGCCCTAAGCAGACTTCTGGTTAGAAATTTTGACAAATACATTTCGTGTTTTTGGACAAAGTGTTGAATATTAATTGAAGCAAAGTCTTGTAAAATAATCCTTTTACTGCTTTTAGGTTTGGGGAACCTAATATAAATCCCTCTTATTAATATGGGTTTATTTAAAGAAAAAGAAGTAATGTAGATGAATAATAGAATGAAAATTACTTGATTGGCTTTTGTTTGTGGCCATGTATGAATCAAGTCAGACTGCTTGAAGCTGTTTTTTGTTTATTTTATGTTACAAGGGAATTTTGGTCATTTTCGTTGATTCAATGGTTGAAAATGGTCGGTCAATGCCATAAAAATTTCCTTGGGATTCTTTCGACAAATACAGTAAGCCTTGAATATTTGATACTAACAATTATTCAAGTTAATCTCATCTAGGGGCGGGAGGGGGGGGAATCTTGCCTGAAACAAATCTTCAGTGGACTTAGAGGTTCGCAGATTGTTAAGATTTGCCTCTATCTCTTCGACTTCTTCCAGCTTTATGCCAGTCGTTCTTCGGATATCCTTCATTTGTTCCTCTATAGGGTATTCTGTAGGACTAACAGCGTCGGTCTGACACTGTTTCTTCGTCGAAGGTTTGAAGGGGGCCTTTGAGGATGGCCTAGTGCTTCTGTGGTGTTTTGAGGAAGATCCTCGGTTAATTTTGCTTAATAGGACCAGGTGTCATTCAGCTTCTTTAACGGCAGACTTTTGTGATCGAGTGGCAGACCTTCCACTCAAGGGGGTAAATCCTTTTACTTTTAGTTCCACTAGCCAATCGAGAATTAGGTTGAAGGCATTTTTTTGTTGGGGAGTCCCATTCTCATTAACGTTGACCTCCTCCATCCAGTGATGTGTAGCTTTTAATAGAATTTTTGGAGATGGTCTTTGCTAATCAAAGATGAGGAAGGAATGCTGTGAGAAAGCATATGGCACAAAGGCTTACTTTGTGTGTGGCAATTTCTTCTTTATACTCAGCAAAACTCTGCTCCATTTCCATTGATTGCACCTTCCAAGCTCCGATTTCTCCAGACAGTTTGGTGTTTTCTGATAAAAGAGATTCCACCAAAGAGGTATCTTCAGTTGGAGGGCTCTCTCCAGGGGTTTGAGGGGCTAAAGTGGGTTCAGTTGTTGAAGGGGAGTCCTCGGTAGCTGCTATTTTTCAAGCCAGTAAGTCACCTTCAAGGCTGGCCACTTTCTCTTGAGCTAACAGATGATGTTCCACAGCTGAATTTCTCTGGGCTACTAGTTTTCAATTTTTTCCCATGCAACTAATCAAACGCCCTTCCACTAATGACAGCCTGATTGCAGCGGTAAGGCATGACCTCAAAGAACCAAATTTCAAATAAATTTCCTGCATCATTTCTTCTAGTTCTTTATCAGCATGATTAGAACCATTGCCCTTTTCCAGAAGGTAGGATGATCCATTGAAGGGAGGATGATCTTTAGATTGGCACAGCTTTATCTTTGCCTCAAGGTTGTGGAGCGTGTCCTTCAACGAATCTTTCTCTTGATTGCATTTATAAACATCTCGAAGCGCAATTAGCAACTGTTTATGTGTTTCATCCAGTTCTTTTTGGGCACCTGAAAGATCTTTGCAAGTGCTTTCTAGTACCATTTTCATTGAATTATACTATGAAAGAAAACAAAGGTAAAATCTAATAAGTGGATATTTAAATTAATTCCCAAAAAATAAAAATTGAAAGTTAAACAGAGGGGGAAAATTTTCCTATATGGGACTAACCTTAGAATTATCATCTTTTGATGTGGAAGCAATCATTTCTTCCACGTGAGTGATTAGGGAATCTTGTTGAGGAGAGGTGCCTGCAACTTTTGTAAGGTTCTTCTCTGCAGTTTGAATTTTATCTTCTGCAGCCTGAACCCCTTTAGTGAGGGTATCCCTTTCTATCAACCATTGATGTCTTTCAGTGTCCCACAGCTCTTGTTTTTGTTCTAGCATTTTCTGCTTCCTTTGGAGACATTCCCTTAGGCACAAAATTTTAGCATCCTTTTTGCTGAGATCCTCACGAAGGCTTTCGTCGCCAATGGAAAAGAGGGATGCTATACTGGTTGTCACTTCGTGGTAAAATCTACAAGCCTTGATCAAACGATTCAGCTGAGTTGGAGTAAAAATAAAGAAATAGGAGACAGAGAAAGATATAGGAGAATGGAAACAACCTTAGGATTGGAGGCAATTCTTGAAAGGTGATGCTTGAAATCTAATGCAGGCACTGCATCACTCGAAAAGGGTAAAGTTTGTGGTTGAACATCTTTAGCAGCTTGAATTCCCATGAGTGGTTTTTTTAGGCTTGGTCCAGGAAGTGAGCCTTGATTTAAGAGGAGAAACACTGGAGTTGTGTGGGTGGAAGCCTGATGTGAAGGATCAAGTACCCCCACAGACCGAGTTTGATTCTGTTTCCACGGTCTTTGCTTCTTTAAGTCCTTTGTGAAACCCACTGTAATTGGTAAAAGAAAAAGAGTTAGCTAATACTGATAAATCTAATAACATAATAGATTTATTGATGACAATCTCTAGTAATGATAAAATAATAACACAACAGGTTCACTAACGACGATCTTGAGGCAAGGTTGGTTTGTGGGGTTCCCTAAAGTTTTATCCTCTAGAATTGGATGAGGGTAAAAGGCAATTTTGCCGCTTGTAAGGAACCTCATTATGTAAGGTTTGTCCATGCCCGGAAGCCAATTTCCACAGTTCTCTGAAATGGTATTATATGGGTTGTAGGAATGTACCCTTCTTCCCCAGGGAGTAGTAATAGGGGATGAGATACGCCCTTTTTACCATCTTAGATCGGGCTGGAATCCTTCAGAATGGGTATATTTTGGGTCGGTAGCAATTTTAGCCGGCGTACTAATGGCGGACTCGCTTAGACTAATTCTAGCGGAAACTTTCTCGGAGGTGGAACCCTCGTCAGACCGACCCATGATAATGTGAGGGAGGGGGGAGCGCAGGGAAAATGGGAAAAAGAGAATAGAAATAGGGATGAAAGAACTATACATAATAGGGATGAAAGTAAACTATAGAAGGAGAATAGGGATGAAAGAACTTACTAATTTCTGGAAAGAAGTGATGGAAGTGGAGATAGGTCTGTAAGAGAAATACAGAAGCCAAATTTTGTAGAAAGATGCCTGTAAAGAAGAATAGGAAATATGGAGGTGCATATGAGAGGTAAATATGGTGACTGAAGTGACGGATCATAATTTCTGCATTGGAAATACAAAAAGTTATGGGAAGACGTTATCACCTCTTCATCTTCTGAAAGTGCAGCATTGGAGGGGCAGTGACACGCGCAATTGTATTAGCACGCGCGCACTATTTCGGAATGTTAAATGACGAATTGATTAGAAAACCAGATTCTCACTTTTCCAGGCACATTGGGAGTTTCTTATTAAGGACACATTGGAATCTTAAACTGTTTAGAGTTGGACGGCGTACAACTTGAGTCCTTTGACGATGGAAAACTTCATCTCTTCGAGGACTGAGATCTTGACTCCTTCGGAAGAAAACTCCATCCCTTGGATGGCAGAGAGGTTGAATCTTTCAAGAACAGGAGTTCGATCCATTTGAGGTCCTAGAATTCGTCCTCTTGGAAGAGAAAAGACTCCATCTCTTTCAGGGATAAGATCTTGACTCCTTCGAGGACAGAAGCTTTCATCCATTCGAGGGCCTAGAAGTTGACCTCTTCAATGACAGAAGACTTCATCCTTTCGAGGGCAAAGATTTTAACCCCATCAAGGATAAAAGAGTCAATATTTTTGGGAACTGGAAGCTTGACCACCCCAAGAATGGAAGACTTCATTCCTTCGAGGGCTGAGATGTCGGTTCCTTTGATGACTAAAGACTTCATCCCTTGGAGGGCTAAGAGGTAGACACTTTCGAGGATAGAAGACTTTATCCCTTCAAAGGCTGAGATCTTGACTTCTTCGGGGCCAGAAGATTCCATCCCTTTGAGGGCTGATATCTCAACTTCTTTTGGGCCAGAAGATTCCATCCCTTCGAGGTTTGAGATCTTCATTCCTTCGGGGATAGAAGATACCATCCCTTCAAGGACTGAGAGGTTGACCCCTTCAAGGAAAGAAGACTCCACCCCTTTAAGGAATGAAGACTTAGTCCTTTGAGGATAGAAGAGTTCATCTCTTCGAGGGCTAAGATCTGCATCCCTTTGAGGGTTTACAGTCTAATCTTTTGAGGAATGAGAGCTGGACCAGTTTTGGAAGATTAATAGTCCATCCTTCGAGGGCTTAGATTTTCACCTCTTCAAGAATAGAAGAGTTTATGTATTCGACGGCTGAGAGATAGATCCCTTGTTAAAAGATCATCAATTCCTAATGAAATAGATGTAGCAGTAGATTGTTAGAAACCTACGGTTTTTACTTGATCCAGGATGTGGGATGTATATGGCATTCTAAAGTGCTCTATTAATTGGCTAACAAGTCGTTTCATGGTAGTTCTATTGATTGCTTTATTGTAAAAGACCAAAATAAATTCATTGAAGAAAGAAAATAGGTTCGCGTCAGGTACAACTGTTACAATTTTCACTGACTAATAACCAATTTGGTATCGAGGTAAGGAATACTCAGTTACACCAAAAGATGTGGTTAACATTTAGAACCGCACTTGTAACCCAAGTTAGTTCACGAGGCTGAGGTATTATTTGAATAAATCTATTGGTAAATTGAATTATTTAAATGTAAAATTAAAGTAAAGTTCATTTGAGAGGTGGAACCGTTCGAGGGTGGGGAGCTGGACCCCTTGAAGGGGTGGACCTTCAGCCCTTGAGGGCTGAGAGCTGGACCCCTCGAGGGCTGAGAGCTGGACCCCTTTGAGGGCTGAGAGCTGGACCCCTTTGAGGGCTGAGAGCTGGACCCCTCGAGAGATAAGAGCTTGATCCCTTGAGAGCTGACAGCTGGACTCTTTTGAGGGCTGAAGGCTTCACCCTCTCAAGGTCTGAAGACTCCACCCCCTCGAAGGCTGAAGGTTTCTTCGAGGGCTAAAGCCTCCACCCCTTCGACGGCTGAAGCTCCACCCCTTCGACGGCTGAAGACTCCACCTCTTCGAGATCTGAAGCTCCACCCCTTCAAGGGCTGAGGGCTCACCCGTTTGATGGTTGAAGCTCCATTCCTTCGAGGGCTGAAGCTCGACCCCTTCAAGGTCTGAAGCTCCACCCCTTTGAGGCCTGAAGGCTCACCCTTTCGAGGGCTGAAGACTCACCCCTTCGAGGGCTGAAGCTCCACCCCTTCGAGGGCTGGAAACTTGACCCCTTGAGCCCTGATAGCTGGACCTCTTTGAGGATTACGAGTCCCTCAAGGCCTCTGAGTCCACCACTTCGAGGGCTAAAGCTCCATCCCTTCGAGTCTTGAAGACTCACCCCTTCGAGGGCTGAAAGCTCCACCCTTTCGAGGGCTGAAACTCCATCCCTTCGAGTGCTGAAGACTCACCCCTCGGAGGGCTAAAGTTCCACCCCTTCAAGGTCTGAAGATCCACTCCTTCGAGGGCTGGTAACTCACCCTTTCAAGTGCTAAAGACTCACACCTTTGAGGACTCAAAACTCAGCCCCTCGAGGCATGAGGACGCACCCCTTCGAGGGCTGAAGGTCCACCCTTTCGAGGTTTGACGCTCCACCCCTTCGAGGCCTGAAACTTGGACCCCTCGAAGACTGGAAGTCTAGCTTGACCCCTCGAGGCCTGGCATCTGGACCCCTTCAAGGGATGAAGACCCACCCTTTCAAGGGCTGAAGCTCTATCCCTTCGAGTACTAAAGACTCAGCCCATTCGAGGGTTGAAGACTCGACCCTTCGAGGACTGAAGACTCGATCCTTCAAGAATTGAAGAGTCGAACCCTTTGAGAACTAAAGAGTCAAACCCTTCAAGGAATGAAGAGTTGAACCTTTGAGGATTAAAGACTCAACCCTTCGAGGACTGGAGACTCAACCTTTCGAGGACTGAAGAGTCCAACCCTTCGAGGACTGAAGACTCAACCCTTTTATGACTGAAGACTCAACCCTTAGAGGGCTAAGAACTGGGCCCATCGAGGACTGAAGAGTTGAACAAGGGCTGAAGAGTCCAACCTTTCGAGGGTTGAGAGCTAGGCCCTTCGAAGCCTGAAGACTCAACCCTTCGAGGCATGAAAACCCTACCCTTCGAGGACTGAAGACTCAACCATTCGAGGATGGAAGACTCGACACTTTGAGGACTGAAGACTCAACCTTTCTAGGACCGAAGACTCGACCCTTCAAAGACTGAAGACTCAACCCTTCGAGGTATGAAGATTCAACCCTTCGAGGTATGAAGATTCAACCCTTCGAGAACTGAAGACTCAACCTGTCGAGGTCTGAAGACTCAACCCTTCTAGGACTGAAGAGTCCAACCCTTCGAGGACTGAAGACTCAACCCTTCTAGGACTGAAGACTCAACCTTTCGAGGGCTGAGAGCTAGCCCCTTCGAGGACTGAAGAGTCCAACCCTTCGAGGCTGAGAGCTTGGCCCTTCAAGGAGTGGAGACTCAAACCTTTGAGGGCTGAAGACTGAACACTTCGAGGGCGGAAGGCTCAACCCTTCGAGGACTGAATAGTGGACCCCTTTAAGGACTGAAGAGTCGAACACTTCAAGGGATGAAGAGTTTAACCCTTCGAGGGCTGAAAAGTCCAACCCTTCGAGGGCTGAGAGTTGGGATCTTCAAGGCCTGAAGACTCAACCCTTCGAGGCCTGAAGACTCCACCCTTCGAGGCCTGAAGACTCTACCCTTCGAGGACTGAAGACTCAACCATTCTAGGACGGAAGACTCGACCCTTCGAGGACTGAAGACTCAACCCTTATAGGACCAAACACTTGACCCTTCGAGGACTGAAGACTCAAGCCTTTGAGGAATGAAGACTCAACCCTTCGAGAACTGAAGACTCAACCCTTCGGGGACTGGAGACTCAACCCTTCGAGGACCGAAGAATCCAACCCTTCGAGGACTGAAGACTCAACCCTTGTAGGACTGAAGGATCAACCCTTCGAGGGCTGAGGGGTTAAGTTTGGGACTCGAGGGGTCAAGTTTTCAGCCCTCGAAGGGATGGACTCCCAGTCCTCGAGAGGTTCAGCTTTCAAGCCTCGAAGGCTTCAAGTTCTCAGACTCGAAGGGGTGGAGTCTTCAGCCCTCGAAGGGGTGGGTCTTCAGCCCTCGAAGGGGTGGGTCTTTAGCCCTCGAAGGGGTGAGTCTTCAGCCCTCGAAGGGGTGGTGCTTCAGCCCTTGAAGGGATGGAACTTTAGCCCTCGAAGGGGTGAGCCTTCAGTCCTTGAAGGGGCGGAGCTTCAGAGCTCGAAGGGGTGGAGAATTCTGCCCTCGAAGGGGTGGATGCTCAGCCCTCGAAGGGGTGGAGCTTCAGCCCTCGAAGGGGTGAGTCTTCAGCACTCGAAGGGATGGAGCTTCAGCCCTCAAATGGGTGAGTCTTCAGTCGTCGAAGGGGTGAGTCTTCAACAGTCAAAGGGATAGAGCTTCAGCCCTCGAAGGGATGGAGCTTCAGCCCTCAAAGGGGTGAGTCTTCAGTCGTCGAAGGGGTGGGTCTTCAACAGTCGAAGGGATGGAGCTTCAGCCCTCGAAGGGGTGAGTCTTCAGCCCTCGGAGGGGTGAGTCTTCAACCCTCGGAGGGGTGGACTTTGAGGCCTCGAGGGACTCGTAATCCTTGAAGGGGTCCAGATGCCAGGTCTCGAGAGGTCAAGTTTTCAGCCCTCGAAGGGATGGATTCCCAAGCCTTGAGGGGTCCAGCTTTCAGACCTCAAAGGGGTTAGACATCAGCCCTCGAAGGGGTGAGACTTCAGCCCTTGAATTATCATAATTCTTATATAATAATATATAAAACTAATATAATTCTTATATAATTCTATATAATAATATATAAAACTAATATATAATAATTGTTATATAATTCTATATAAATCTATATAAATATATATACTAAATATAGAATTAAGTAATTTGGTTTTCAAATACAAATAATTTTATTTCAATCAACGGGTTCTTACCTGAATTATAGAGGAGTAGTGAGGAAATTATTCCCGCTTGAATTTATTATTTTAATATTGAATTAAGAAGTCATTTGGTTAAGAGGCCACCCTTTCAAGGAGTAACAGTCCATCCCTTCGAGGGCTAACAGTTAAACTCTTTCGAGGACTGGGAGCTAAACCCTTTCGAGAATAGAAGACTACATCCCTTCGAGGGCTGAGAGGTAGAGCCTTTCGAGGGCTGAGACCTAGACCCCTTCGAAGGCTAAGAGCTTGATCTTTTCGTGGACTGAGAGCTAGACCCCTTCGAGGGCTAAGATTCCATCCCTTCGAGTACCGAGAGCTAGGCCCCTTTGAGATCTGGGAGGTAGACCTCTTCGAGGACTAATAGTCGACCCCATCAAGCCCTAAGAGTCCATCCCTTCGAGGGCTGAGAGTATACGCCTTCGAGGACTGGAAGGCCACCCCTTTAAGGACTGAGAGCCCACCCCTTCGAGGAGTAAGAGTCCATCCCTTCGATAGTTAAGAGTCCATCCCTTCGAGGAGTAAGAGTACATCCCTTCGAAGGCTAACAGTTAGACCTCTTCGAGGGCAGACAGTTAGACCCCTTCGACAACTGAGAGCTTAACCCCTTTTAGGAGAGAAGCGCCCTTCCCTTCGAGGAGTGCTGGAGGACTTAAAGGGGTGGGCTCTCAGCCCTTGGAGGGTTAGACTCTTACTCCTCGAAGGGGTCCAGATCTGAGTCCTCGAGAGGTCCAGGTTTTAGCCTTCGAATGGGTTGGACTCGAAGGCATTCAGGGAATTTTAGTCCTCGAAGGGGTCAAGTTGTCAACCGTTGAAGGGATGAACTGTCAGTTCTTGAAGGGGTCTGGAGGTCCGCCCTCGAGGGGTCAAGTTTTTAGCCTTCAAAGGGGTGGCCTCGCAGCCATCAGGGGACTCTTAGCCTTCGAAGGGGTCTAGCTTGAAGCCCTCGAGGGGGTCTAGCTTTTATCCTTCGAAGGGGTGGACTGGCAGCCCTTGATGGGTGAAGCTTTCAGCTGTCGAAGGGATAGGCTCTTAGACCCTCAAAAGGATAGACTGTCAGTCCTCAAAGGCAGAAGGCCTGATCTCTTCGAGGGTTGGGATGTAGACACCTTCAAGGAATGAGGACTCCATCTGTTTGAAAGCCAAGAATTCAACTCCTTAAGGCCGAATGGGTACTTCTTCAACCCAACCATTTGATCCCCTACATCTGAAAGTCAAGTTTGCGAGTGGGTTCTTCTCGAATCGGTACGTTTTGAATAGGGACTTGTTGAATGGATCAAATGCAATTCCTCCACTTCAAACATCACCGCTCGAATGGGTACTTCTTAAACATGTTCACTGGAAGCCTTCCCTACCCGGACAGAAGAGTCCATCCCTTTCAGGGTGAACAACTCAACCTGTTTGAGGACAGAATACTCAATCTCTTGGAAAGCCGATTATGTACTTCTCCGACAGTACCTTCATCTGTTGAAGTTCCACAGTGGTTTGTGCAATTTAAATATGATTATTTTAAAATTTAATATCTATTATTTCATGTTGGTTAAACTTGAAATGTACAATATTTATAGCAGTTTAATTTTTAGTGTAAAATTTAAAACGCCATTGGTGAAAAACTTGTAAATTTTTTTGAAAACTATACAGTGATATAGTAATAAGTCTGGCATTTCCTAGGCATGCAATACTAATACATTGGGAAAATTTATTCATGAGGCCTGATAACAAGTGAATTGTTGGTGAATTGATCACAACACAGTGCTACGACTTTAATTTATCAGCCTTAGAGGTCACTTGCACCACATGATATTTGAAAGATGTCACAAAAAGGGATATCCGCAAAAGAAAAATTCACTTGATTTGAGAAACAATGCAAGAAAAGGTTTCTATTGGAATTAGCTTAATTTAGGCTTCTTCCCTTCTGCTTTTGATAGCTGAAATTCCTCACTTTCGGATTTAGGAAAAAGGTTCTTTCTTCGACGTAAATAGGTAAATAGTATAGACGGTGGAACCTGCAGCAGAGCCCAAAAAGGACCCCACCAAATACAAAAGAATCCAACCTTAGGTTACCTAGTAAACCTAAGGAGCAAATCCGCAAGTGAGATATGGGGGGGGATGGAAGAGTGCAAACCCAAAGGATAACACTCTCCCATCCCCCCCTTTTGTCTAAGTAAAATAACTACCAACCCTAAGTAAGATAATCGAGCAAAGGGAGCACAAAACAACCTGGGAAAACACAGGCTATAAAACACTCAAAAAAATGAGGTGAGAACAAACTCACTGCCCATAATCATAAAAAATCCGCTTCTACCCCTAACAAATGGGGCCATCTTCACTTTGATTCCAAAATGCAGCCGAGAGTTGTGAGTCTCAGGTCTTGAACTAATGTAATTTCTAGAACGTTGATGAAGGAACTAAGATCCAATGTCGGATGATATGAATATCCTTATGCAGCCGAGAGTGTCTCGGGTCTTGGAAGTCACATAACAAAACGAAGCCGATGATCATGTTAGCACCTTTCTGGCACGAATGAAAATCTGCTTCTACCATGTACATCCCTAAGATGGAGATAGAGGAATGTTATTGAAAAAAAAGGTTCTTTCTTGCCTTTAGTGAAGGTGGTCCACAATCTACAGAGTCTATGATTGAAGGAGCATGCATTATATTTTTATTATAAAGTAAGCAAATATAATGGTAAGGTAGAAGTACTATATCAGATTAAATGCAGTTATACCTTGAATAGTAAGTTGTGTTACAGCAGGTGGAGTTTGAATCTCCAAATGTGATTGGTGACCACCTTTTTTTGGGCAATTGAAGAGTTGAAACCTGGTCTTGCAAGCATTGTTTTTCAGCAAAATTAAACACAGTATATCTTGGAGTAAGCTGGCCACCCTTTAATTTGGAGATTTGAATTTGGACAATGTAGTCAACATTGTGAATAATAGAATGGCGATCCTCAATGTATTCCTATAATAAAAATTATCTTATGTTTAAGCTTTATGCATGGGTTTTCATGTGATAAATTCAAAGTCTTGATTGATATGTCAAAATAGAAAGCACTAACCTGTGTAACGCCATCAATAGTTTCCATTGCTGTCAACCCCAATAATCTCTCAGCAGGTTCACCGAAGAAGGTAGTAGTGATAATACCACTGTCATCAATAAGATATGCTTTGAAGTGACACCTATGCAAATAACACATTTAAAATAAGAGTAGGAGTAATCTAGTAACTATGTGATATTTAAATAAATACATGTTTTTGAAGATATTAACAATATATAATGAAAGAAGTTGGTTAGCTTTTTACCTTGGTTGAGCAAGCTGCTTCTCTTCGCATAAATTACAGGTGAATTCATAATGTAAGGAGGCACTTGTTGAACGGAAACATTTGACGCAGGCCATATAGTAATAATTCTGAGAGATGTCCTGGAAAGATATCTTCACTTCTGAAGTCACCATCTATTTATGGAGAAAATTATTTAGTCACAAATAATGCCCTGACCAAAGAGGAAAACATAGTACCGGATAAAATTAGGACATTATTTTTACCTTTTGAGTTGGTAGAATATAACCAACTGAAGTGTAGACAGTATCCACAGTTGTCGCTGGCATTTTCCCCAAGGATTGGTTGAGGCTACTAACGGTATTCATGATCTCTCTATGGTGTTATTTTTCCCTGGAAAATTAGTATAGTAATAAATGTAAACATTGCTCTGAATATTCGTATGACCATATGAAATGAATGGGAAAAAATAGTACCATTTTCTCAATTCCAAAGATTGACTATCAGTGCCATTAATTAAAAGGGATGATCTGTAATGTGTTGATACCTCTATCCTTGAATAAAGCAAAAGTGAAAATGTTAATAGAAGTTTTTTTGATAACGGAATGGAAATTAGAGATCGATGGGAAATTGGTTTTATAAACATATAATACCTTGAAAGGAGTCAACCTTGAGTCAACGACAAATTACTACAGGCAGGTCATTGACAGTGGCTTGCAATTGTTTACCTTCATTTTCAATAAATTCTTGCCACATAGTAAAAGTCATAGCTTGTAATCTAAACATGGATGAAAAACATTAAGGCAAATTGGGATGTAAAAGATAATTATATAATAATTTTCCAACAGATACCATTTTTTCTTACTTGTCATCAACAAGAACAAATTTTTGAATTTTCTTAGACCCACTCGGTGTGTTGACAGCACGAACTGGGAGGCATTGAGCAACAATCCCTATAACATCTGTAATTTTATACGATTAGTAAATGCAAAAAATATGTTGAAATTTAAAGTTAAGAGATGTATTGAGAAATTACTACCTATCAGTTCTTGACGTTTATCGACATGTTCATGGATTCTTTCAAATGGTACATAAGAATGTTGAGCTGAAATTTGATGGCCGGAATCAAGCATTTCTTTGATAATCGTACTCGTGTCGATGATCCACTGCATTGCTATATCGCCCTTTTTATATCTGGGATCAATTGCTCTTATGTTTGCATTCAATATCTTGTACTGGTTATAAACCTGAATTCTTTGGCTCATGGTTTCACATGCTTTGTTAAACATTATACCTTCCACTTTGGCTCTCTATATCATCAGTAAATTTATCAGTATAGGAAATGATGATATTATAGACTATTATAAAAAAAGATTTAATTACCTTTTCATCAGAAAAAATAATTTTTTGGACTTTTGTAGAACTCCTTTGGCTTTGAAGTACAGAAAAATTTTCATCGACCGTAACGACTCTGATCCAAGGACGATCAGTATTGCGTAGTTGGTCAATGGTTTTTTCTGATGCCATAGTTTCTGTATAACATATAATGAGATGTTTAAGTGGTTCAATATTTTAGTAAAGATTTAAAATATTTGAGCATAATTTTTTGAAATTGTGTAATAACATTAAAAAAGAAAAAAACAAATAAGGGAAGGAGATTGAAGGAAGTTACCAGGATGCTATGTTTAGAGCAGTTTCTGAATGTTTTTTTCCGTCTTCTGTTGTTACCTGAGATGAACTAAGAAGATGATGATTATGATGACGACGAAGGAAGGGAAGCAAGGTAAATATATGAACAGAAATGTATTATAAATAAATATATAATAATATTTTCCAATATATATACACATATGTATTTTCTTATATTATTATTATTATATTAGAAAATATTATTAATTAAGAAAATAAAGAGATAAGGACAAAGAGCTTATCAAATTGTGTAAATCATGAGTAGAAGGTGAAACAGAGGTATAATGACAGCAAGGTACCATACTGACTACAGAAGGTACAAATGATAAGAAGAGGGTGGAACAGTATTCGAAAAAAGATTCTCATATAATAATAAGACAATGAGATAACAAGAAAAAGTATAGGAAATTGTGCTAATGATGAGGAGAAGACAGAATAATAGTACACTCAGCTCTAGAAATGATTGTGAGGCTTTTCCTTCCTTTTTTTTGTTATTTAAGATAAGATAAGATGAGAAGATGAATGATTATGATAAGATAAGAAGGAAAAGTATATGAAATTGTCCAAATGATGAGTAGAAGGTGGACCAGAGGTATAATAAGAAGGAGGTAGTATACTGACTACAGAAAGTGTAAATGATGAGAAGAAGGTGGAACAGTATTCGAAGAAAGATTCTTATATAATAATAAGACAAGGATATAATAAGGAAAATATAGGGAATTGTGCTAATGATGAGGAGAAGGCAGAAGGTACAAATGATGAGAAGAAGGTGGAACAGTATTCGAAGAAAGATTCTTATATAATAATAAGACAATGACATAAGAAGGAAAAATATAGGGGAATGTGCTAATGATGGGGAGAAGTAAGAACAATAGTACACTGGAGCCGAGAAAAGATTTCGGCGAACAAAGAGTTTTAAGATAAGGAGGAATAGTAATAGGTTGTACTTATGTATATATATAAAATAAAAATATATAAAATAAGAAGATAAGATGGAAGAGTATAGGAAATTTTGCAAATGATGACAAGAGGGTGGAACACGACAACACGGTATCCGATGAAACATTCCGGTCAACAATCCGTCTTAAGAGATGGTGAAAGAGTAATATACTGTACCTCATTTGACTGATGTGTTGACTCAAGTGTTGCCAATGTTCCAGTCAAATCCTCTTCGGAAGAGGCGAAAGCTTCCATTATATGTTTGATAGGTGACGTTCTAGAAGTGAAGGCTGGCATTGGAAATTGGAAAGGTAAAAATTCCATTGGAGGTTCGAGGACAGAATACTGAACCCCTTGGAGGGCAGAAAATGCCATCCTTTTGATGGGCGGGACGTAGACCCCTTCGAGGCCAGGAGAGTTGATTTCTTTGACGGCCGACAAGTCGACCCCTTCGAGGAAAGAAAACGACATATTCCTTCGAGGCCAAAGAGCTGAACCCCTTCGATGGCAGGAGACTCCATCTCTTCGAGGTCAACATCTGGACCCCTTCGAGGGCGAAGAGGAAGAGCTGAACCCCTTTGATGGAAGAAGACTCCATCTCTCCGAGGGTCAACAACTGGACCCCTTCGAGGGCAGGAGGCTCCAACTCCTCGAAGAGAGAAAATTAAACCTCTCGAATGGGTGACAAAAATGAGGTCCTTTTGGTCGGCCACCTGGCAGCACATGCACAGGTGAAATAATTTAAATATTGTATTATTACAGTTGATTATCTGAAGAACTATTAAACACATACCTTTAATATAGGTTTAATCAGATGTATATAACTAGATCTCTATTGCATTTATATTGGACAATAGTATTTAAATCTGAAATTTGCACATCAATAATAACCACGCAGAAGCAAGATGTATAAATAAATTAAACCTCTACAATGTTCCTAAAGGCATCTGTACAAAATGAAATAAGGAAGTACCTGCAAGTTCAAAAACTGAGGGAACTCCAAAATATGCAACAGAAAAGGCAAAATGTTGTAGATTCAAAACGGGGAGCACAACATGAGGAAAAATAGAATAACTACTGCTCCAGAAAAATCTCCTTGTAAACTATATTTTTAGTTTTATTATTTACGCGTGCGCCTTCAAATGTTGAAGGTGTCAAAAGAACCTTAACATATTAAGAGGTTTTTACTCAGGATAAAGCAACATACAGCTAACCATGGGAAAAGACAGGCTGCTCTAAATATAGTCCAACAAATGTAATGTTTTGCCTTGGGACTTATTGATTGTCATAGCAAAACAGAGTCTCACTGGGAATTGAAATCTTTTGAATGGTATGGAGGTCTTACTACTTTGGTCACAAATGATTGGTATTCTAGGAATGAGGACCTATTTGCCCTTATAAAGCCCAAAAGCTATCTCAACCCTAATGGTTGATTGACACAACTCACAAAAAATTAATCGCATTCCATTACATAATCCCTCAGTTGGATTTAAATTACGTATGAGCATGATAGGACAATTTGGTTTTAACAGTAATTTATGGGGTGGGAGACCTTTTGGATGAAGTGTATTAAGAAAATCCTCATGATCACTTGATTGTTTTCACCCAAAGTTGTATATGTACTAATATATAATCTTGGAGTGCCAGGAAAAGCATCAATCAAAAAGTTATTTTTGCTGTCAACTGCAACATTTGTTGCAGCCAAAATGCACCTTCATATCATATCAATTGGATTTACTGCATATGAAGCTAAATCTGTGAACATACACTCAATTAACCTGTAAACCATTCAAATTCTGAGAATGTTTCCATTAATAATCGATTCATTATGTAGAAGATCTGTTGAAAAAGGATAAAAATGTCTTACCTTTGGATGGATGCTTCTTTCCCAATATATGGAATAATGATGTGAGCTGGCAATTCAACCTCCTCATTATAATTAATATGCTCTATTCCCTCACCTATACGTAATAAAAAAGAGCAAAATTAAGGATCATTTAAAGCCCTCATGTTTTGATGAAGATGGAACTTTTCCAATTTTGGCCATAAATGAGAATATACAATGGATGCTTGAACTGTTTCATCTCTTGATGCACCTGGTATAACAGGTAGTTTGCCTAAAATCTCCTCCTAAGAGAAAAACCTTACCACCGAATGGAATATCAGTATCCATGAGATCCTTCAGTAACATATCCAAAGCTTCTAATGATTGCCGTTTTGCCATTGTGGCCTCATCCCAAACAATCAACTTAGCCTCTATTATTAACTTTGCTAAACCACACTGTTTGCTCAATTGGCAATCTTCGGTGTCGGAACAATCAAATGGAAACTTGAAACGGGAGTGTTCAGTCCTTCCTCTAGGCAACACAAAATCAGCTACTCCAGAGGATGCAACAGCCAGTGCAATATGACCTTTAGACCGCAACGTCGCAAGCAAAGCTCTATACAGAAAAGTTTTCCCTGTACCACCAGGCCCGTCAATAAAGAAAGATTTTCCACTGTTAACCATAACACTTTGCATGATTCGATCATATACCAGCCTTTGCTCAACATTTAATAGACCGAACAGTAGTAATTCTTCATCCGAAAATTGAATACTCCTCTCACTGACTATTTCACGTGTTCAAATCTCATGAGGTGATACATCAGCAATACTATCCATCAAACCATACTGTTTAATATCTTTACCCATTTCAAACAAAAATCCATTTATAATATTCAAAACCTTTGTATTTATAAAGGCTTTAGTGAGATGGGGTTGTGTTGATGATTTCTTAACGAAATCTGAACATAGTTCATCTCTAAACTTGAGCCATAATTCTTTCAGATCACGTGGTGAGCAAAATACCAGCAGAACAGCAAATAAAGATCTCAAAGTTGATGGAATCTCGAATGAACAAGCTTCCTGTAGGGCATCTTAAATATAAGTATCTGAAGTCAACAAACCATATCCAATTGTGGCCTCTCTGTAAGTATTGTATTGATTTCCTTCCACACTTTTCAAATTTTCAAAGGATGTTGGTGATCGAACATGAGATAGAAGAAGCCTTAAGTAATAGTACTCACCCTCTGTGGGACTCACTGCAACCAGCCTACCGATAATATTCTTCGATTTTCTCTTCCTCCAACTCCGGTTTGATGTTAACCACACAAAGTGTTCTGGAAATTCTTTATATAAAAACTTCAGTTCTTTTGCATGAGGGTCACATGCATTCATTTGAAAGAATCATGTAAGTGTAGTTCTACTAAGAAACTCATTTTCAGCAATCGACTCAAGAGCGGAATCCTTATGAAATGTAATATATTGCTGACCTGGTAAGTGGACTTGAAGAGAGTAAACAGCAGGCTGCCTATGGTTTAACTTAAAACCATATATTCTCCAAGTTGCTTCAAATGGATCAATCCAATGGCCATCTTAATACAATTTGACTTCATCAATAATTGTATCCTCTGCACCAATCTGCAATGCAAAGCCAATTCGGTCACTGCCCTTGAAAATATACTTGTGAACATACTTGATGAGCCGAATAGTTGAGCAAATCTCCACATTTATATGACACTCATATGTTGCGAATAAGTATTTATTATAGCCAACAACCCAGTTATTTCCCAGAGCATGTTTTTTTATGGTAACTGTTCTACCATTATCTCTCCTTCTATATAATGGATAACCATCCTCTTTATGACATGTTGACTGTATAAATGGCTTAGGGAATCCAAATTTACACTTATCGTTCCTCATGCAGGGGCTTTTAGGATTCAATCTACCACATGGTCCATGCATCATATATTTTCTCACAATACGAAAAAGATATGATTCTTTCTCTAGATCCGGCAACTCGGCACAAACAATTTTATCATAAGCATCGGGCCCCAATGGTTTACAACCACGTTGTAGAATAATTGACATATGGCAAAGAGGCAGACCTCTTTTTTGATACTCAATAACGTACAACAAAGATTGCACATTACCAAAAATTTCCTTCTGAATAATGTCATCCTTCAGCTTATAAACCTTAGCGCGGAAAATTCTTGCAAGTAAATCTGGCCTATCATTTGCAGCCTCACCAAAATGAAGGTTTTCTTGAATCTCTGCCCAATACGGATTACAAGTGATGGTCAGAAATATATCAGGCTTGCCAAACTTTTGAAAGATGGCCATGGCATCAAGATACCTATGATGCATATCTCTAGGACCCCCTATAAATAAAGCTGGAAGTACCACCCGACGACTAACTACGGATCCATTTGCTAAACCAGCATTCATACCATCCATAGGACCCTGCTCCATTTCAGTTCGAAACTGCCCCTGCTTGTCCCTAAAAAATTCTAGTCGGCTGGTTTCTAGTTTAATGTAAGCATCAACAACAAACTGTTGTAAGAGGCGTCCAACATGTAGAAACATTGATTCATCATCTGACCTCATTTGTAATTTATAGCAGTAATACTCCCTTGCAGTAACTGCATCCTTGTTTTTTTTTCCCATCCTTGACAACTGTAAGGAAAGTAAAACATAAACATGTACTAATGTGAATTGTGAAAAAATCAAAAGAGCACAACTACTGAATTTAAAAGTTGACTACAGACCTTTACTCTCAGAATCTATCAGTGATTCAGGATAATCAAACACCATCATTTCACCTCCAGACTCTTCACAGACCACATGCCTCCTCATAATCCTTTTAATATTCAAATGCCAACCAGATTGGCCCTTCGGAAAAATTAAAGGATATTGCATTGGATCATAACATCCATAATAATGTTTGATATTATAAATTTTACCATCAGTGTTATAGACTTAAACAGGTACATTCCTTACTGCATCTTCCTCGAACGGTTCAACAAATATACTACCAACATGTGACACTGTTGGGATGTTGTATCGCCTCTGATCAAGTTTTGGATATGCATTTAGAACAATAGTCTTCGTCTCGATGCTGTCAATATTTTTCAACTATTTAAAGAACTGACATTATGGATTATCTCTCAATATATCCATTAACAATTTCATCATTGGCTCATCGAATTTGTCAGCACAGCCAGACCCCATTCTCTTTTCGAACTCAAAGTCTGTGTCAAAAAAATACAGCTGAACACCAGCAGGTTCAACTCCCTCAGATACTTTCAAAGGTTTCAGATAGTGATACATTTTACCATGGACTTTGAAGGTATAAATTCCGTTGGGATTACCAGTTAAGTTGCGATCATAACCTGCACTCGAAGTTGTAAATGCTAAATTATTGTTGTAGGTCCGAACATTCTTCCTAAAATGGATAGACCGCGGTGTGATGCCAACAAAAAGAGCTTTTAATTGGTTTGGCATTGGCACAGATGGAAAGTAAATTTCCCCTCCCAAACAACAGAATAAATTTGACTCTCCCTTAAGTCTCTTTTCCTTGCAATGAACACAATCAGTCATTACATGTAATGTCTGTGCAGAGGTGGGAATGTCATCTCCGAGAGCAATATTTTTAAACTCTCTTTTTCAGTGGACTTGAAGAGAGAAAAAAATTAAATATAACACAAATAACCATAAGCCAGTTAAACCTCATGTATGAAAAGATGTATTTTATGTAGGTAAAAATTCTATTGCTGACATAAATATATAGAATACAATAAAGTGATAGAATACAAATAGAACTCTAGCTTAATCAACATGAGTTATTTTAGAATCAATTATGATCTAATCACAAATATGATTTACCTTTACCATAATGTGACTGGTTTGCTACAATTGCGAATTGAATAAAGATATAATTTAATTTATTCATGACACATACAAATACTCACTATTTTACTGAAGAGTATCACATTTCAATATGAACCATTTAATTACACGTAAATTCCGACGTACAGCTAAAACAAATATCTGTAAACATGAAAATAGCCATATGATAAACCAAGAAAAACAAACCTGCAGAAGTAGAAGGTAAATTTCCATCCCTTGCAGTATGAAGAATAGCAGAACTGATAATTGGCAAATGTCTATGAGAAGAGGAACACTCTGCTTGGTGCACATGGCCAGAAATATCAACTGTAGAATTTCATTGTAACAAACCATAAAAAAAAGATCATATGTTTAAAGTTGGAATATACATCAAACAAAATGCTATATATGCAAAGAAAGAACGATGAATGATACACAAATATATATAGACCTGCAGAGCTGGTGTTGACAAAATGAACAGACGAAGAAGAGGATATTGTGTGGTGAGCATGAGCATAAATATTAACTGAAATATTTCCTCGTGAAGATGTAACAGAATTTGAAAATAAATCATATGCTGCACAAAAAATGCAGAGTAATTATGTGGGAGAAAAACATAGAGAAATGGATTATACCAATCACTGTGAATGAATTTACGTATATACAAGATTCAAATAAGTTTGATGTTGACCAAATAATGCCAAAGGCATAAACCAAAATGTGTGACAAAACATAATGCTGCAAAGCCAGGTACAAAAAAATACAATGAACATGTAAAGACAGATTGACCCCTGCAGCGAGCTCGTAGATTGCGAATTTTCTAGACACTCAAATCACTTGACTCAACGATTAATAAATCATCAAGAGAAGACACTAATCTTGATGGCTCTGCATTTCCATAACTAATGTTATCCATCAAATTCCTCGGTGGGAGTGGATTATGAAATTCCTATACAATATCTATAAATAAATAAAGTTTAAAATTGTAGACACAAATATGCCACTGGCTGTTGATGGGATGTTTCAAATGAACGTCTTAGTGTGACCTGCTCTCTTTTTCGTTGGAGCATTAGTAATTTTTTTTCCGGTAGGGATCTCACCATAAGCCTTTCTTCTCTAAGAAATTTCATGGTCCCCTGTAGAAAAGAATTTGGTAAATTTGATTCTAATATGAATGTTCATGATTACCATTGGTGCATATATATGTGACAGTGGTAAACCAAAACACCCCTTGCATGATGACCAATCGATAAAATAAAATAACAGAAAATAGAGCTGATAAGGAAAGCACACAATGATTATATCAGCAGTAATTATGACACTGGCGTTGATAATGAGAGGAAAAAATTAGGACCAAAAGCATATACCAATATCATTCACCAATGAACCCTCCACTGACTTAAAAGAATGTTTTAAAGCACCCTGCTCCCTTCTCCGCTGCAACAATTGTTCCTTTACCTCAGGTGATAATTCAGCATAAGCCTTCCTCATTTTAGCATTTCTATTTAATTTATCAACGACCTCTATTGATATATTTCTAGGTTTTATAAGCAAAAAATATTAATTTTATATAAACATGACCAAAGACCTGAAATTCAAAAACCCACAAGCATTTACTGGGAGAAGAACAAACCACACGATTTCAGAATGGTGGGATTCCAAATTGTGAGGAAAGAGTTTGGATTAGGGGATGTTAGAGTAAATCATATTTCTGATTATATTTTAATAATTAATTCTAGAATAAGTCACGTTGACTAAGCAATGTTTATAATATTTTCTTTTTTCATGATTTATTTATTCGTCCACCCCTTCGACGAAGACCGAACCCCTCGAATGAGTGTCCAGAACGACATTGTTTTGGTAGGCCACCAAGCAGCACATGCAGAGGCACATGGAGGCGCCACAAATTTTGACAAATGGAAGAGGTCCAACTCTCAGGCGTCAAGGGGGTCCAGATGCCAGACGTCAAAGGAGTCCTGCTCTCTGCATACGAGGAGTGCAGAGTGAACCCTTCGAGGACTAAATACTGAACAATTTGAGGACTGCAGGCTCAACCCTTCGACAACAGAAGGGTCAACCTTTCAACCCTTCAAGGACTGAAGGCTCAACCTTTCGTGGATTAACAGCTCACCCCTTCGAGGGCTGAAGCCTCACCACTTCGAGGGCTGAAGCCTCACCCCTTTGAGGATTGAAGGCTCGCCCCTTCAAGGGCTGACGATCCACCCCTTTGAAGGCTGAGAAGCCACCCCTTTAAGGGCTGAGGATCCACACCTTCGAGGGTAGAGATCTCCAGCCCTTCAAGGGGTGATGTCTCCACCCCTTCGAGGGATGACGCCTCCAACCCTTTGAGGGCCAAAAGAGCCACCCCTTCGAGCCCTAAGGGCTCCACCCCTTCGAGGGCTAAAGCTTCACTACTTCGAGGGCTGAAGCCCCATCCCTTTGAGGGCTGACGATCCACCCCTTCGAGGGCTGATGATCCACCCCTTTGAGGGCTGATGATCCACCCCTTTGAGGGCTGAGGTCTCCACCCCTTCGAGGGCTAAAGTCTCCACACCTTCGATGGGTGATATCTCCAGCCCTTCGAGGGATGACGGCTCCACCCTTTTTGAGGGATGACGTCTCCACCCCTTGGAGGGCTGAAGTCTCCATCACTTGGAGGGCTGAAGAATCCACCCCTTCGGGGGCTGAAGAACCCCTTCAAGGGTTAGAGTCTCCACCCCTTTGAGGACTGGAGTCTCCACCCATTCGAGGGATGGAGCCTCACCCCTTCGAGAGATGGAGCCTCACCCCTTCGAGGGATGGAGCCTCACCCCTTCGAGGGCTGAAGCCTCACCCCTTCAAGGCCTGAAGCCTCACCCCTTCGAGGGATGACGATCCACCACTTTGAGGGTTGGAGTCTTCACCCCTTCCAGGGCTAGAGTCTCCACCCCTTCGAGGACTGGAGTCTCATTACTTCGAGGCCTGAAGCCTCACCCCTTCGAGGCCTGAAGCCTAACCCCTTCAAGGGCTGAAGATCCACCCCTTCAAGGGCTGAGGATCCACACCTTCGAGGACTGAGGATCCACCCCTTTGAGAGCTGAAGTCTCCACCCCTTGGAGGGCTGAAGACTCCACCACTTCGGGGGCTGAAGAATCCACCCCCTCGATGGCTCAAGTCTCCACCATTTCAAGGGTTGGACTCTCCACCCCTTCGACGGCTGGAGTCATCATCACTTCGAGGGCTGAAGCCTCCACCCATTTGAGGATTGAGATGTCCAGACCTTCGAGGGCTGAAGGTTCCACCCCTTCGAGGTCTGAAGGCTCCACCCCTTCGAGGGCTGAAGCCTCCCCCTTTCGAGGGCTGAAGCCTCACCGCCTTCAAGGGCAGAAGGTCCACCCCTTCGAGGGCTGAGGATCCACCCCTACGAGGGCTAAAGATTCACCCCTCGAGGGCTGAAGATCCACCCCTTCGAGGGCTGAAGCTCCACCCCTTTGAGGGCTGAAGCTCCACCCCTTTGAGGGCTGAAGACTCCACCCCTTCGAGGGTTGAAGAGGTGCCCTAAACGACGTCATTTTTGTCGGCCACCTGGCAGCACATGCTGGACCACATAGAGGTACCATAACTTTTGACAAAAAAAGATTCAGAAGAAGACAAAAGTGGTGCCCAAAACGACGTCGTACATAGAAGGGCACATGTTCGGCCTTGCTGGGAAATGACCACAATGGCCATGATGACGGTTGACACAAGCGTGCCATTTCCAAGTATTCCTTTTATATAGTAACCAGATGAATTCTAAAAGTGCAGAGAATTTGGTTTTGTAGAAACTATAAAGAGGAATACTTTCATTCTCTAAGACTGTGAAAAGCAAAGGCATCAAGAACGATTCAAAAAGGGAAGCAACCTTATACACAACACTTCTAATTCTTCTCCTTTTCTTCCTAACATTGTTCATGCACGCAATTTGGAAATGGCTCAGACAATGTCAACATTCTGCTTTTTGTTGTTATGGATTATCATTCACTCGTTTGAGCTATCAAGCGCTATGTAGTTATTTTATCAAACTCTACTTGAGTCTGGCACCGAGTGAGCAACGTTTATGCCATTGTGATTTGCTGTTTTTGTTCAATTCAATTCATTACCATCGTCTGCATTTGTGGAAAATAGTACTTTTAATACTGACTGATGCGTCTTGAGAAACTAACCAGTCAACGGGCTTGAGCTTCTTGAAAATACCTGCAATAAAACTATTCCTGGGGATTCCAGGGGTCAGTCTGCCGATGGCTAAGTTAGTTTAAGAGTCTGTATATTGTTAAGATAGAATGAATAAGAAATGAATACGTACATGGTTTTTTTTACAATATGTCTTAAATAACAATCTCCTTAACTATAGTCATTAATACCCTATAAATACAACAATTATTATGATACAATACCCCAAATGGGCCGTTATTAACCCAGCCCAACCTATATCAAGAGTCCCCCTCAAACTAGATTCTTCTTATTCGAGATGCTGGAACAAGCACCCGTAATGCAAAATCTCGTTATTTCTCGGTGATTCGAGATCCTCAGATCATCCATGCTTGAGACCATAGATTCCCAAGGGTGTCTCAAGGATGTGGAGGTTCAAGATAGACCTTGTTCCATATGATTCCATGTTTCGGGTGAGAAAATATGGTTTCTCATTAAATTTATTTATTGGAATTTCAAGAGACGCACATGTTTTGACAACAAAAGACGTGCGTGTTCGAAAACCATGCATGTTCTCATTCCCAAAGTTAAGTGCAGAGAGAATATGAAAAGACAGTTACGTCTTTTCATAACTTTTTAGCTTTCCAATGCAGTTTTTAATAATTCTGCCCTTTCTTATTAATTATGCGCTCCTCTTTTCTTAACCTTTCATTCTTACTCATTTTAAAGAAATTTCACAAGGGAAATTTATCTTGGAGCCATTTCCTTTTTTCCTTTTTATTAGCACCCCCGTCCTCATCGTCTTTCTTCTAAAAACCAGTAAGTTTTTCCCTTCTTCTCCTTATGTTGTTCTGTTTCTTTATTCCTTTGAAATCATAACCAATTCCAACAAGGGTTCCACTGAGAGGGAGTTTTTTGGTGAGGCTACGACAAATGAGGAGCGAGTTTATTCATCTGTGAGGGTAGGTACTGATTCCAAATGTAGTCACTCTGATGAGTCACAATGTGATTTCCATGCAGGAGATCTACCTTACCATACTACCCCTAACCCCAAAGTTATCCCCATCACGGATATGCCTCCAGGAGGATACACCAAAATTTGGGCCCTAGGTATGGGTAAACCCTATGTGGGAAAATTCCCCTACTAGTGGTAAGATTTGTTTTTATCCCCCCTCGAGTCCAACCCTCAAGATCCAAGAGGGAAAAAATGTGTCTCCTCAAAGAGAGGAGGTACCACTCGGGAGGAGAGAAATACTCCATGAGGTTTTAGGAGTATCTCTAGGAGAAAAAGTACCCTGAGGTAAGAAAAAAGGGGTGTTGAGAGGGGGAAGGTTTAAAACTTCTGTAAAAGAGCCCCCATTCTCGAAGACGGGAAAGGTCATCTCAATGATTATAGCTTTGATTCCCCTTGGTGTGCGGATATCTCTGGATGTAGACTTTTACCCTTTCCGAGAGGGTGATACTCCACAAAATCTTTCTGAGGGAAGGTCAGCTATTTCCCTTAGGAATTTACGCTAAGGGCTTACCTTTCCTTTTCCACCCCTTTTCTCCAAACTTCTTAAATAGTTCCAAGTGAGCCCTACCCAAGTCCATTCCAATGTTTTGGTGATTATCATGATGTTTTTATCAAGATGCCACAAATTTGATATCACGCCACAATATAAGCAACTCTATTCATTGTATTATATATCTTTTAGTGGAAAATCCTTGGATAGGATTATTACTTTCACTAGTCGAGAGGTGTGTCACAAGGTTTTTACTGTTCCTGGTAATTTGGGTGATTGGCGGAGATAAAGGAAGGGGATCTCCTTTGACGGAAAAAGGCATTGAGTTCCCCCAGTGAATTTGGGATGTACAGGTCGAGTCTTCTAAACTAGGGGAATACACTTTCCCAAAGACCATCGAGAGGGATACGCAGAAATTATTGTCCAGTTCCCTCAGTTATACTTCTTTTCGTAACCCCAACTAGAATATCGACGGCTTTTCCTGGTCGCCTATAATATACTAGAAATATGTGTATAAAGAGCTCCTGAAGAGTAGTAAGAAGAGGAAAAGAGGATCTAAAGACCCTCTCGAAGACCCCCCCTCGATACCCCTGATAGTTGTTTTAGGCCCTCAGAAGTCTCCGAAGGTGTTTCAATATAACTCTATTATTGTTGCTTTATTCTTTTCCTTTTTTCAAACTAACGTCATTTTTTTGTTTTTCATTAGTGGGTTTCAGTGAATCTTTGAAAAACAAGAAGAATGACTTGCAGCAGAACAGCTCTTAGGGGACCCTTGCCCCCATCGAATCAGACTTCCACACCTCTAGTGGATGGTGGAAGGACTGTTCCAAAGAAAAGGGATGATCAAACATTTGACTCCAGGAATCTGCATCAAAGGACAAAAACAGCAGGTGGGTGAACGTCTCCTGTCATCCCACAACTAAATCCCCAGGCGTCCTTCTCAAATGCAGCGATTACTGCACCTAGAATTCTAACATTGAATGAGCAAGCTCTTGTGACTATGGTCGCCAACTCCTTGGTGTGCTCGTGCTTAATTATGATAACATATCGTAGACTTCTGCTAGTTGTTTAACAATGGTTGATGATTTTGTCTAGGCTTCCCAACATCTTGGCCAGGTAACACAATACTTGTCTGGCTTTGTTTAGGCCATGACCTAAGGTCACAGTAAATTTCAAGAGAGCAAGTCCAAAAATATTTCAAAATTTCTAATATAAGAAGATTGATTGAGGTCGAGAAGAAGTTTCTCAAGGATGAGAAGAAAAAGATAGATGGATTTGATGCCGAGAAGCGATATCTTACCCTGGAGAAAGACACACTCGAGAGGAGGATTAAAGCAGTCGAGGACCCAGAAAGCATGTTCGCTTGCTAGAGGCATTTAAGGAGAAGTTGTTGAACAGTCCTGAGCTATTCCAGTTCTTTACAAACCTTCTCGGGATAGCAAAGCAGTTTGGCTACAGCGATCTGGCTGAAGATATTCTAAAGCCTCATCTCTCGTCTTCCCTATCGGAATATAACGTTAAATTGGTGGATGAGCTTATCAATCGTGAGCTTATGACCCTCCTTGACACAAAGTGGGATGAAGTGGTTAAGCTTAGTGGCTTGTGTTTTGCCCCGATGGACCATGTCAGGTCCAATGGGAAATATTTTATGACCGAGGGGATTCACTCAAGTTCCCTTCCATAAGCCACGAAGAAGGCATCCGAGCAAAGAACCCTGCCTCAGCCTAATGTGGAAGAGCGGATTGCATCCACCTCGAAGGAGGAAGATTCTAGTGTTAGTTACTAATTGTAATCTTTGGAAATTTTGGCCTCCTCGTGTAACCTCTTTTTTAATGATAAAGATCTTTTGGACTTCTGTGTGTCACTTTCTTTTTCTTATCCCTCGTAATTAAACTAATTGAAAAGGCTGTTAGGGGTGCTTACTATGAACTGTCAAATTCTCAAATAGAGTTGAATGAAATACACAAGAAAGTGATGAAGGCTATGCATGACCTTTCTACATGTAACGAGAATAAACAATCTTTAAGAAACAAGATTAATGAACTCGAAGGGGAACTTATGATGTGGAAATCGAAAGAACATCCAGCTTTGAATGATTTTTTAAAACAATTCTTAGCCAAAAAGTTCAACAGGGTTGTTCCTCTCAAAGTGGTGGAAGATCGTGGATCAGCAAAGTTAAGAAGAATTACTGCTCCAAATAAATAAACAGTTTGGGTCTTTGAAATCATGTGTCGTTGATGCAACTAGGCTGCTGGTCCTCAAAGGGAATCTAACTGCGTGCATGGGCAAATTGTATACATTGAGGCCGTAAAGAGAGGACATTGAAGAGCACTATATGGTGGCAATGAAAAAAATTTCCATGCTTGAAGGAGAATTATTAAATATAGGAACCACTAAGGAAGGTTCTCCCCACATAAAGGAATTGCCAACATGGGATTCCCTTACTGAAGACCTTTCCCTAGTTAACTCTCTCCTGATTGAGGACACTCGGAAAGTACAATCTATAGATTATGAGGAACATATTTCCAATCATGAAGTGAGCCTTAGAGCCCACATGCTTTTCCACGACATTCCCACTCCCTATTTAATAAAAAAGGATCATCTACCAGATTTTCTCTTCAAGGCCTTTCGATATTAGATCAAGGAGGTCAATGTGTTATGAGAATGGGACTAGTCAACAAAAAAGGCCTATGATTTTATCCTCGAGTTGTTAAAGGAACCGCGTTTGAAGAATTACCCTCCTTTGAGCGGTTGCAGACCTTCCAAACTAAGGAAATAAGTTTTGGGCAAGACTGCAAAGAGATCTTCTAAAAGATATCGCGAATGGGAAGGTTCGTCCTCAAAAGATATCGTGGAGGGGAAGGGTCAGTCCGCAAAAAGGCAAGGTAGAACAATAGCTCCACTAGACCCTTCCGAGTATCCCGAGGAAGAACAAATGAAGGATATCTAGAGGGCAGTTGACATTAAAATGGAACAACTCGAGCAAGTGGAAGGAAAGCTGCAGAAGCTAGTGCCCTCTAGAGGGGTTTGTCCCCCACTCGAGTAGATGGATGTAGTGTTGTGTAATTGTTTTGGTGAGATTGAGGTTGTCTTTGTGTAACTTCTCTTACAACCTAAGATATTCAATTCAACACATAATATAATTGCCTTCTTTTGTCCTCAAGGTTGTATTCGAGGACTTAAAAGTTCAAAGAAATATTCGAGTTGCTTATCAACATTTCTCTTGAGTCAAAATATTATAATTTGCGAATGTAAAATCTCACTATCGGTATCGTGTGCCATTAAATGTTTGAAAATTTTGTAGTCAATTTAAAAACAAGAATAGAAAATTTCAAGGACACAAGTAATTTTACCCAGGTTCGGTGTTTCCTCCTACATCCTGCAAATTTTTGCTCCACTATATAACCATTTTGAGACTTACAGAGTTATGTCATGAGTTCCACTTAAAAGCATGCCACTTGATCATCAGCCATAGCTGGAAATACAATCTAGAGTGCCGCTTATGGGAAAACCACTCGAACATCATCTTGAGTGTAGGTTAAGAGCAAACCACTCGAATACCATCTTGAGTGCCGCTTTAGAGGAAACCACTCAAATATCATCTTAAGTGCAACTTAAGAGAAAATCACTCGAATATCATCTTGAGTGCCGCTTTAGAGAAAACCACTCAAATATCATCTTGAGTGCCGCTTTAGAGAAAACCACTCAACTATCATCTTGAGTGCCGCTTAAGAGAAAACCACTCGAATATCATCTTCAGTGCTACTTTAGAGCAAACCACTCGAATATCATCTTGAGTGTCGCTTTAGAGCAAACCATTCAAACATCATCTTGAGTGTGCTTTAGAACAAACCACTTGTTGAGCTTTCGGAGCTGATAATACTTTCTCAGGTTAACAATGTTCCATCTTCTAGGCACTCAAAATCCATACATATTTTTGAGAACATAGCTAACTCCTGGGTGCGATTCTATCACCTTGTAAGGTCCTTCCCCATTTGTAGCAAACATCTCTTTAGGCTCCTTCCAAGTTTTTTTCATTTTTCTCATTACCAACTCTCCCGGGTTATAATACTTTCTTTACCCTCCTATCATGGTATCTTTTGACCCGTTCCTTTACCTTAACTTTATGTAGGGAAGCCAGTTCTTGCTTTTCTTTCACCATGTTAAGATCTAAAAATTCATTCTATTGATTATTTGTCTCATCTGTGGCGGCCATCATCCATGGGCTAGGCACGCCTATCTATGCAGGAATGCCTGCCTCTAAACCATATACAAGACTATAAGGTGTTTCTCACGTAGCAGAAGATTTAGCTGTTCTACATGCCATAAATTATTTGGTAGTTCCCATATCCAAATTACCTTCTGCCCCCTCGAGCCTAGCCCGGATGCCGTTCACTATTGTCCTATTGTAACTTCTATCTATCCATTAGCTTGGGGGTGATACACAGCTGTTATCTTCTGCTTAATGTGATATCCCTCTCACTAACTTTTAAATGGATATTGAGCAAACTACGTCCCGTTATCTGTGATGATTTTCCTTGGAATTCCAAAACGACATATGATGTTCTTCCAACAGAAGGCAATGACTGTATTTCCTCTTATGTTCATCAAGGGCTCAGCTTCCACCCACTCTGTGAAGTAATCAATAGCTACTATGAGATACTTGAACTTCCATGGAGCTTCTAGAAAAGGTCCTACTAGGTCAATCCCCCACTTATCAAATGGCCACGAGCTGTAAATGCTTCTCATCTCTTCCTAGGAATGTGGGTTATGGGAGCATGTTTCTAACATTGGTGACAAGCTTGAATGTATCTATTCGCAAGTAGAATCCTGCTCGAATGAGCCTCCTTGCCACCGATCGGCCCCCTGGTGACTAGCTCATATCCATTCGTGGACTTCCCTTATCAGATAATCGGCCTCATTAGGGCTAACACACCAAAGCAGCAGCTATAAGTGACCCATTCTGTATAATATTCCCTCTTGTAACACATATCTTGGAGCCTTCAACCTTACCTTTCTAGCCTTAACCTCATTCTCTAGCAGGATTCCCTCTCGAAGGTATCTTACAATAGTTGTCATCCAAGTATCTTTCTCCTCAATTTAGATAACCATATGTTCTTCAAAACTTTGTTTATGCAAAGTTTCCATGAGCAACTGCCTCTGAGATTGGATCCCCAGATCTGAGGAAGCAAGCTTGCTTAGAGCATCTGCTTTATGGTTGCTCTCTATTGGGACCTATGTTAGAGTATGAGATTTAAAAGCTTTCAAAAGACTTCTTACCACATCCTGGTACCTTTGCAAGTTATGTTCTCTGGCTTCATATTCTCCATTAACTTGTTGAACAACAATATGAGAATTGTTGTAAATTTCCAGATCTTCCACTTTCAACTCCTTGGCTAAATGCAAGCGGTTATCAATGCTTCATATTCACCTTCATTATTGGTCGCCTTAAATGTGAAGTTCAATGCATAAGGGTAATATTTGCCTCTAGGGATAGTTAATAGTACCCCAACTCTACTACCATGAATGTTATGAACCATCTACATATATCTTTCACATTTGCTTTTCTTGCATGTCTCCCTCTAGAACTAGAAAACCCCCTTGAGTAGTACCTCCTTCTCGAGTAGAATCAAGGTACTTAATGGGTTTCAAAGTTTCTACTATAAAACCAGCCAGTGCCTGGCCCTTGATTGCAACTCAGGGGTGATATTGGATGTGTCACCCAGTTCCACTGCCCACTTCATCATTCTCCCAGAAATTTCTGGTTTTAGCAAAATCAGCCAAATTGGATGGTTCGTGATTACCACTATTGTGTGCCCTTGAAAGTAGGGACGCAGCCTCCTAGTTGCATGTACCAGGGCTAAAATGAACCTCTCGAGGACAGTGTACCTTGTTTCTGGCCTCTGTAAGGCACGACTGACAAAATAAATGGGATGTTTCACCCTCTCCTTTTCTTTTACTAAAACAGCACCGATCGTTAAAGGCGAGGCAGAGATGTATAAGTATAATGTCTCTCCTTTATCAGGCTTCACGAGAGTATGTAACATCTTTAAATGTTCCTTTAGTTGTTTGAATGCTTCCTCACATTTTTTATTCCACTCAAATCTCTTTTCTCTTCGAAGGACATCAAAAAAGGGAAGATGTTTTTCAGCCCCTTTTGAGAGGAATCTGCTCAATGCCGTTCAAGATCCTATAAGTTTTTGTACCTTCTTTATTGATTGTGGAGCTCTCATTCTTATCAATTCCTTGGCCCTTTTTTGAGTTCACATCAATACCCCTTTCAGAGACCACGAATCCAAGGAATTTTCTTACCCCCACACCAATAGCACACTTGGATGGGTTTAATTTAAAGTTAGCCTCTCGAAGCCTGACAAAAGTTTCCTCTAAATCTATTAAAAAATCCTTGTGACTTCTAATTTTTACTACTATATCGTCTATATAGATCTCCATATTTCTCCAGCATTGTTTAGCCCAAACAACATATTCTTATAACAATAGTTACCCACATTCATGATGAATGATGTCTTCTCCTTATCATCATCTGCAATGAATATTTGATGATACCCCTTGTGTGCATAAAAAAGGGCCAGAACTTGATATCCGGTAATGGCTTCCGCTAGCTTGTTAATTGGTTGCAATGGATAGCTATCTTTTGGTCAGCATTTGTTCAAGTCAATAAAATATATGCACATTCACCAAGCCCCATCATGTGTGGGAACCATGATAGGATTAACTAACCATTTGGGGTAGAACACCTCCTCGATGGCATATTCTTTTAGTAATTTTCTAACTTTCTCTTTTATGGCCTCAGCCCTCTTGGAGCAAACATTCTCCTCTTCTTCTTTATCATCTTTATCAATGGGTCTATGTTCAGCCTATGCAGTGCTAGATTCGAGGGCACTCTTGTGAGGTCAGAAATATCCCACGAGAATACATCCCTATATTTCTCCAATAGATCTTTCTGCCCCTTTTTAATATCCTCGACCATTAATTTCCTAATAGCTATTGATCTTCCATCCCGAACAGGTATCTATATTGTAGATGCAGGTCTCACTTCCCCATCAATGACGATACATTCCTCTATTTTCTTGCTTCTTTACTGAGGTAAGTTTACAACTTTGTGCCACAGCTTGATCTCCTCGAATAGATGCTACCTCATTTTTAGTTGGAAATTTCATTATAAGATAGTAAGGTGACCAGATTGCTTGAGCCGAGCACATCCATGGCCTTCTAAGGATCACATTATATAGAGATGGGGCATCAATAAAGGCAAAATTACAGCTTATGGTAACCCCTTTATCACCATCTGCCATTTGAACCAATAGAGTTATCTCCCCTAGGGTAAATATCGGGTTCCCTGTGAAACCAGATAGAGACGAGGTTGACTTTTTCAAGTTACCACACCCTATATCTAACTGAACAAAACAGTCAATAAACATTACTTCTACTCCACTCCCATCATCAATGAATACGCTCTTTACCAAAGATGTTTCGATTATTACCGAAACCACCATTGGGTCAGCATAGGGTGTTTGATTTTACACTGCATCCACTTTTGAGAACGTTATTGTCGTGTCTGGTCAAAGTCTCTTGTAGCAAGGTTTTCTAGCTGGGGCCCTTCAACCATCCGCTCTCATGAAGACATTCAAGGATCTTTCCCCAACAACGTTGTTGATGACATTAATCACTGTTCGAACAGGTGGGTTTTCCCCATTCCTATTATCTTGATTACCCCCTTGTTGCTCCTGTTGTCTCTCCTGTCTCCCCTCTTGCTTACTATCTTAAACCATCGGCTCACGAGGCCTACTATCTCCCCTACTCCAATTATTCTGGTTATTCCTTCTGTAAGGCTTCCATTGATTAACTCGAGGCCTTGGAAATGCAACTATATTTTCGTGCCCTTGCCCTCGAAACTGTCCTTCCCGCTCATACCTGTTAATCTTCATTCTCAACTGCATGCAATCATTCATGTCATGACCATAATCTCTATTCACAATATTGATTTGTGGCCCTCCTGGACATTACCAAGTTTGTTGAGCTCTGTAAATGTGGGGGTGGCCGAAACAATCCCTGGTGTATGCTCAGAATCGGCGCAGGGGTTCTTCCTCCAAGTGTTGGTAGTGTGGGAGCATACCTCTCGAATGGGGGTCTAACAGGTTCCATTGGTCTCTTCCCTCATGGATCCACATTTCTTCCATCTTTCTCTGTAAGACTGTCTATTTTCTTACTGGTGGCTTCTTCCACCCTCGAGTATTGTTCCACTACCTCCTGAAGTTTTTGCAAGGTCTTGGGGGTATTTATGCTTAACTTCTTGTATAGCTCCAAGTCTTTCATCCCTAACAAATACCCTTGAATCACTTCATTCTCTGTAGTCTCTATTACTCCTAGACTTTCATACATATATCGGTGATAGAATGTTTCCGTGCTTTCTCCTGGCTTCTGCTTCGTTTAATAAAGCTCCAATAGGGTTTTCATGAACATTTTCTTCTACGCGTACTGGCTTAGCAATGTTCCACTAAAGTCTCAATAGGAGTGGAGTGAGCCTCTTGGTAATTTGTTAAACCATTCCTGAGCCTTCCCTCGAAGATAGCTTCCCACCAATTTGCACGTTAACTTTTTGTTAAAATCCCTCAAATTCATCAACCCTAGGAACGTCTGGATGAACTCTCGAGGATCGGTCTCGCCACTATAGGTGGGAAGTCCCTCCGGAGGCTTTATTTCCATTGGCCATCGAACCCCTATTAGTACTGCGCTGAAAGGTGATCCTGCAGCTTGGCCTATGGGCTCAATCAACCTATCCAGTTCCCTCTTAAAGGAGTCACTCACATCAACTCCCGGTTCTTGCTGCTTCCCTATCAAATTAAGACCCATGTCGTTGCCTCCGGGTTGCAATGGATAAGCAGGCGAGACCCCCAAATACCCAAGGTTTGTCCAATGCTGCTTGATACTTGGATGGATTTGCAGTTGCCCCTAGGGTTCGTAAGGCCTCCGGTTGGCCATCACTTCTTGTAACCCTGTATTTCCATATCCTTGAATACCAGAAGAAGTTATCAGCCCATATGTTGAATCTATCCTCGGTAGCATGGCAATTGAAGTACATAGGGCTAGTGGAGGCATTGGATACATTGGGCCTTGCAAGTAATTTGGAAAAGAAGGTTGGGGCCTCGCTTGTAGCGTCTCCCCAACATATGCTGGGTAAGAATATGCTACCACGTGCTGAGAGGTGAGTCCCACAGTTACTTCTATGGGCGAAGGTGGCATCACATCATACGCGACTATCACACCCCCTCGGGGGGGGGGGGTACTGCCTGCTCTAAATCCTGATTCAGACGTGTCACTCCTACATTCTGGTTCCCTTGCGCTATTCGCCATAGGCCTCCATATAGGAATAAGTAGAGAACTCTGTGAATCTTCCATCTCTCTCATCCCTCGAGCCGACTAGCCCACATTGAACTGGTCTAAGATTCTTGGCTTCCTGTCTTGCCATTGCATCTGGGCATCCCGAGAACCCTGCAACATCCTCTCGAGTGGTCGCAACAGTACTCAGAATAAATCCGTTTGAGGCTTGCACCCCTTCGTGTTCCACCAGTATAATAGGCTCCACCCTTGATTCAATCACTCATACTTGAACATCGCTCACTGCAGTACCTTGCATCCCCTGAGGGTTAACCATGTCTGTTCTCTCAGATTGCACTTTGTTACCGGCTCCTCCACTCTTTAACCTTAACCTTTCACTCCTTCTAGTCACCGTAGACACATACTCAAAAAACTCAAACCTGGCTTATTCGTCCCCACAGTGGGTGCCATTTGATGCATCTCGAGGAACCGACCAGTCAACGGGCTTGAGCTTCTCGAATACATCTGTAATAAAAATGTCCCTGGGGGTTCCAGGGGTCAGTCCTCCGATGGTTAAGTCAGTTCAAGAGTCCATATATTGTTAAGACATAATGAATAAGTAACGAATATGTACTTGGTATTTATACAGTATGTTTTAAATAACAATCTCCTTAATTATAGTCATTAATACCCTACAAATACAGCAATTATAATGATGCAATACCTCAAGTCCCAAACTGTAATCCATCGATCTCAACCACTGCAATCCATCGATCCCAAACCTCCAAAGATCAAGTCCCAAACTTCTGCAATTAATAATGAACAACGATGATCAACAAGAAATCAGGTTTGTTATTCAAAACTACACAATCAAATCAGTTTGTTGAACAGTTTGTTATTCAAAACTACACAATCAAATCAGTTTGTTGAACATTGTACAATTAGATTATGTAAAATTTCATTTATTTTGCAGATAGGAAGATCAATTGATGTGCGAAGAAGATGATAGCAAAACTGAATCTTCATCAACAAACCTTTTAAACAATGAACAACAATTTACTATGGTGAACGACACAATCAATGAAATAAAAAAAAATCTGTGAAAGGTGAGTATGAAAACCGGAATCATCATATAAAATCTGATTTAATCTGTTTACGAATGTTTCAGCTCATAAAGCTTGTGAATATTTTGATGCAGACTGATCTTTCAGCTCAAAAAGCTTCAGAGTGTTTTAATGTTAAAAATTGATGCTCTGTACCAGTATGTAAAGATAATGTTGTAGATCTGTATCAACTTAACCACAATAAACTATTATGTGATGTTACTGATACAGAGATTGATGTGTTAATGAAAGTGACTGATACTTGTGTATCTAGTGTCAATTATTATTAAATATTGGCTGCTAGAACTAGTGTATCATACTATAAAAAGAGTGAGTGATTTCATTACGCTCATTGATAAAACTAAATGCTCAGTTCTGGCATGGGTAACAAATCTTGGAATTCTGATTCAAAGCCAGACATGCATATACTGCAATGTGATGTTTCTATTATATGGATTGATGTTTTAAGAAAAGTGTTTGATGCTGCACCTAATGTAGAAACAGACCTGCGTATACTGGTATGTGATGTTTCTATCATATATATTGATGTTTTAATAAAAGTGTTTAATGTTTCTACACAATATGTCAACTGTTACTGAAACTAATAGAATTGATTTGTGATTTTATAATCAATTTAAATGATCTGTGATTTTACTAACAGATCTGCCAGATGATTTTCCTAATCTATTAGAGATAGATGCAAGGGAGTGTTTACAAGGAGTGAGAGCAAGAACTTGGGAAGAGCTTGAAAAACTGTATCGAGCACATGCAACTGTGCTTGGATTTTGTGTAAGGAAGTCAACAACAAGATAGTCAAACCAAGGAGTAATTAAGGAAAAATATTTCACATGCTCATGTGAAGGAAAGTCCATTTCAAGAACTAAAACCACACCTACTCTATAGCCAGAAAGGAAGAGAAAAAGAAAATCAAAAGAGCTTCCAGTGATAAGAACATAATGCAAAGCTCAGATCAGGATCAAGCTAGTTGATGAAAAGTTCTATGAAATCAAGCACCACATTGTTGAGCGTAATCATGAGTGCACAAGATCATAATGGAAGTACCTGCAACGTAGTGAAAGAAGAATCGAAAATGAGAAAGCAGGAGCAATCAAAGCAATGGAAAAGGCAGGTCTCAAACCAACAGCAAGTTACAAACATTTAGCATGTGCTACCCAAGGAGAAGAAAATGTTGGGCACACTATGAGAGATCGCATTAATTATATGAATAGGTACAGAATGGACACTATAGAATGAGGGGATGCTCAAAATGTCATAGATGATTTTTATCAGATTGTTGCTGCCGAGGAAGACTACTTTTTTAGAGTCAAGCTGGATGATGAAGGAAAACTAATTGCACTCTTTTGGAGAGACTCAATGATGAAAGAAGATTACATGTTATATGGTGATGTTGTGATTTTTGACACCACTTATCGGACAAACAAGTATAATCTTATTTGTGCTCCGATTGTCGGGATAAACAATCACTGGAACAGTGCAATGTTTGGGTGTGCTTTTATTGGAGACAAAAAGGCTGAAACTTTTGTATGGCTGCTAGAGGTATTTAAAAAATTAATGGGGGGAAAACAACCAGTGACTATATTCACTAATCAGGATTTGGCTATGGCAAAGGCAATTAAAGAGGTATTTCTAAACTCTATCTGATGATTGATGTTTCAAGTTATGTGTTTAACCTTTTAAATATTAATTATGATGTTTTAAATATTCCTTCAGTTGATGTTTTGAACCAGTGTCTAACTTATTATATTATTTAGTTAATGTTTCATAAAAAAGGTCTAACCTGTTATGTTATACAATTGATGTTCTAAATATATATTTTAGAACATTGCTTCTAATTATCTTACTTGTGATGTCAATAATTTAATTTTTAAATCATCACCACAACCTGTTTTAGAACATCTGAGAACTCATCATGGATATGGATACAATTTCTCTTGGTTTTAACACTGCAACATGAGCATCCTACATTTATAATTGATGATACATTAGCAGCATATGACCTTTTTAAGAAACAATTTGATGATGCATTTACTGAATTGGTTGTTTCATAGGTATTCAAAGAAAAAAAAACATAGACTCTGTTTGTGGCACCTAAAACAGAATGCAATTAGTCACTACGGTAAAGTAAAACTGATGAAGAATTTGGAATGGAATTCGACCACTATTTAAAAGGTTGTGTAAATGAAGAAGAATTTGAAAAATGCTGGAATTGCGTGATAGAAACCTACCAGCTGCAAGAAAAAGAATTGTTCAAGCGCTTGTACGAACCTTGGGATAAATGGTGCACTGCACTAAGCAAGGATTTCTTCTCAGCTGGAACTTTGTCATCACGGCGTAGTGAAAGTACCAACAAAGCAATCAGCTTCAATGCTTCAAAAACAACCAACTTGACACAATGTTTTGCAATATTTGGAAAAACTGTCAAAAGTTGGAGAAGCATGGAGACAAGCAGGGAATACAGTGGATCAGTAGGAAAACCAAGAGCAGCTGTAGAAGGGCCCGGATTACTAAAGCAAGAAGGGGAGATATACACTCTTAAAATTTTCAAGGACTTCGAAATAGAGTAGAAATTAGCAATGGCGAGTAAAGTGGAGAAAATATTCAACATTGGCTATGAAGATATTTACGAAGTCAGCCCAGAAAATAATGAAACAAATGTAGAGAAGGTTTCTTATAGACTCGTGGATGGTAAAGTGGAGATCAAGTGTTCATGTAAGTACTTTGACGAAGTTGGGCTGTTGGGCTTCCACAGCCTTCGTGTGCTCCACTTGCGCAACATCACAACAATACCTGAAGATTATATACTAAAGAGATGGACAAGGATGGCAAAGAAGGAAATATGGAACTGAGTACTTGGAGGTGCATCAGCACAAAATAGAGAAAACTATAGTGAGATGAAAGGTAAGATAGCATGGCCCCATGAGATGCTCAGAAAATACTACAATTTAGTGTTGAGATGTGAAGATGACAAAGATACTCGTAGAACACTTAAGGATGGTTTGAACAGGGATTCGACTACAGTAGGTCAGCTGCTTTCAATGAAAGATCAAGACAAAACTGAACATTCAGCGATAAACAATGCCAAAGACTCACCAACAAAAAGTGCTCCTGAAGTCCTAGATCCAAAAAGAGCAAAAACAAAGGGAAGAAGTAAGAGGATAAAAGGAAAGCTAGAAAGGAAGAAGCCACAGAAGAAGTAATTTGGGTCCAAGACTCCAAGAGCCCAACTCATCTGAATTAGGGAAGACCAAAGTTGATGAAGGGTGAATTCTGAAATTGCAGAAAAAATTTAATGTTTCAATACTTTCATTTGACGTTTCAAAACTTTCATTTGATGTTACATTTTTTAGAAGTGAGGACTTTGAATTAAAATTATTGCTCAACTTATTAGAATACAGAAGGTTTTATTATGGAAATCATTCTAAAGTTTACTGGTTTCTATAAGTTTCTTTTTTGAGTACTGGAATTTAATTTGCAAGAACGTGATCTTTTAACTCAGATGTGTGATAACTTACAAATATTTAATGAGCTTTTAAAGTTTACTGGATTTTTGCATTCAGTATACCAAAAGTTATAACTAGAAATATGTCACATTTTTTTTATAAATACACTAGACAACTACTAAAATGTGATATTTTAATTTTAAAACATAATCTTTCATACATGATCATTAATGTAAAAAAATCTACAAATACACTAATGAGAGTTAAAGCATAAAAATAAGCTTTACTATCAGTACCTTAAAACATCAAGACCTACTTATGAAATATCACTACATTACTTTAAAATGTCAACTTAACACCAAAATCCAAAAACCAAATGTCAAATTCCAACAAGAATTCTGAAAATCACCTAACCAACAATCCAAAAATACTTAAAACATCATCCACAAACATAAGTTCATCACATCCAGAAACCATCCAAAACCAATAATACTAAAAATCATCCAACATCAGTACTTAAAACATCATCCTCAAACACAAGTTCATCACATCATTAAAAAGGAATTATTTCTTCTTCAATCCCTTCGATCACTTTTTCACATGTCCACCCTTCTTCTGAGCAAATGTAGACCCCTTCTTTTCACGTACAATAGCAGAAGAACCTGCAACTCATCCAATATCTTCCAAGCTCTCAATCCAAAGGCTAAAAGATGGTTTAGGTCCAGTCTTCAATATTGGAACTTCAGGAGTGCACTTCTTCACTGACTTCTTAATGATTTCTTCAATATGATAAAAAAAACCATCAGAAAAATAATCCTATGAACAAATAGGAATATGAACTGGAGGAACACTATCTTGCGCAGTAGCTGGAGCTTTTTCACCAAGCTTCATCATCTCAGCCACATAGGATCGGGTAACAATTTCAATATTCCTAGCAAATCGCATTGAGCACTCAACAACATCCTATAAACAAATACATTATTACTCATAATTTGAAACATCATATAAAAAACAACAAACATAAGATAAATTAAAAAAAACTTACAGAAGTAGCTTCAGCAAGAATCTTCTCGTCGATGGGTAAATCGTCAGGAATTTCTGACACTATAAAGCAAGAGGTATTGCAGGTAGTGCCATTACCTGGTCCTGAACCTAACTTTATTTTTCCCATTAAAGTCAAAGGAAAAACATTGCCACTTATCACACAAGCATCAAACCCATCACTCACTATGGACTTACAAATAACCTTAACCTTACTGTCATTAAAATGTTGGACTAAGGAGAGGGAAGTAGGCAATGGGATTCCTTGAAATGGAAATCTATAAAGATAGCACATCAAAGATAGAAATACACAACCATTTACAGCATCAAATGGACCTTTGTTGTACCTCTCAACAGCATCACAGAATGTTTTCAACACATACCCACACCAATCTATATTCCTGATTTGATTAACACTTTCCACAACCCTCAAAAGCTTAAAATCAACATTACTTCTAGATGTGGGAGCAAGGAAAGTACACAGCATGTACATTAGAAAATACTTCTTAGAAAGATCACCTCCCTCAGTCAACAATGACATCTTACCTAGCAACCTATCACAAGGAATATTGTCATGTTTATCAGCCCCTAAATCAATCTTCCACTTAAGCCTCAGCTCCATATCTCTATTCTACCCCTTACCCGAGTTATTAACCTCTACAACCTCAACATCACTTATAGGCAGACAAATGGAATCATAAACATCATCCCTGGTTATATAATACTTATCACTACCTATTCGCTGCAAGCAACTAATTGGGTTGAAGTTAGATATCAGATATTGAATCACATGTTTGGGAAAAACACAAAAATTTATCTTCAATAATCCTTCAAATCCTATATCAATAACTGACCTGATCTGCCCATCAGTCAATGATTTCACAAGCTTTACAATCTTACCAGAGCTACACCTTGTAGAGTAGCCCCTTTTCGAGCTGCAAAAAAAATAAAAAATGATAAGCAACATCGAAATATGAAACATATCATAAAACTGTAAGTCATTAATGCATACCTTGATGGATTATTGACACCCTTTGGATTTTTCGACTTCACAACTCCCCCACTCTTCTCTCTAACATTCTTCTTCACAACAGATTTCCCTTTACCAACAGAAGCTGTTTTACATACAGTAACACCTTTGCCACCTTCCTCATCTGAATCATCAGACTCTCCACCAGCATCATCAAACACTTCATCAGAATCATCAGATTCATCCTCCTTACCAAACCTAACTTCATAATCATCCTCCTTCACATCACACATATCTTCACCATCATCCTCATTTTCATCTGAATCATCATGCTTCTCCCCACTCACTAATTTATTCTCATCACCATTATCATTATTCTCCTCGCTGTCAGACTTACTACCAATATCATCACTAACTTCTTGTAAAATATCAACAACATTTTCAAAATCCTCCCCCTTGTCAGATTCTTCACCTTTATCAGAATTGTCTTCACTTTCATCACCTCCCTCCTTCTCAGATTCCTCTACAGCCTCTCCATCTTCCTCAACATCATTTGGCTTCTCACCTTCACCATCAGAACTGTCATCAGATTCTAAGCCATCAACATCTTCAGACCCCTCATCACTTGTCTCCATTTTATGATCATCACCACCAGCCTGATCTTCATGACCAGTTTCATCAATGGTGGCATCGAGTCTTTGAGATTGAGAAGGTGCAGTACTGAAGATCTCGTCTGTAAACAAAAATATTAAATACAGTCAAATAATGGGGTCACACAAAAATATCATAAGAATTGAAAATTTAAAACAACAAGGTTAAAACATATAATTTACTAGATAGGATATCAGTGACTCCAGCATCTAGACTTACAGCATCACCTGAAACATATAAAACATCAAACCATAGTAATAAAAGGCAAAAAGTAATAAGTGAAACATAAAAAATCAGAAAAAGATATATTTAAAAGAGGAAATTATTGTACCTTTTGTAGCAAAATTATTTCCGGGAAGATCAGAAGCTGAAACATCAAAACATAGTCCTATTTGGTAAAGGATAATAAATAAATAAAAATCAAAAGTATGAAAGTATTGGAAAAGAAAACTGTTTTTACCCTTTTAAGCAGATTTTTTTTCAAGGTCAGAAGAAGAAACATAGCTAACACCCTCATTTGAATAATGTGAAACATACAACCATAGTGGTAAATGGTATAGAGTAATTAATAATAAAAATCAAAATCAGAAAAAAGAAGAATTTAAAAGGAAAACTATCTTTACCTTTTTCAGCAGATTTTTTTTCCAGCCAGAGCAGAACCTTGACTAACACCATCACCTGAATTACATAAACATCAAATCATATTGGTAAAAGGTAAAGAGTAATGGATAAAAAATCAAAAATCAGAAAAGAAGTATTAAAAAAATGTTTACCTTTTTTAGCAGAATTTTTTTTCAGCCCCAGCAGAAGCTAGATTGACACGATCACTTGAATTACATAAAACATACCATATTGGTAAAGGGTAAAGAGTAATGAATAAAAAATCAAAAATTAGAAAAAGAAGTATTAGAGAAAAAAATAATCTTTACCTTTTTTAGCAGATTTTTTCCAAACTCAGAATAAGCTTGCCTGATACCCTCAACTGAATTATATCAAACATCAAACCATATTGTTAAATTGTTCGGAGTAATTCATAAAATATAAAATGAAAAATAAATCAAAATTATAAATATTACCAGTTGCGTTCTCAGCTAAAACAGAAGCAAGTTGCTTGGAATGAATCTTACTGGCACCCTCCTCTAAAAAACATAAAACATCATGAAAGATTTAAAATAGGTAGTATCAAATCACATAATATTATAATTTTAATAATACCGTTGGCATCAGAATAGCTATCACGCTCAGCAAGAACCTTACCCTTACCGATAATCAATTTGACTCGTTTAGCAGCAGCTTGTTTTACACACCTCTTCCGGACAATTTCTTTAGGGATGGATGAATCAGGAACTGGAGATGATGAGATGGACACCTCAGGCACTTTCTTCTTTTTCACATTCCTTGGATTCAAAGCCGGAGGAAATCTAAAATATTAATAAAAATTAAAAACATACAACAAAATTATACAGATAAACATATACCTGCAGTAAATGTAGGTGTCGTCAAACCATGAATCCTATCAGATTTTCGTATAGGAACACCACAATCTAAAACTACAGAAAAAAATATTTATAGCATAAATAACATATATAATGAAAATATCAACTGATATACTTCAAATCAGAACTATAAAGCATCAGAACTGTAAAGTCAAATAGAATACTTGTATCATCACATCAGAACCGTAAAGCATCAAATAAAAACATATATAATGAAAACATCAACTGATATACTTACATCATCACTCTTACTGAAAATTATGATAGAATCATTGTAATTTAAAAATTATACAATAATAACAGTAAAACACACATATATAATAAGAACTACATACATAACACCGTTCCAATAGAAACATCTCATAAACAGAAAATGAAGTCAAATGAAAACCTTGAAACATCATAATCAAACATTAAAACATCATGTAAAACCCTAGATGACAAAAAATGAACAAATATAGTAATAAATACAAATATTCCCGCCAAACAAATTAAAAAAACAACAAACCTTGAGAAGAAGTCTTCCTCTTCTGCTTGACAGCAACCTTTGAAGAAATGAAAGGCTGGGAGTATGACTTTGTAATTTCCATCACATCATCGTCTATACAACTGGAATCAACAAGATCTCCTTCCTTTGACATCTACAAAACGATAAACATGAAAAATAATACAGTTAAAAAAGATCGACATCAATGAAAACCTAATAAACAACATGCATGTAAAAACATTCAATTTCGCAGTATCCTCTTCATTTACGATAACAACCTCAAAATAGAAGAGAGTAATAATTGTAAAAAAAAGTACAGATCCTCAGAGTTCAACAACAAAAAGCTTACTGTACAATAAACGGCTAAAAAGCAAAGATTATCGGCCGAAAGAATTAATCTAGGTCGTCGGAGTTACCTGATGAAGAGCCGAACCGATTATCAAGCAAAATTGCAAGAAACTCCAAAAATTGGACCAGAACAACCGATTACACTCACGTTTAAACACGATATAATGCGTATTAAGCAACAAAAACGTATGAAAGTACAGAAATCGCGGCGGAAATAAACAACCTAGGTCGCCAGAAAATAGGGAAAAGAGATGGCAGGAACAATACAAAAGCAGTTTTCGAGAGAGAAAAACAAAAGGTAAGAATGAGGGGAAGAGGAAGAGATACTGTAGTAAATGTATGCTCAGATTTATTTTAATTACAAATTAATCCCTAACAGTATGAAAACTATAATTAATACCCCATCCCAAATTAAGTATATATTGTTTATAATTTAATCACCAGTCTCGCTGTGAGACCGTCTCGCACAAGAGTTTGTCTAGTTAATTTGTGTAGTTGTTTGAAAAATACTGTCATTTTTAATGGAATCATGATATTTTTGTCCTTAAGAGCATTTGTATTTCTGCACATGGGCGTAGATCTAGAAAATTTTAATTATGCTGTCACAATTTAATTCAGTGTCTCTAACTTCGAAGGTAGTGTTAGAATTTTGAATTTTTTTTAAAATTGGAAAGAAACCACTAAACAACTATAACAGGGCTACGAGGTTCACAGGTTAGAAAACTTTGGTGTGGAGGAAAGGAAAAATTAAAAATACATTTGAGAGACGAAGGACAATCAAAATTTGGAGGAGGGAAGGAGAGAATTGTTACAATAGTTAATGTGCTAGACTCTAAAAAATTCTAATAAACTCTAAAATATAAATTAACAAATTTTATCTACTATATTATTTGATAAAAATCTCCTTGTGAAAACTCTGGATTGTAGAATTTGAGAAACACTGTTAACGAAAGTTGATCGAATCCCCCTCTTGAAATCAAGAAGACAGATGAAGTCGAGTAAAAAACACAACTTTATGAACTTCTCAAACACAAGGGTCAAATTTCACATTACTAAAGCACTAGTTGTACCAAAATTAACACAAAGAATCTTAACGGTTCTAAACACTAATCATAAATGGACAAACCTAACAGTTTAATGCTTAACAAGCAAAGAGTATAAACTCAAAATATGAATATATGATTGATAAAAGATGTAAGGTTATTAAAATGTAGAAAACCATCCCCTATTTATAGTTCATAGTTATGGCCTTCAAGAATAGAAAGCAGATAAGGATTTGGTAATTCTTATCAGAAACTTGAATGACTTATGATAGTTTTAAGAAGATAAAACCATATCTAAATAAAATACCTAATTAAAATCTAAACGATGACCAAATTCATCCAAGTAAATTAATCCAAATATTGGATGAATTCTTGAAAGAATCTGTCTTATCTAAACTTACCAAATCTAATCCAATCAGAACTAAATATTCTAAACCCTAATTAAAATATAGCCGGAACTCTTCTAAGCCAACATGGCTGAGTTTATGGGATTTATTCATAATAATAAAAAAAATAAAAATGATCACACTACCTCACTAAAAAACCTAGTGGGAAAAAGTGTACAGTGTTTTCCTTCTAAAATCCTAATTTAATAATAAATAAATAAACCAAAATAAATGATTTTTTTTAGATCGGATCTGGGGTTTAGAATGATATTTTTGGTCAATAGGGTTTTCTTAATTTGTTATTAGATTATAATTTTAGGAGAATAACACTATACTATCTTTCTAATTGGATTTTTTAGTGAGGTGGTGTGATCATTGTAATTTATTTTATTTTAGAATAAGACTCATTAACGCGGCCATGTTGGCATTGGAAGAGTTAATTTCGGCCATGCCTTTATTTTAGGGTTTAGACTATTCAGTTTTTATTTGATTAGAATTAGATTTGATAAGTTTAGATATGACAGATTAATTCAAGAATTCAACCAATATTTGGATTGATTTACTTGGATGAATATGGTCATAATTTATATTAAATTATGTATTTTAGCTAGATATGATTTTATCTTCTTAAACACTAGTAGAGGCAAGCCCATTAAAGGCGCATTTTATAGGTGGTTTAGGGCAAAAAAACGCAGAACCACCTTGGTCAAGTGGTTCCAAACTCAGAACCCTCATTTCGGACTAGGAAAAACGTATTGAAGGCAGTTTTTATGTATATTAAGGCGGTTCTCGAATAATCACCTTTAATTAGCCCTAATTAAAGGTGGTTGTGTCTAACCACCTTTTACATGGACTGGTTCCGAGTTCGTAATTGGGGACGACCAGCCTTCCGAGTTTGTAAGAGGTCCCATCCTGCGTTTCTGAAAAGACGATTGCCTTTCCGAACTCAGAATTTGATCGGTGGTCCTATTCCAAACTCGGAACAAGTTTGAGCAGAGTAAGGGTTTTATGAAGGTTGGTTCCAAGCTCGGAACCAATTTTACATATAAAAAAAAATACCGGCCATTTATTTGAACTCAGAAAACAAAAATATTGTTAGGGTTTTTCTCCCTCTCACAATCCATTATTGAAGAAGTAAAGTCAATACATACATCGAAGCGCATCATTTTCCATTGAAAAATGTATGGATTGTTTATAATTATATTGTTGGAAATTATCTTGAAATTATGGTTTTTCATATTAAAATTCTGAATTAAAATTTATATTTAGATAAAATAGGGGTGGGTTATGATCAATGTTGCAATAATGCTAATGGGCTCAATTGTAATTGACTTGTATGATAATGGATTGCATTGAACTCATTGGTAATGATCTTAGAAAATCACTCGATTACATGTCATTGATTGAGCCATTTGTCACTTTTTCGTTTGAGGATGCTTCAAAGAATGGTGTTGTGCGAGCCTGGTTTCCATGTAAATATTGTAAAAACAATGTGTATCTAGGGAGGAAAAAATTGCGGGGACAACTCATAAAGAAGGGGTTTAAAACTAGCTACATTCGTTGGGCCTGGCATAGAGAAGTTGGAGAAACGGATGGGGTGAATGATTTGAGTAACATGAATGCGGAAGATGAATTAAATGGGAGTGCAGAATTTGACGAAAGGGTGGAGGATATTGCAAGAGGGTTAAAAGGTAAACCCAAAGTATTACCAGCATTACTTGGCGACAAAGAGACGTCATTATACTATGGCTCTCAACTTTTGGTACTTAGTGTGACTCTGAAGATAATGAATTTGAAAGCCAAATTTGGGTGGACCGATAAGTTGATGAACGAAACTCTGGAATTGCTTATGGATTTTCTCCCCACAGGTAACATGATACCGGTTAGGTTGTATGCGGCAAAGAAAGTTCTTTGTCCGATGGGATTGGAATTGAAAAAAAAATCCATGCTTGCCCAAATGATTGTATGTTGTACAGGAGAAGGGAATATGAAAATCAAGAAACATATTGGGTATTGGTGAGTCTCGTTACAAATTGAAGAGGGGTGCAATTCCGGTGGATGCAGAAGTGGTAACTAAAACAAAGAAAAAGACATCGGCAAAAGTGATGTGGTCCCTACTGTTCCACAGCTGTAAAAGTTGTCTGCGTGAAAGGAAGATGCGAAATCGATGCATTGGCATGCAGAGAGGGATCAGTCGGCTGATGATGTCATTAGACATGCGTCAGATAATGAGCAATGGAAAAAAATTGATGCCCTTTACCCCAAGTTTGGTTAAGAACCCTGACATTTGAGGTTTGGCCTATGCACCGATAGAATGAATCCATTTGGTAATATGAGTACACACAATTCTTTGCATGTTATGTTGGTTATCTACAATCTCCGATCATTGCAGACAATGTAATGTAAGTATGTGTTGTTATCTGTGATGATTTTGGATCCTAAGCAGTCGGGTAATGACATAAATGTGTATCTTGCTCCTCTTGTCGAGGATTTGTTTACCTTATTCAATCAATATGTTTGGACATACGATGAAAGTGTTGAAGATTACTTTACGTTGAAAGTGATGTTATTTTGCACCGTTAATGATTTTCCTGCTTACGATAATTTGTCCTGCTACTCAGCTAAAGGTCACTTTTCTTATCCCGTGTGTGAGAAGGAGATTGATTACCACCAATTGAAGCATGGTTGTAAAAATGTATACCCGGTTCATCGTAGGTTTCTTTCGAAGGATCATCCACGGTGATTGGCTATAAAATGGTTCAATGAAGAGGTAGAGGGTAGACAAGCACCGGTGGTACAAACCAGCACTAACATATTTGAAACTGTGAAGAATTTATCCAATGACTTTGGGAAGAGGAAACATAAAGTGCCACTGGATGGGAGTTGGAAGAAATGCTCTTTATTTTTTTAAGATTGCCTTATTGGGAGCCTTTAGATGTTAGACATTGTCTCGATGTTATGCACATTGAGAAAAATGTGTGTGATTCTTTGATCGCGGCGTTGTTGAATACCCCTAGGAAAATAAAAGATAGGCTTAAGGCTAGGTTAGATTTGGTTGAGATGGGAATTAAGAAGAACTTAGGGCCAGTGAGTTCAGGTGACAATTGTTACTTGCCGCCTGCTTGTTATTTTATGTCACTGAGTGAGAAGAAATCATACTGTGAGACCCTTAGGAGTGTTAAGGTCTCAGCCGCATATTCTTCCAACATTAGTTCTTGTGTTTAAGGGGAGGAGTTGAGGTTGGTTGGGTTGAAGTCTCATGATTGTAACAATCTGATGCAGGAATTGAATGTGATTGCAATTCGAGGGTCGTTTCCATCCCATGTAAGAATGCATTATGAAGCTATGTTTGTTTTTCAAGTCCATTTGTAGCAAAAATATAGTGTGTCAAAGTTGGACCAGTTGCAGAAAATGATTGTTTATGTGTTATGCCAGATGGAAATGTATTTTCCCCATCATTCTTCGACATAATGGTCCACTTGTGTGTTCATCTTGTGCATGAGATAAAGCTTTGTGGTCCAGTGTTTCTTAGATTGATGTACCCATTCGAGAGGTACATGAACATATTCAAGAATTTTGTGAAGAATTGCCACAGACCCAATGCAAGTATTGTACAACGGTATGTAGCAGAGGAGGCCATCGAGTTTTGTACTGATTACATGAATGGGGTTGATCCAGTTGGGGTTCCTTCTCATAGACATGAGGGACGACTGGAAGGTCAGGGGGTTCGGTAGAGGAAACTTTTGAGTCCAAGTGCTGAAGAATTATGTACTTCCCATCTATATGTTCTTCGCAATCATAAAGACGTTGTCCCATATATAGAGATTCACATGAATGTCATCAGAGTGGCTAACCCTAATTTCAATGAAGCGCAAGTCTTACAATTGCACAGTAGGACTTTCATGTCATGGTTTCTTGATCAAGTATTTGTGGGGCATCATCCATTGACAATTAAATGGTTGGCTCGAAGACCACTTGGTACCGTATGAATGGTACAGAGTCAATGGTTTTACCTTTGCCACAAAATAAATGGATGATAAGGGCGTGTATCAGAATAGTGAAGTTTCCCTTGTGTCTGAAGCTTTGAATGTCTATAGTAGAAGTGGTAATAATCCTATGTATGGTTATCAGTGTTAATTTGGAACAATTTCAGATATCTGGGAGCTTGACTATAGTACCCTGCGAGTCGCATTTTTTAAATGTCAGTGGGTTAATTTCAACGGTGGGCAGTGGACCGAGGATTTTAGTTTCACCCTTGTCGATAAGAGTCAAATCAGTCGGCGAGAAGATCCATTCATATTGGCATCTCAAGAGCACCCGGTTTTTTTTATGTAAGGGATCCATTTGATTCTCGGTGGGAGATTGTTGTGGAAGGGAAACACGCTTTCATCAAAGAATTTGAAGCTGAAGAAATAGTCGGATTTGGTCACAATGCTACGGTTGTTGGAATAGATAATGCTATCTTGCTTGAGAAGGAAGAACAAATCTTGAATTTTTCCATCGACCGTAATGATCATGTTGAAGGAGTTTGGGTGGAAATCCGTGGTAAGGATAGCCATAAATGCAAGAAGGCTAAAAAGGTTACCAAGAAAAGAAAACAGAAGAAGTAGAAAAATCCTTTGTAATTGCATTTTTTATCACTATTTATTTCAAATTAGTGTGACTAAGGATTTGATTAATATGTGGCCCCTATTTAGGTTCAACCAGTAAGAAAATGGTAGATGAAATCAAAATCCGTACAATGATCTCCAAATAAAATCCATACAATGAAATCATAGCTGGCTCCGACTAGATATGTCATAACAATGCATTATACACAACAAATCTCCAAATAATTCAACATTCTCAAATTGTTCATAAAATGGAAACCATCAAGATCATAAATCTCGCATCTATGGTAAATGCGACTCCAAGTCATCTTTAAAATCACCCATAGACGTCGACCGTTCAAGACGGGGACGATGGGTGGAAGAGAGATGATGTTCGTACGCCCGTTGTCTTTTCTCCATTTTCAATATCTTGGCCTTCATTTTTGCAAAATCCTTACGCACCAACTTGTAACAATCTCGCAAACCCCTGAGGTATGCCTTCCCCAAGTCTACAACTTCTAAGCACATAGAAACAAATATGATTAATAAATTATTCATAATATGTAGAAAATGCAATCAAACAAAAAAATTCACTTACAATCATCAACTCTAAGCCTTTTTCTTGGCTCCCCTTCTTCTATATCCCAGTAGTACCATTTTCCATTGACCAACACCATACCCCTATTTTCAAAATAGGTCTTGTCAAAGTACTTCGGTGCTTTCTCCTCACCGGTGATTGTCAACCCCTCAACATTTCTCAATATTTTAGCAATCAAATTCCCATAAGGGGGGCTCCTCACTACCCTAGTGGATGTGCGAACATAAAGCATGTGCCTAAATATTTCCGCCCTCGGGTTTATTCTCCTACCCTCCATAATGAGATAAAACAACATCAAGGCACTATAGTTGGGCTCAGTAACATGTCCGGATGTGGGAACAAAGCATTGAGCAATCATCTCACAGACAATGCGAGAGTCTAGAGGTAGAACTTTGAGGTTAAAGGTCTCCGGCCTACCTAAATCCCTTGCATCACGGAAGAAGTACTTAACACTACATTGGATAGGATCAACATATGAGGGATCTGCTACTAATGGCCATTTTCCCATAAAGTAATAATCATCCAATGGATCATCATTTTCTTCCGGATATACATCATTGGGGTTCTTATACGGACAATCTAGGGCTTCATTCAAAATCCACTCACTTATTGGAATGTCAATTCCCCCAACCCTAGTTGAATAGTCACCATTCACATCTCTTAAATTTCTATAGAATTGACAACATAAATCAAAATAGGAAGATTCATCAAGCCCTAGAAAGATTTCAAGGTGTTAGTCCTTAAACCTGTCTAACGGATTGGATACACCAATTCTCCAATACTCATTAAAATCAACAATGTAGGCATCAATCAATTTCCCCTTACCATGTAAAATGTTGTACCTAGCTTGTGTAGGCAAATAGATGAATTTTATGGTATCATACCCGGGGTTATTACCGGTTGATTGAGATTGGGGGATGTTACGTGAACCACCTCTAGGCATTGGAATTTGAATCCCTTAGTTGTTTCTTGAAGAATTGAAGTTGCCAATCTGGAATCAAAATATTCTAATGCATTCAAATGCGCAACTAATTTGATAAGTCATCAACCATTTTTTATACAAAATAAATTACATGTATCAATGAAATAGTAACTAAGTATCAAATAACCTTCTCGAAACCATCTAACCGTCTTAAAACACATACTAATAAAAACATTTTTTTCAATTCCATGTAATATTCTAGCACAAGCCGAACATGTGCTCTATCTTGGCGTCCTCACGATTGTCTTCGTTGCCACCATCTGCATCACTATCTGAAAACTCAGGATCAATGTTTTGAGGCTCTTCATCCTCACTTAGTTCGAGGTGGATTCCTTGAGCTTCCAAGAAGCATTCTTGTTGCACCTCTGCTCTAGCCAACATTGACAAGGTCTCTTCAACATCGCCACGAATGCAGTTGAAGTAGCGACCAAGTGTAGTCTTCCAATTGCTTAAAATTATTGAATCATTCGATAAATTCAGGAGTTGAAGTAACATAAACAAATACTTGAATGATAAAAACTTAGAAATCATAATAATTTAGTACTTGAAAATTAGAAATCATTCGACGAATTCAAATACTTGAATCTTCAAAATTCTACAATAAAGTCAAATAACATCAACCTAATCAAGTCTACAAATATTATTCTTCAACATCTTCAATGTTGGTAGTTGAAGTCGATTGGTTGATTCGCTGTCGAGAGATGGATACGAGATGTCACTCATAAGCTTGCTAAGACTTTTCCATGGACCGGATTTTCACCTTCATAGCACAAAATTCTTTGCACATCCATTTGTAGTAGCCCTTGAAGCCTTTCAAGTAAGACTTTTCAGTATCTACAGAGTATATATAACGACTAAGAGATTAATTATGCAAAAAGTGAGTTAAAGATTAAAAAAACTTATAAAAAAATCGTTCTAAACGTATTTGTGACTAACTTTCCTCAATATGTGGCCTCTTTCTTGGCTCTGCTTCCCCCTCGGACTTATGATACCACTTCTCATCAATCAATAACCAACCCTTGTTCTTGAAGTATGTCTTGTCATAATACTTCGGGGCTTTTTCCTCCCCTTCTATAGTCAATGCCTCAATGCTTCTAAAAATGCGAGTACTTAAACTCCCATAAGGTAGGCAAGTCAAGACCTTTGTCGACGTTGCAATGCAACATATGCCAAAAAATGAATGCCCTGGGGTTGATTTTCCTACCCTCTATGATTAAATAGAATAACATAAGGGTTGCATAATTAGCCTCGGTCAAGTGTGTGCTCGAGGGGACCAAACTCCTTTTAATGATCTCATATGTAATATGTTGGTCCATGGGCACAAGTTTTAGATCGAAGGTCTTGGGTGTTCTTAAACTCAACCTCTCGCACCTAAAGTACCTCACACTATACTCAACCGGGTCAATGTAGGGAGGGTCAACTTCTAGAGGCCATTTCTTACGATGGTAGCAATCATCCAACAGACCATCGTTATTATTTGGATAATTATTTTCTGGGTGCAAGTAAGGGCAATCTATTACCTTATTAATAATCCATTCACTAAGTAGGATTTCAATACCCCAACCCTAGTAGCATAATCCCCATTTCCAATTTCTCGCAAATTAGCGTAAAATTGGCAAACCAAATCGAAATATGATTTTTTATTACATGATAGCACATTCTCTACATATTGATCACTAAATGGTTTAAGGGGAGCATCCAACCCTAAATCTAAGTAGGAATAGAAGTCAACAAGATATGTATCTAATAACTTCCTCTTCTCATGAGAAGCATCATACCGATTTTGAGAAATTTGGGAAACAAACCTTCTAGTATCGAATCCTTGATTGTTTCCAGTTGAAAAAGACCTAGAACCATCATGTTTGGAACCTTCTTTAGCCATGGAAGAAGATGTTGGCGGGATTTGCTAGAATAGTGAGATGGATGGACAATTGCGAGCTCGTAAATGGAGTAGGGTTTGTGGATTTTGGGATTTTGATTGAATTGTGTGTGACGCCCTATTTTTAAAAATAGGATATACTTTCCAAGTTTGAAAAGTGTATATAGCCTCTTTAATGCCTGTGAGACAAAAAGTTTTGGAGGTCAGAAACAATTAATACAACAAAAATTAAAACGAACAGTTATACCAGTTGAGGCCCAAAAATGGGACACGAGCATGGAAGCTGTATTTCTAAGCTCAAAAAGCCTGCCGCCTCTATAAAAGGTTGAAGCCCTTCATATATTCCGAACTCGTAAAGTATCATTCAGCACTCAGAAATTGATTCGTGTGTTTTGGACTTCAAAGGATTTACTTTTTCCGAGCTCGGAAACGCTTCTGGTCTAAAAATGCAAAGAGGAGACACATATTTGAACTTGAGACCCCAATTTTGGGACTGCCGTTGACATGAATTGAGACCAACGTTGCACTATGGCAAAAGGCTGATGTTATGATACCTCGGTTGTAACTTCGTTGAATATGACTTTGACTTCATGAACCTTACAACATTGATGAAAGGAATATAGCAGCTAATGGCAGAGGAAGTGCGTCGACTTCACACCAGATGATGCCGTTTATAATATGAGCGACGTCGGAGTCACTGAGAAGCGATATCACACAAAGTGAGGGACCCACATTGTGTCCCACATGATGTGGATCACTGGAAAAAATGACGTCATTTTGTTTGTCTGATATTGTAAAAAAAATTGATGCCAGTCTATGCGACATCGTTAACATGTCATTTCGGAGCTAGTTAATGCGACGTTGCAGTTTTATTGGTCAGCTCTTATTTTTAGTAAAATATTATGATAACAAATATTCGATGATCCAAACGATCAGTCTTCGATAGCCATTACATGTTATAAATAATTTGATAAACCGAGCAATGGTTGAACATCATACAACACTCAATTGTTGTTCAATTATTGTGGTAATCATTAATTGAAATGCTCATTTAAACCCACAACATTATGACATACAAGTATATTACAAATAAATGTAACAATATATTAAAATACACAAGGTTGCTATAAAATTGAAACAATAATTGCATTTAACATCCAATGCCTACGTCGTACGACATCTAAGCTAAAAGTCTATCGTAACTCTATTTGTTATATCAAAACAAATACACATGAAACAAAATTTATGTCAGAATTTGGTAGTCCCAGAAGAATGTACACAAATATTGTCAAGTGCAAGTGACAATAATCTAAACATGGAAAAAGTACCTTTACCGACCTACAATGATGTTGCTTGATTGCTAAAGCAATGTCGATTTAACCGATGGATGTGCAAAGTTGGACATTCAATGATGTATGTCGGTTCTGGACAATGTGATGTCACACAACATTCAGCTCTATATCGTATAAGGCGATGAAAATAGTGCGATGTCACACATTCAACCCGTGTTCATACAAAAATTTGATTATTTTCCACAATCAGCAATAATCTATGATTTTTTCCACAATCCTTACAAACAAGCCATTATTTTGGGAAGACAAACATTGTAACTTATATAACATGTAACAAAATCATCCTAATCTATGAATATATTCAATGTGTGGTCAATGTGGAAAAAAACATATACAATTGAGGAGATGCCAAAATGAACTACCTCAATTTATTTGAACCTGGAGATGCTCCAACATCCTAGAATAATTATTGATATTTGATAGAAGAAATTGGATTGGGTACTTTAGTGTTTGTAATGGTGTTAATGGAAAGAATGGTGTGGAGTTGGGTTGAGAGAAAATGTGTTGGAGATAGGAAAGGATTGTGTTGTTGCTGGATATTATTGAAATGAGATGAGTTAATTAGGGGGAAATTTTGGTTCAAAATTTAGTTCCCGCTGGAAATTTTCAATAGCAACGAAATTGCATTTATGTCAGCCAAAGATTCATTTCCTGCGAATTGCATTTGCAAAATCGGACAAGTGGGGCCAAAGTATTTTTTTTATAACTGTCAACGAAGTAATCATCTACAATTTAGTCTACACAATGTATTGGAGCTTTTTAAAATTTGATGGACGGAATATTATTAGCTTTTGATTTCATAAAAAACCTATAATATTTAATTTTATGTGTTCTATGTGGTGAAAATGATCTTTCTCATAACGCTTATAGTAAGGGTATTAATGGAATAATTAAAAAATGATGGACAATTGCCCCGGTTTGGGGACGGGACCCTTGCCAACTCCCGGTCAAACTCATGAGAATGCGATTTAGATTACTGGGTAGCTCCAATTATGCATTTCATCCCCCCACCATCTTGGAGGGACCTAACCGTAAAAACTGAAAAGTTCACCGGCTATGTGAAAATTAATTCCAATCGAACCGGGCGTTATTATAGGTCATGGACATTTATAAATTTTAATTAAAACTATCCACTGTACAATTACCCGATTTGAAGGCCAATTATGTTTGTCTAGGTCAAACGCGGGCCAAGTTGCCATCTTAGTGGGCTGATATGGTGAGGCCTAAATTAATAAGTGCTGGTGTCGGTCCTATGTCAAATTTATGTAGACAGACCAAACCTCAAATGACGAGGCTCCTGGCCAAAATCAGGGTAAAGGGCATCAAGCTTCTTCCATAGCTCACCATCCGACGTTTGACTAATCACACCTTCCCCATGCCTAAATCTATATGTATTCCATCGCATTAGCTTAGAATCATTTTGGAAAGAAAAAACCTTCCTCAAACATGGAATAATAGGAAGATACCATAAAACTTTAGTAGGGGTCTTCTTCTTCGAGTAGAAACCAACTTCCAAACCCACAATAATTTCACCATGTTTCAACTTGTATCGAGACTCATCACATACCCAAAATATTTCTCTAACCCCGTCCTCCTTCCCCTTGTATAACATGCAGTCATTGGGACAAGCATGTATTTTTTTGAGTTCTAGTCCCATTGGACAAATAATCCTTTTTGCGGCATACGCTCAATCAAGCTTAAGATTACCGTCAGGAAGCAATTCCCTTAGAAATTCAAGTGTCTCAGTCATCCCTTTGTTGGTCCACCTATATTTTTCCTTCAAATTCATTATCCTCAATGTTACGCTCATAATAGAATGTTTGGACCCAACATACAGTGCGATCTTTTTGTCATTGATCAATACTTCAAAGGCCTTGGGTTTACCGTGAAATTCTCTAGCAACATCGTTGACCATCTCATCAAGTTCATCATCTCCACCAAAATCTACTCCTTCATTATTTTTAACATCATCTACAATTAGCGTGAGACCCTCCCCGTGCCATATCTAATTAGCATATCTAGTTTGAAAACCACACATTATAACATGTTAACTCAACTTCTTTCTCCTAACATATGCATCATTCTTACAATCCTTGCATGGGCAACTTGCCAGGACCTCGCCGTTCTTCGAGGCATGTTCGAAAGCCAAAATAATAAATAATTATACCAAGGGAATGTAATCAGGTGAGTTTCTATAATTGCCACCTATGAGTTCCAATCTATTCATGGCGCTAGGTGCATACGTACCTACATTTGAGTGTCGTTCAAAAAAATATATCACACAACATAACCCTAATTAATATCATTTCCATTCACAATACAACTTCAAGACAAATAACTATAATTCAATCCATTCCTGATATAATTGATTTCAAATAATTAAAATGAATGAACCACTTGAACATGCCTTCACAAATAATCCCACCATAAATCACAAAGATTTGGTTATGCCTCTTTCCAATGTCTTCTTAATTTTTATTGTGAATAGCCCCCGCTAAATTTTTAATAGACTCCCGAGTCCTTAAATTCCGAGTTTGGAAATAATCAATTGCTAAACAACAAATAGCTGACTCTAGATCCTAACTCGGAAGAAGGATCCAAAATAAGTTCCTCAGTCGTAACTTTGGCACAACCGCCTTTGAATCTCTACAATGGAAGGTGGTTCATCAATAATTGCTTTTAAATCTCTACAATGGAAGATGGTTCTTCAATAACCACCTTCCAATGATCAAAAACTAAGTTTGATTTGGCCAGGCATTCAGAATTGGTCAGTTTTGAGCTTGGAAAATGTCTCAGGAGGCAATTCCTGGAAAATTTCTTGGAACCGCCTTTGAACTCCGTCTTTAATAGGTCACTCACCACTAGTGTATGTCAAGCCCAGAGAGAAACTACTTACGGAAAGAGTGTGATGTGCTTCATTTTCCATGGGTTAAACGTTGCATTTGGCATAGTTTTTAGCTTGTTTTTTTTGGTGGATTACTAGTATTAGTTAAGTTTACGTGACAAGGGGTTTAGATGGCCATGTTTGGTTTTCTTGTCTAAATCCCGCATTTTGTAGACTTAATTAGTACTACAGACATCTTGTATCCACGGGCTCCTAGATCTTCCTTGTGATCATCTTTAGTAGGTAGCCCGTGGGTACTTTTTGGTTACATTCTATGTGAAGGCCGTTCGTAAGGGTGGTAGAAGATATTAAAGGCCATTCGTAAGGGTGGTAGAAGATATTAAAGGCCATTCGCAAGGACGATAGAAGAGATCGAAGGCCATTCACCTCTAGAATGGTAGTAGATGAAGACCACGAACATCAAATTGTAGTAGTAGAAGGATGGAACCAAAGATAGGTAGCATTGGAGTTCAAAACGTCCAAGGGAGAAATGGTGAATCGTTGTCTGATGAGTTATACCAAAGTCTAAGAACGATATGAGAAGAATTAGTCTCCAAGGTTGATTGCATTGGATTCGTCTTCTCGAGCACTATAAAATCGACTAAAAACTCTCAAATTGGACTAATGGTACACCCAAAGCAAAGGAACAAGCTCAGTTAGCCAAGGTACCACGGGTCAGCGTAGGCCGTTCATGAATGACACTAACGGCCCGCTCCATAGGAGTTGTCCCGCACCTAAAAGATCAACACAAGGGCATGGCACGACCCACTCTAAACTCGACGGGCCGCACCAAAATTCTGAGCAAAATGCCTTTCCAGATGAAGGTCCGCACTAAATTACCTGGATGGTGGCCAAAACGGGCCACACCAGATCTGACAGTCCGCGCCTACTATTCATGGCCCGTGCCTACTGTTCACAGCCACGGTTCGTGCATCCGCCCCTTCTCTCATTATTTTTGCCATAACTCTCTCATTTTAAATACAATTTCCCTCTATTATATATTCAAATTTTCATCTTTTCAAGCTCTATCCAACACACTAAATCTCTGCTCCATAATATTCACAAATTTGAGAAAGATTCAGCCACGAGAGGGAAAGGGTGACTAGGGTTTTGACCTAATTTTGGCCTATTTTGGGCCTGTCTTTAGGCCCAATCCTCTACTACTATATAAAGGAGCCTTAGTATTCTAGTAAACCTAAGTAGTCACTGTGTAGATTTCTTTCTCTCTCTAGTTTAGATAGAAGGAAGATGAGAGCTCTCTCTCCACAGAGTTCTTCTTCTCTTCCTTCACTTTTCTTTTCTAGATAAAGGTTAGATAATTTTTAGTTCATTAGGAGAGCACGTTAATAGAGAGAAACACTCTCTCCTTTTATTTTCTTTCCTTTTATTTTTATGTTCATCCTAGATGTGGAATTCAAATCCATATTTGAATTCCATATCTATGGAGTAATTTCATAGCTTGGGGTTAATTGTAGCGCATGAATTAACTTATGTTTTGTGAGATTCATTAGATTCATCCTATTATTTATGATCATGATATTATTATGATTGTTCTTGAATGTCTTAAATGGTTGAATAGTACACCACATTAGCACACACTTTGGGCTATATTCGTGTAAGCTACGAAAATTGATGCCCCCTCGGGAAGAGAAACTTGGATGTTAGAATGGGTAAGGGAGTACATTGCGTCGTGGGTGTGTGCATGGGAGACCCGAGTATTGCTCTAACTTATTTGACATCCCACCAGTCTTAGGTGATTACATAAAACTTTTTGATAGGTTTCGGGTAGAGATAGTGAAGAAGTAGCAAGCTAGGGTTGTAAGAAGTCCTAGTTGATAAGACTCGGGGGAAGTAGTGAATTCATGGTGGAAACCCCGGGACGTAATCGCATTGGGGAAAAACAAACCTACAACAATGGTCTGACCTTGTTGTACTCCCCTAATTACGATGGTGGTGTCCATGGAGGGTTGCGAGTGCACCCGATGTGACACGTACGGGGAAGTGTATGCCATCAGTCACACCACATGTTATGAACACTATATTAGGTGATTTGGTAAATCTTATTTGTGAATGAATCGAGGATCGAAACATTAGATTAATCATGTTACACAATAACTCCCCAAGTGTTTAGCTTAATTAGATTACTTGTTTTAGTTTATGTTTTGTAGTTGATAATCTAAAAATCTAAAACCCCCCCCCCTTGTTTGAATTTTACTAGCTATTCATTTCACACGTACGGATTAATGACTCGTACGAGGTTGTGGTTAATAATACTTGAGCCTTAGCATCTCTGTGGACAAACCCTGGGCTTACCATTAACTACCCTCTAGGTAGCGTAGCAGTGAGAATGGGTGCAGAATTATAAATTTTATCTTTAACCTTCTCTACCTCTTCTCAGGTTAATTAGCTACAATTAATGACCCAGGGTGGAGGCGGGTCGGAGTGGTACGTAAATTTTTAGGAAAATACTTCATTAAATTGAACTATATACATGTTATATCAAACTAACAACGGTTTATCTATTTATGTTTTCACTTAGGAAAGATTAAGAATGATCAATACAAGGGGAATTTATTCCAAGGGACACAAAATCCTTTGTGAAGACATGGAAAAACCAGACCATCCGGGCCGGGTTAGGGGAATGGTAGTTTCATGACACACTGGTAAGAATCAGGATCTTACGGTCCTACAATGGAGCAAAACCCTCGAGAGTTCATTCGTTGTAAAACAAAGCCCAAGTCCAAGACAAACGAATTGATAAATAAGAAATTATAATTTAGAATTTGGTCCAACACACCGGGCTAGTTCTTCTGGACAATTTAGAGGACTTAAAGCTCTATTGGACAACACCATCTAGGGTCACGACTAATGTGGTAACCTGTCCAGGTAGCCTCTTCTTGGCTCACTTGTTTTGATTCCTTTACCTACAAATGAAGCCCTGAAAGTGATTGCAGGAGAGCACCTCCGACGATCAAGTCAATCATCTCTTCAAGAAATGGAATTTCTCTATGTCGTAGTGTTTAACTTAGTTCCTAGTGCTTGTTGTATTTATAGGCTCATTCCCTTTGAATTTACATGTTCTTAGGAATTTGATATTGTGGACATGCCACTCCTACCATGTTCCTCGGTCATGGCTTTTGTGTTCTTTGTGTGTCCCATCTTTGACGGTCCACATTCTCTGCCACGATTTGTGATTCTTGTGTTCTCTACATCTACCTGCTCATTGTTTTGGACCAAAGCTTGGCATGATAATGTTGGGTTGGGCCTAGCAACTCTTAGCCCTTTAATTGTTGGGTCACACATACACCATAAGTCCCCCTAGCCATGAAAATTATAAGAAATGAAGCGATGATGTTGTTTGTAGCCTGAGTGCGAACTGATGTTACTCTTGTACAGAATGTTCATGATGAAGAAGCTATGTTCAGCCTTGTGAAATGATGTAGTCTTGTTGGATGTATTTCTATCTTTGATCGCTCTTCAAATTTTAAATTTCTGAATCTTGAGCTCCTCATGACAAGGCAACATTTGCGGTGGCTTTGTTTTCAAAATCTGCAATTTGCTCCCCGTTATTGGGTATTCCAACCCACAATTCTCTGACGTTTGCTATTGATATATCTCTTAAATGGGGAATTTGAAATGAAGAAATTAATGTAGCCTTTAAGCAGTGTGATGTCTCGATATAAAAAAATTGGCAGATACTCATCATTATTCTTTCCTCTTCAATTGCTCCTTTTATTGTTTATATTTAAGTTCCATTTCTCACTTTCGTTTCAGTTTCTCCTCTCCATTATTTAGGGTTTCTCTTCTTGTACTAATTCCTAATTTTTCTGCGTGTAATCCAGCTTCGGCTCCTTCAAGAGTAAGTTCCATTGTTTAAATTATTTCTCATATCTCTGTTGTGTTCTTTGGGATTGGAGTACTTTCTCTGATTCTTGTTGTCTGTGTAACTTATTTACGATCATATTCTCCGACCTATTTTATGTAAATCATTTTTCTACTAGATTTTTTTCCGTTGAATTTTAACTAATATTATTACCTCCCCATTTTAGTACCTCTATGTCTTTTTTTAATCACGGTAAGTCCCCCTTAGAGGATGCTGCTTCCGACGCAAATTCTGACCATGTTGTCGGATCCTCCACCATTCCAAGTATCTTGACCATCTCTTATGTAAATGTCTTAAAGAAATTCTTTTCTTTTATGTCTCCTTATAAGCTTCGATCGCCTTCCAAATCTGAGTGCGTTCGTAACCCTCCTCCTGGCTATATTTCTTGTTATCAAGCATATAACTTTGGCCTCTATTTTCCACTTTCCGAACATGTGATTGCACAACTTCATTCATATAAAAATGCATTGGCCCAATTTCATCCTAAGGGAATCACTATTATGATGGGTTTCCTTTGTGTGTGTGAAAATGTGAACATACCTTTCATAATTGTTTTATTCTGCAATTTCTACCACCTTCGAAAAGTGAAAAATACTGTGGATGAATTTACCCCATATCCTGTGATTTCTGGGGTTGAGCTTGTGAATGGCTTCCTAAGTAACGTTGGCGATTGGTGTAGGAGATATTTTTTTTATCAAAGCCAAACAAATTCCTGAGTCTGATGTACCTTTATGGAACTACAAAGTTCCTAAGTCTAAGCTTCCTAACTTGAGTGTTTGTTGTACTAAGGAGACGAAGATTGTGGCTATGATTCATGTACATATCCAACATCTTCACCACGCCGACTCTAATGTTGCAGGTGTCCTGTTCACCTATATTATACTGTATTTTACCATGTACTTTATAGTTTTTTGTATCGTTATTTTTCTTACTTGCGTGAGTTTATTTTGATCTATGTTGTTTCTTAATGTGGCCGATATGGATTTCATGGAAGCTGACATTGATTCGTCAATCTTCAATGTTGAAGAAATAAATATGGATGTCATTCAGACTAACCATGTTGGTGGTGATGACGCCATGTCTCCACTATCATTCATCATAGGCTCTAGGGATAAATAGACTGAGGGGTGGGCAAACTAGCCATCGTTGAGCCCTGACCCAAAAAATAAGAAGAAGAACAAAAGGGATCGGAGCAGCAGACATTCTATTCCTCCTCTTAAAAGGGGTGTGGTAGCCAAATTGGTTCATCAATTACAGAGCAAACTGAGGACTTTCTGGCCGAGGGGGTAATTTTTGATATTTTTTCCTGGCCTTTCACTACCTGACATACTAGCTATGGTAAGGCTGCAAGTTTCCTTAAGTAACTTTTCTTATGTATTAATCTGTTGTTCGTAACGTAGTGAATAATTCCATTCCCTATGTTGCATACTTGTAAGGTTTGTGAGGGCCTTAAGATTGTGACCAAGCGATTGTCCAAGCATTCTCCCACTGTGTTTCACAGGTGGAGAAATAAAAATCTCTGGAGAATAAATGTTCGTTATAGGAGAGTTCGTTGAAAGTTGCTGAGGAAAAAGTGAAGGCTGCTGAGGAGAAGGTGAAAGCTTGTAAAGAAAAGTCGAGCGCTGCTAAGGAGAGTACAAAGCTTGTGGGGGTGGAATCTTCTGAGCTTCATTTTCAGTTGGATGAGATGCAAACCAATGAACCTGCTTGCCCTCAATACTCACAAGTGATAATGAATCGGCTATGCAAGACAAAGAAACAAATTGGTAAGCATCTAATTCTCAATCGGTCACACACACTGGGAAACCCCAATATTGGTAGGCAAACTAAAGTGTTAAAAAATGAACCTTAGAAATGCCGCAATAGATTTGTTGAAATTTCTATTCCTATCTATATATTATTGCTTGGTGAGCCTTATCTATAAATTTTTGTTTAGGTGCAAGATACAATCGTGTATTCTTTTGAAATTGTAGCTGTGTATCAAGGTTGTTCTTATGCTGGTAATATTATGGAAACAAACGTTTACCAAAGACCAGAAAAGCTTTTCAAATTTGGAAACATGTTCGTCTCTATCATGCTCAAATTCCATGGGCTACAAAAGGTTTTACGAACTCGGAAAACTTTGACAAGAAACACTTTTTGACATCAGAAAAGTTTTTTACAAACTCAGAAACAATTTTATCAACAAAATTGCTCTTCCAAAAAATTACAGTTGGAGACCGAAAAGTGGAAAAGAGCCCAGAAATAGCTCATCATTTAATAAAGGGAAGATTTAAGTTTCCAAGTTTGGAAAAAAAATTATTTTAGAAAAGTTTCAACGGGAAGAGGGGAACTCTATAGTTTCCAAGTTCGAAAATAAATTAAAGGTGGTTCTGCAGTATTATTTAAAGGCAGTATTATTTAAAGCAGTTTTAAACCACCTTTAATTGCATTTTTAAAGATGGTTCTCGGAACCGCTTTATTTTCATATTGATTAAAGGTAGGGCCAGTAAAGGCACTTTAAAAGATCAAACGAATGAGAAGCACCAGGATCAATTAAAACTTTAGCTATTTTACCCGGGATAGGAAGAGTAGCTTCGATGACCTCGGTCGAAAGTGGGGTTTCACAATCTTCCATCGCGTATACACAAGCTTGCACCTTTGGTTGACTCTCCCTACTTGCTCCTCCCTTTAGAGCAGGTTTAGCGACCGATGCCTGGGACCCCATGGGTTGAGACAAGCGACTCGGCTGAGCTTGCGAGCATTCGGATATTCTATGCTCAGCACTTCCACACCGTAGGCACTTGTTTTCCCTCTTCCAACAATCCTTTTCATCATGGCCTCTCTTTCCACAGATCGTGCAATGCATCTGAGTCGTTCCTCTCGAGGCAATGCACAGGCTTCTTGAAGTGGTCGAGGGTCGGGATGTGTCTCCCCTAGGGACTTTGTTTTGCTCAAAGTTTACTCCCTGTAGGCCAGGGATGATAAAGATAGGGACTTCACATTTATCCTTCTCGTCTGGTGCATGGCTCGTAAGACATTCTTGGTTTCCTCCACTCTACAAGCATATTCGATGGCTGCGGCATAAATATTATGATAGGTCGGGGCTAGGGCATCCTTCAATTCCAGCCTTAACCCTTGGATAAATCTCCTCTTGCATTCCTCGTCAGTCGAGACCATCTTTTCTACAAATTTAGAGAGTCGAGAAAACTTTTCCTCATACTCTGTTACACTCATCAGTCCTTGTTTCAAGTTTATGAACTCTGCTTCTTTTCTTTCGATAACTAGAGGGAGGTGGAATGAACTTCTTCTTAAACCTTTTCGAAATTCTCCCAGGTCCTGGGATTTTTCCTCCATGTCCCACTTGCTTTGTATTATGTTCCACCATTCTAGTGCGGCACCTTCTAATTGGAATATAGCGAAATTCACCTTCCGTCCATCTGCATATCCCAAGGCTTGGAAGGTTCAAGCCATTGTTTCTATCCAATTTTTGGCGACTTCCTCATCTGGGCCGCCGTTAAAGCTGGGTGGATAAAACTTATGGAATCATTCCAAGGCCGCGTCCTCCGTCTCTGGTCTATGACTTCGATACCTAACCGGAGATCGAGCTCGATTATCTCTCTCTATCTCAAAATTTCAGTAACTTAACTTACGAATAATTCCATCCCAGCGGTTAGGGGATTCTGTCCTGCAGGTGAGTTCGAACTTTGTCCTTGTTCCCTTTCCATTGTCCTATACTCAATAAGTTAGTTTCATGGATTGAATCAATCCTCATTTAATTACCTAACCAAAAGAATATAATTCACAAAATATTTATGTATCATCACAAAACTTTTACAGTAGTTGTAGCTTCATTATAAGATATTTGCGATAAGTTTTATAGCCCTCTAGCATTGTCTTTCGACGTCAAAAATTAGGACTCACTTCTTGTTTTAATACTTATTCTATAAACGGTTAGTATTTTAGCTGTAAGTTTTTCCCCAAAAGTCTGCTTCCAAATCTATTCGATTCTCGAATCCTTGGTGGAGTCAACTCCTTCTTCTTGCTTAGCTCTAGGGTATGCTCGATCCATTAAATCATCCAACAATGTGGCAAGAGCTTGCTCCATTATGCCTCGAGTCTCTCTTATATGCCTCAAACATGATTCAGTTGGTTGTCGATGATAGGCGATCAGACCTCCATGTAGTTCTTGGGCATTTACCTGGGCTAAGTCTATTTGTCGAAAGACTTCTTGTCACTTCGCATCCCTTTGTCCAAGCTCCATACTCCTTTGATTCCTTAGTCGGTTGTTTTCAACGACACCCGTGTTTGCCCTTGTTTCTTCTGCGTTAGCACGCAGATATTGTTCGCACATTACATCTCTCGTTAATTGTTCTTGGGTCTCGAGCTCTGCCCATTAATTCAACCCATTCGATGATTAAAGCATGCACAATCCAATTTGGGTAAGAGTGATTTTCTACCCATTGAGGATTGTTTAATATTTCTGTCCAAGGAAGAAACGTCTCTAGGAATGCTCCGTAATGTCTTTTCACCTCAATAATTTCTTGAAAGGCATTGCTCGCAATTTCTACGTTATTGTCCATCTATTAACATAACAAAACTTATTAGCTTGACAGTTTATACACAACTTACCCCCCTTACGTTATTTTCCATCTTAGAATTTAATTACAATTTGCCAATATATTTAGTGATAATGTACCAGTTGTAAACGGCTATATTTGCAACGGTAATATAACAGTTATAAACGGCTATATTTCCAACAGTAATATAACAGTTATAAACGGCTATATTTTATAGTATAAACACGAATTTATCCAACAATTCAAAACCACATTTTTTATTTTATCTCATATCCTTCTCACCACATTTTCTCTCAATTTGTTGATAACATGTTGAGACTAATGTTAACCTTTTTTTCCGTAATTATCGTTGTACTACATGTTAGTATTCTCACCGGGGATATTACGTCGAAAGAATTTTGTTACAGTTTAGTAATGGTTGGATTCATTTATACCCTTTTACTTTTCACAATCCTCATATACTTCTATATTTCAAATTACATTTAATAAATTATTTTATTTCCCTATTAGACAGTGACATCAATAAATTGTTAGTTTTGTAGACAAGGTTCAACCATGTCTCTAATATCTATAAGTGTTAAGCAAATGTGAAGTCTTTTATTAAATTAAGTCTTGATTTGCCTTTACTTGATTTGAGGAAGCTCTGAAACCACTTCTGTAACACCCCCAAACCCAAATGCAAGTGTCGGGTCAGGTCCGGGTGTGCTACCGAAAGTGCTAACAGTAATGAGTAGATAATCTATAAACTATGCTATGAAAGCAACAATCTATAAATAGGAATAGAAGTCACCAAAAATCTATTCATGTCATCAAATACAAGACTCTCACAATTCCCCATTGGGATTACCAATTAAATAGAAGTGGGAGTACACAAGATACCTAACCAAGCAATTTCTTGCACTGTGGATATCATCTTGTGAATACGTCTTGAGAACCTTTGGTAAAATCTGCCAAAAAAAACAAAGTAACAATATAAGAATTGCAATGACATGTTACGTTGCTTTATAACATTCTCAAAAGAATCATCTTAGTACTCACTTCTTCGATTTATAGGTAATCCTCAAGCACATGTAGAACACACTCCACTGCATAAAACATTACGTAATAGCCACATTCCCATGTATTTGATTGTTTCTTGTACTAAAAATTAAAAGTTAAATTAGTAACGTATATTTACATTAAGTGACGTGTAAATAGAATTTCCGATCTGAAAAGAGAATCACACATTGATTTGTATTATGTCCAAACCCTCATTACCATGCTTCCGCAAACCATCGAAAGAGACCTAATATCTTAACGAATGATTCAGATGGTTGGTGGTGCGGAGGATCTACCCAGTAAATTCACTTCTTGTCGGGGACAATAAATATTAATCTCTAATGGTCTCTACAACATAGGAGAAAAATATTAAAAATTATTGTATTAATTGATTATCTTAAATGACGAGAGTGTGTATGAACCACCTTTCAATATGCAGTGAAACAAATAATTTTTTATCCTTTCATCCAATATTTTTGTGAATGTAGTCAACCCTCTCTTGAACACTACATTCGATTTCTTGAGTAAATACCAGACACAAATACCCTATCAAATGCTTGTCCTTTTGGTTAGCGAAATAATACATTTACATTCAAAATAAAATTGGATGTCATTAATGACAAAATGTGCTGCAAATTTATAAAATTGCATGTATGGAAATTTTATACAACTTACAGTCAGTGTAGGGGCATTATTGCCTGGTTCACTTGGTCACACCTCCATACGTCTTCGAAGTCCGTCCATGATGCAATGATTTCTCGCGTTTGATCGAATACAAAATCATTACCCGAGAATAGGTAAGTTGAGTTCTATTTTTGTTTTACCATGAATTCATACAAGACCCTCACGAAATGCGGTGACTCCTTAAATACTTGTTCCCGAGTGATAGGGGGTTTTGCAATCCTTGCCGCCTCAACAATGGTCTTAGATGTGATCGTTGGTGTCTCCTTCAAATGACGATCTTTGATCGGGTACGCATCAATGAGGCGACAAGGCCATGGAAGAAACATTCCCCGTGCGGATTCTCCTCTTTTGTATTCGCCTTCTGGAGTTGGCTATAGGGCTTTGAGGACCTTTGGGTTCTCCATTGAAACTCTACAAATTCCACTAGCAATTGGAATGATATGATGATGTCGCATCAAGTCGTGCAAAATTCCGTCAGCAGCGTGAAGTGGCCCACCCTTTTCACCTCGATCAATATATAGCTCACACAAATGTGACATCTAGATTGTGAGGGAGATAGAAATAAAGTAAAACAAATATGTGGCCAGTGTCATTAAAAATGAAATGATTTAATTCAAATAACCATGTTTTTAGATGGCACAATGGTTTTACAACCACGTGATAACAAACACAAAAACAACAAAAATTCATCATCATGAAACCAACCCAAGCCTAAATTGATGTAAAAACTCTATATTTGAAGAAAAAAATAGAGCTCATGCTCAAACTAAAGCAAACATAAGAAAATAAAAACAGCCCATAGAAAAATTCATGAAACATAGGTCTAAATCCTTTTTTCAATACTATTTTCGAATAAGAAGAAAAGAAGAAGGGAGTTACCTCTGTTGTCGTTGATTTTTGAAAACAGGAGTATGGAAAGATGAAAACGGAAGCAGGAAGTGAAGACGAGGAAGTGAGCCTCTGTTGCCGTCAGTTTTCTGAAGAGGTTTGTCAGATTCTGTCTTTTTTTTGTTTAATCACCTAAATTATAGAACCCTAATACTATTCTATTTCACCCCAAAACTTCAGCCCAAACTCCTTTCATTTAAGAAAAAAAAATAAAAAAGGTCCATTTCAGCGCACAATTGGAAAGTACGCTTTTTTAAGCGCTTCGTGCTTCGCCAAAAGCGCTCGGAAGTGCACTCTTTTAGTCGGCGTTGGCACTTCTCAATACAGAGCGCTCAAGTGAGCACCTAGCGCTTTTAGCGTGCTTTTTTAATCCAAGAGTAACTTTGAGAAAACATAAGAATATTCTACATATAACTTCATTTGACATCTTCACAATGTCAACCAGTGTTTAACATTCAAACATCATCAGCTAATACAAAAGGATCTAACTAATGGCATAACACCAGTAGTGAGTCATTCAATTCTATATCTCAATCTGCCTATACGGTTGAATTAATTATTAATCAAGATAAAAATCAACTTCAACCAAAAACGTTTTAGAATAGCATCAGCCAGCTATAAACTAGGTGCACATTGATTCTTCTCTGGATTTCAGAAAAAACACTTCATTAGAATCACTTACAAATTAAGCAGTTAAAATTCATGTTAATAAGGTATGTTTTTCCCCCAAAACTTTAAGAATGGATCAGTGAAACAAATGATGCGTTTGTTATTGAAGTAGCTTCATGTGTTTATCCTCAAGATCTATGCAGAGTAAACTTATATTGAAAATATAGAGAGTACAAACCAAGGAAAGAACTAACATCAAACAATCTAACGTTAGTGCACAGGTGTACCAAATCCAATAGAAACTTCAAACACACACCGATGTACAAACTCACGAACACACACAGAGAGACAAAAAAAAGCACAGGCGGAAAGCCCTAAATGTTCCCTCTTTTAACTGTACAGCTCAAACAGTTGTACAATCACTAGCATTAGTTCATAAATTTAAATTTTTCAGAAAAAATACACTCATCTGTTAGGCACAAAATAACTTAATATCACTAGCCATATGACAGAGCTGTAAACCTGCACACCTGCAATATAAACTATAAGTCAATAGAAACCATAGTAAAAATGATACTAGTCAATAGAAACCCTGGTAAAAATGATATGCACAATATAATGGATAGAATTAAACAATTTCAGTCGTTTGAATAACTATAACCATAGGTTTTACCGGTAACGATGTCTCTAAAGAACTCAATAGAATCCGCCAAGTCCTCCGCCGTCTTGCCTTTCCATTGCTGAAAATTGACCTGGGTCACATTTTCCATACCGAAGCTGAGAGATTAATGAGTTTTGAAGAACTCAACATGATTACGCTTCCATCGGATGATAGTTAAAGCGTCGTCTGTACCCTGGCCGTTGTCCGGCAGGCATACCCACTCCAGTGATTCACCGTCATTGTTTATTGCCGATGAGCCCATCTATTGACTCAGCTCCGCAAAATCGCCATGAAGTCCATAGCCATGCCTTTGGATATCCATTTCACCACAATGTTGCCTAAACCTCTCCGCCCTAAATATCTTCGCGATAAGCATAATTGGGAGGTTACGATAAGGGAGAAAGGTTAAGTGAGGGTTCGAGTGGTGAGGTTCTACTGGCACTAGTTCGAGAGGTAAAGGTTTCAGTAGTACTAGTTCAAGGGGTACAGTTCGAGAGGTAACGGTTTCGGTGATATTAGTTCGAGAGGTACAGGTTCAAGAGGTAAAGGTTTAAGTAGTACTAGTTCGAGGGGTAAGGTTCGAGAGGTATAGTTCGAGGGGTAAAGATTTCGGGGACACATATTCGAGGGTAAAGGTTTTAGGGAACTAATTCGAGGGGTAAAGGCTTTAGGGACACATATTCGAGGGGAAAAGGTTTCCGGGAACTAGTTCGAGGGGTAAAGGCTTCAGGGACACATATTCGAGGGGTAAAAGGTTTCAGGGAACTAGTTCGAGGGGTAAAGCCTTCAGGGGCACATATTCGAGGGGTAAAGGTTTCAGGGAACTAGTTCGAGGGGTAAAGGTTTCAGTATGGGTACGAGAGGTGGGATTTTCAGTAGGGTTTGAGAGGTAGAGTTGTGGTAGGGGTTCGAGAGGAAGTATTTTGGCAGGGGTTCGAGAGATAGAGCTTCAACAGGGGTTCGAGAGGTGAAGTTTCAGGAGGGGTTTGAGAGGTGGAGAGTTGCAGCAGGAGTTCGAGAGGTGAAGTTGCAGCAGGGGTTCGAGAGGTGGAGAGTTGCAGCAGGAGTTCGAGAGGTGGAGTTACAGCAGGGGTTCGAGAGATGGAGAGTTGCAGCAAGGGTTCAAGAGGTGGAGAGTTGCAGTAGGGGTTCGAGAGGTCGAGAGTTTTAGATCGAGGGAGTCAGGTTCTGATGGCATATTATATATATATATATATATATATATATATATGTGAACATAAACTCATATTTTACGGTGGGATGACCTGAAGACACGAATTATTCTTGGTGATGGTATGAAAGTTTTGTAAATGCAAAAGGCTATTCAGAGTTGCAAGCAGAACGGTCAGCCCATCGGTATTTACTTTGGAAAACTGAAAAAGTTGTTTGCAGATTATCACTGCATGCGGCCTTCTCTAGTTTGTGACAGTGAAGACAGTAAGGCATTGTGTCATTACAATATTTTTGCGAGAGTCTTCTGGGAAAGAGAGAAGGATTTGATCTATCAATTTATCTCTGGTCTCGGCAAAGGCTTTCACACCTTGCAATCACATATCATGGCCATTGATCCAATGCCACTTGTCATGAAAGTGTATTCCCTTGTTGCCCAGGAGGAGAATCATAGAGCTGTCATTTGAGCTTGTGAGCCTTCTTCTAACTCCATGGCATATGTTGCACGACACCCACCACCTACAAGTTCTTCACCATTTGTTCTTTCTGCATCTGACCGCAAGAATCTTGTTTGTACACATTGTCATCGCAAGGGTCATGATAAGAATTCCTGCTACCAGATCTTTGGTGTACCAGATTGGTTCAAGGAGTTGAAGGAGAAAGCCAGCACCGCCAAGAAGCTGGCACCAGTTTCTTGGCCGATCACCGCCGCTGTCGTAATCGGAGGTGTCACTGTGGCACTTCCTCTCCCACCGGCGTTCACCAGTGCTGCCATGTTGCCTCCTTGTCTAGTGGCGGTGGCTTCCTCTGGCTGTGTCCCTACCCGATCCAAATTTGGCCTTGCTCTGTCTCATAACCAATGGAGCACGGCCATGCATTTATTTAATTGGTTTAATTCTCTTACTGACAATGAATCCGGTAAGTCTACTTTACCATGTATACTTTATTCGGGAACCTCATATCACATGACTGGTGACAAAGGTTCTCTTACTAATCTTACAACTGCTATTGATACTATGAATGTTGTTCTGCTTGATGGCTCTATGTCATCCAACACTCAATATGGTTCTATTTTCTTTGGTGGTGTCACCCTTACTCATGTGTTATATATACCTACTTTGCGGTGCAACTTGTTATCATGTTCTAGATTGGTATCTGCCTTGAAATGTCTAGCTTTGTTCACTAAAAATTATTGCATTTTATAGACAATCAGTACAAGGAAAGTGATTGGTGTGGGTGAACAGAAAGGGGGGTGTTTTGGCTTCGTTTGCTGGATACTCGTGATCATCCTCCTATCCTGCAGTCTCTTCCAACAGTTGCTTCTGTGTCCTCTTCTAACTTATGGCATCAGCGTTTTGGATATCCTGCCTCAACGGTGTTGTCTTCTATTTCTTCTAATTATTTTAACACTTATGCTCTTTACTCTATATGTTCTAAAGCAAAATAGACTACACATAGTTTTCCATTAAGTTCTACAAATGCTACTGCATTATTTCAATTAATTCATTGTGATGTTTGAGGACCTTATCGAACACCATCCTCTAGTGTTGCATTTTATTTTTTGACTATAGTTGATAATTATTCCCGAGTTGTTTGGATTTATTTATTAGTGGCTAAATCTGAAGTAGCTTCTAGATTTTTAGAATTTAGTGCCTTAGTGAAGAACCAGTGGGGCTGAACCATACAACGTGTTTGGCTGATAACAGAACAAAATTTTTGCCTTTGAGATCTCATTTTGCTGCATCTGGTATCATCTTTGAGACATCTATGGTTGACACACCACAGCATAATGGTAGAGCTAAAAGAAAGCATCGTCATTTACTCAATGTAGTGTGTGCTTTACAGTTCCAAGCCAATCTTCTTATTGAATTTTGGGGAGAATGTGCTCTTACTGTTACTTACCTGATTAACCAAACACCAACACAGCATCTCAATGGTCGTACTCCCTTTGAGTTGCTCTATGGGCAAGCTCTTAATTACTCACTGAACTACTGCTAATTTCCAGCACCACCAAATGCATTGGGTCGAGAGAGGTTGCCAGAGATTTGTCACGAGCTCAACTTCACCAAAGGATAAAAGAGAGATTTGCATTGATTTTTGGAAGAAATTTGTACAGAATTTGAGAAAGAATGGGCAGAAACGAGTGGGGGGAAGATTGAATCAGGTCGAGATGGATTAAGAGCTAGAAAGAACAGGGGGAAGAAGGGATTAGGGAGTTCTTCATTCTATGGATTACACAAAAGATCAAAGATCATTTCGCTTCCCACGGTTCATCATCTTTATATGCTGGATCGAGCTCTTGATCTGACCCTTGCAAGGCAGTTAAAACGACCTTAACTGTAGTTAGTTATAACCCCCAACCATTAGCTTTAAAAATCCCCTTTTTACCCTTACTGAATTGGGTTGATCATGACAAACCCCCATCCTTAAATGATACTTGTCCTCAAGCATCAAAAATTCAGAAATCAGTCATGAAACTCCAGAAAATTCAGAAACTTCTATTCCAGCTCCCTCCTGTGATGCCAATGCTTTGTTCAAAAGAGAAATTGTCATTGACCTTGAGTCCAAGTTGTCAACTCTCATTTGTTTGCATAATTCCTTCATTTTGACCAAGTGCTTCAAGTAAATATGGAACAACATTAAGTGTTCAATATGCAACAAAAGCCACAAGTGCTTCTTCTAATCTTGAATTTTGGTCACTTCCTCCAGTAACAACGAGGCCTTTTCTCAATTGTGATAATTCTTGCTTTCTGTCATTGTTTAGGCCATCTAAAATTCCAAAATCCACAATAGCATGGATATCACACTTTTACAATGACACCTCAATGATGCTGAATCTTTGCAACCATTGAGTAATCCTTCATTGCAGTCCACTTTCTGGTTCAGATTCATATTTTCCTTCCAAAATGAGGTATCTATATCATATAAAGCTAAGGAAGTAGGAGGCCTTCTATCCTCATAATGCTCAAAATTTCTTCTCTTCTTTGATTCCTGGACTTTCCTATCAAGTCTAGACAAATGATTGACCAGAAACTTGTCTAAACTAGGCAGTGGAGCAATATCTTGGTTCCGGCAATTCCCGCCAACATTGTGCACATTCTTGTTACAAGTCCTGGATGTATCATCATTCTTCCTAAGATTCTCAATCTCTTTCTCAAGCTTTACATAGTGTTTCACCAACACTTAATCTAGTCCAGGAACGGAGGGATATGTCGCTGAAATTCGCTACTTTGGATAACCTCTAGCTACACTGTTTCTAGCAACTTTGATGACTGATTCACCATTAGCAGGAGAGTTTTTTTATTTATCAAATTGTTCTAAGAAGTCCCAAATCCAAGTCCCTCCTCTGAAGCCAGTGGCCATTCGAATCCACAGTTTCCTTCTTCTTGTGTTAAAATCCGATCTTTTCATGACAACCTCGTCATCCAACTCAATAATAGCAATATAACCACACTCATTTTCTCTTATTATTCCAGAACTCACGTTGAATTCTATAGCAAACCTAGAGCACACATAATTCAAATGGTCTAGTTTCTTCATATCAGTCTCCATATTCCAGTCACCAGCAATTGCCATTGATGAAGATTCAGGCCTATCACAATCCTTTATTTCAACTACCAACACACATGTTTGACCAAACAATTAGGCTTTTCTTTTTCCCACAATGGTTGCTAGTATCTTCTCAACGCCCCATCTGTAATGAACAAGCTGAATCAAGACATGGTGTACTTTCATAGACAATAGTTCTACATCTCTGAGTGTCCTCATGGAGTTCATAATCTCCAAACAACGCAACTTTTAATAAAACATGTCCTTAATTTTAAGAGAAATACAACGAATTATACGAGACTCTCCTTTGAGACCACCATCCTCAATCCCGGAAACGTTTCCACTGACGTTTATAATTTCCACCCTATTATCATGCTCTATTTTCCCAAAAGAGTCTTGAAAAATGTCAGGATCAAAACAGCTAATAGATTCATACCATTTTATGTTTCCCTCAAATCTCAATACATCATAATTCGATTTTAAGTCCATGTATGGCATGCTAGTTGATCCACCCAATGAATATAGTGTGAACTAATAAAGAAACCATTTCTAACTTCATAGTCCTTGTAAGTAATAACATTAAGACTATTGCAATTGACAGATGCATCATTCCCATCAAACAAAGTCATGTAATCTTCATCAGCTAACCCAACAATGCCAACATTACCGCACTTCTTTTCTCTTAAGACTCCACAGCTCAAGGTAAATTCATGCTCACTCAGCCAACAAACATATGCTTCACTTTCATTCATTAATTTCCCATTATAACTGAATGAACGTGGTTCTATTTGTCTATCTACCCAGACCCTAGATTCCTCACTATCTTAATGGTCCCTTCTCATCAAATAAAGCTCAAAAGTCCAGTGGCTGGGATATACTTTACTAGATTCCTTCCACATCATATTTTCAACCCCAAAATTCTCAGAATCCAAAATGTCACATGTATTTTCTTTATCATCAAACAATGAATTGAAAGAATCATCCAAATACACATGCTCATCAACACAACTCAGAAGTTTCTCAATGCCATTAAAATTAAAATATCCACACTTCTTGAGGGGGTTAAAAGTATTACCATTAGGAACTGTGATTGGTGACATGACTGAAACTTGTTTATCATCTTCAATATTGAGCAAATAACCTTTTCGAGAAGCCTTTATCATCATCTCGAACTCCTGCAGGATAGATTTTTCCATAACTACTCTCCTCTCCTCCATTGTTTTCTTCCAGACTATCTACCAGCTCAAAATCACAATCACAGTCACCTCCCCTTTGATTACCCCTTTCTTGAATGTAATCAATGGACGATTTCACCGACTTTTTCTCTGTATCCGGTTCTATATCTCGGGTTTCCTTCACTCCTTCCGAAAATGGCATAGCTTCCGTTTCAACTTCAAAATTAGGAATAGAGCAGGTATCAAAGAAAATTGCATCACCAATATCATTCCCCTCTTTACTGACCTTCTCATCATCATCATCAAGATTTGGTGGTTGACATCCTTTAGCTGCCTCTTTTCTTGGTCGTGGCATCTCTGTGGTAACTTCTTTCATCAAAGTCGGTGGAATTTCAATATCTCTTTGCATTATTACTTTCAACAACATATTCTTTATGGCCACCCCGCATATTCCTTTAATTGAATCTTATGCATCTTTCTTATCTGCTCCAGCTGCATCTCCCATGTAGCCTCTACCTTCTTCCACATCGAACTCTGGTTATCCGCCATATTTTTCCGAGGATTCGACAGCACTGATACCACTTGTCACGAGCTCAACTTCACCAAAGGATAAAAGAGAGATTTATATTGATTTTCGGAAGAAATTTGTACATAATTTGAGAAAGAATGGGCAGAAACGAGTGGGGGGAAGATTGAATCAGGTTGAGAGGGATTAAGAGCTAGAAAGAACAAGGGGAAGAAGGGATTAGGGAGTTCTTCATTCTATGAATTACACAAAAGATCAAAGATACTTTCGCTTCCCACGATTCTTCATCTTTATATGCTGCCTCGAGCTTTTGATCTGACCTTTGCAAGGCAATTAAAACGACCTTAGCTGTAGTTAGTTATAACCCCCAACCATTAGCTTTAAAAATCCCCGTTTTTACCCTTACTGAATTGGTCTGATCATGAGAAGATTCAAGAAAGCTTATGGAGTGTTTGTTGCGGTAGTCTTTTAAAACTGAATGTTAATTTTATTCAAATTGAAAAGAACATTGCAACAAAAGAGTTTTACATTTCCCATATATCATACTAGTGAGAGAGGTGTTTTTGATCTTTTTAATGCTTCCATGTCCCAGTAAAAATGACACATTTACTTTTTCACATTCTTCAATGATATGTTTGACCATCAATATCTCTAACTTCATATACAATACGCATAAACAATTGATATTTGGAAAATAGATACTAAGATGAATTTAAAAATATCACACATCATATTTTTATTATATATATATATATTATTATATATATTAATTTATATTTATGGTCAAAGTTTGGAAATTTTAACTTGAAAAAAAGTAAATAATCCATTTTTGCTGGGACGGTGGGAGTATATAGGAATCACAAAACCCAGATAATACAACATATTTCTTTTCCTTTCCAATATCCATAGAATTTCATGATTTAATAGCCTATGAGAAAAAACATAAAAGGCATTCTCCCCAAAGCGAAGAGTACTTAAAAAGTGAACTGGAGAAGTGGGGTTCAAGGAATGAGATGGACTGAGCAAAATAGAAATGGTACAAAAGAGATCAACCCGAGAAGAACTATTTCACACGAACGGGGAAAAGAAAACAGAGGAAGAATACGATCAGACTTATGTGGATGAATTAATTGATCTGGAATCTTACTTGCATTTTCCACACGTAGATTAAGGGGGGTAAATGGGCGAACGGGTCGAAAATAGGTTCAGAAATATGGATAGAAAAAGAAAAGGGTATGGCCATTTTTTAAATAAAAGTTTTGTATTTATTCTTTAAAAAATTGTGCTAAAAAGTATGGGACAAATTTCCATCGAGAGATTGAATCTCTATTATTTTTTGCGTGCTGAGCTACAGCATGAGCAATATAATTTTCCTGTCTCCTAATCCATGAAAAATCTGGGTATTGTTGCTTCTCAATCAGGCTAGTTATTTCATCAATGATAAGACCAAAGTCTGACAAGTCTTATTTATGACTCTAAACTGCGTTAATAACAACTTGTGCATCTCCCTTGATGTGATTGATTTGAAAGCCCTTCCTAAGTGATTTTATCAGTGTTGCGTGGAGCGCAATTACTTCTGCATGCTTTACGATATGAATATGGGGCATGCGGTGTGATTCCCTATACATCCAATTTCAGTTGAGGATTGACTAAACAAGCCAAGGCAGGTGCTATCTTTTAATATAGCTGCATCAAAGAAGAGAGTGTTCCCTTGCATCATTGATGTATCATCTTGACATTGTCTTAAGGGATAAGATGGATGAGATACAGCTTCGTGGGCTTGCCATTCTAGTTCAGAAATGATTTTCATGGCATATAGAACACACTATTATGGTTTGATGTCATGTTGTTCCCCATGTAGGAGTGCATTTCTGTGATTCCATAGTTCAGACAATAAGATCGTAGTAATGGCCATATCACTTTCATCCATTTCCATAATCAAATCTCGCGTTAATAGGGCGCATTCAGCTGTTCAAATCTGTATATTATGTCATGTAAATCCGCCGCAAACCAGATTTGATGCTCCAGAGGAAAGTGAAAGAATAAATGTTCCATGGATGTGTCCTATGCGGAACAAGTTAAGCGGGAAGTTACAGTTGGAGCATGTCTTTGGCGTAAATTGGTCGTTGAGGATAAGTTGTCCTTGTATAGTCTCCAAATTAAGTGTTTAATCTTCGGCTGTGTCATTAGAGTTCAAATCTTCTTCCAATGTGGAGATGGAACTGAGCTGCTAGAAGCCATGTTACCTGCATACGAGGAGATAGATGAATTAATTATTTGATTATAACCTGATTTGACCGTGTATTTACCATCCAATGTTGGGTTCCATAACCAACGGTCTTGAAGTTATGGATCAACAGTTCTTGGGAGGGATAAAACGAGAGCAAACTCCTCATGATTGAAGGTGTTGCTAATCAAATCCTTGTTCCAAGCGGTACCATCTTTCGTCATAAGATGCCTGGCATTTAGCTCTTCAAGGTAGTTATCTGGCAATGATGTGGGGGTTTTGGCCTTCTATTCGTGAGAGCCACAGACCTATTTTTATCTTTGTGCTCTTCCCCGACCCTATCCTTCTTCGGATACCCTTTGATAACAGGTTTTCTGTGCATCACTTTCCCTTGTCTTTTTGAATAGTAGGGTTTGTTTTCAATTTCAAATCTTTTTACTGTATGCTCTGAATCTGATAATATATATCTTTCTCCAATTCTCTAGAAACATACTAGTTCTAATTTTTTGTATATTATCCCGGCCATCTTCTCTGGCGTGCCTATTGTCAATCTTTGTTCCTACAGGCTTCTATCTGTGGTACATTCATCTAATTGACTGTGTTATTTCCAAATCTAGGCTCCTCATTTATCCTTATGACTTCCCCTAACCGCATCGAGTCTCCCATAGAAGATGCTCATTCCTGTGGGGATTCTGGTCATGTCACCGGCTCCTCTATCATACGCAGTATGCTGATTGGAACATATTTAGAAGAATTAAAAAGCTAATTTCCATTTTTATCCCCTTTTAAACTTTGCGCTCCCACAAAATGTGAATGTATTCACACTCCACTATCTGGTTATATAACATGCTACTTAGCCTATCTGAACTTTGGCCTTTATTTTCCTCTCCCTCAACATACCGTTGATATTCTCTGTTCGTATAAAGTCCAATTATCCCAATTTCACCCCAAGGGAATTGCTATCATAATGGGGTTTCTTCAAGTGTGCAAGGAAGTGAACGTTCCTTTCACTCTTGAGTTGTTTCGTAACTTTTATCATTTTTTCAAAGTGAAAAACACCGTAGATGAATTTTCCTTTTATTCTATGGTTGCTGGGTTGAGCTTGTGAGCGGTTTCCCTAGTAATGTTGGTCTCTAGCATACAAAATACTTCTTTATAAAATTGAAAAAATTGTTGTGCACTTTTGGAACTAAAAGGTTCCCAAGTTTAAGCTTCATGGTCTGAATGTTCATTTTATCGAAAAGACGGAGATCATAGTCACGCTTTGTGCTCATGCACAACATCTCCGCCACACTGACTCTGATGTTGAAGGTGTTTTGATTGTTTTTGTTTTGATGTTCTTGATCTGCAATCTCTCTTATATTGACAAATTGTTATTCTTTTTATTTATTATTTATGCATTCGTTTGATCTGTGATGTTTGTTATGTTTCAGATATGGACCTATTTAAAGGTGAAATTTACCATTTTCTCTTTGAAGACGGCGATGAGGAGGTGGATGAGGCAACTGTTCAGCCTGATGATGTTTCTGGGAGTAACATCCTCCAACAAGATGTTAATAAGACTGGCCCCGGTGATAAGAGTAAGATTACTGAGAAAGGGGGGGACAAGTGGTCATCACCCTATCGTTGTGGCAAAAGGAGAAAAAGCAGAAGAAGGATAGGGGCGGTGGATCTTCAGGACATTCGCTTCCCCCTTTAAAAGGGGGCGTGTTAACCAATCTAGCTTGCAAACTCTGTTGTGAACTGAGAGTCCATTGGCGGAGGGGATGATATCTTATATCCTTTCCAACCTCTCTTTACCTGATATATTGGCCGTAGTAAGTCTGCAGCTGAACTTTAGTGATCTTCTTTATATCCTGATCCCTTGTATATACAATGTTGACTAACTTCGTCCCATGTGTTTTTGTCTTATAAGGTCGGTGAAAGCCTTCAGCTCACAAGTGAACGGCTTTCCAGGTTTTTGCATGTTGATGCATCACTGCCGGAGAAGTATGAGGCACATGAAGCTAAATGTGTAACTCTAGAAAGTTTGCTTAAAGCTGTTGAGGAAAAGGCGGATGCTGCTGAGGGAAAGGTGAACGCTGCTGAGGAGTGTGCCAGGCTCATGAAGACGAAGGCGACTCGGCTTTGTGCTAAGTTAAAGGAGATGCAAACCAATGGACCTGCTTCTCCTCAATACCCTCAAGTTGTGGTTGATCGACACTACAAGACCAAGTCGTTCTATAATTTTTTTGAAGATGTTTCCACCGATGCTCGCATAGTTGGCTACTGTGAGGCTATGAAGAATCAACGCGAGTGGAACCCTACTTGCTCACTGAATATTTTTCCTTCTACGAAGAAGTGTGTTGAGACCCTAGAGAAGAAAGCGGCGAAGCTGAACCAACGTTTTCTTGAAAAGATTGCTGACGGGGGACAACCCTACACTTTGCTCTCGCATCTTGCCAGCCTTCCCAGTCTTCCCTCTCCGGCTGAGTTAAAGGAGTGCGAGGTGGATTACCTGGACAATCTTCCATTTAAACCTAGCACTGATATTCTAACTTCTCATCCTGATGCAGGGGTGGCTAGTGAGGTTAATACGAGCATTGAAACTCCTACCCAACAACCAAGCGAGGAGAATCCCACTTAGAAACCAAGCTAGGAAATGGTTGCTATCGTTGTTCAGCCCTTGCCAACTTCTAAAGTTAGTTGATCTCTAGTGTACTAGATTTTTTATTATTATTAATTGTAAACTTAAGACAATATTTTGATGTATGTATGTACTCTGTATGTAAATTCCTTTATGAATGCTAATTTCCTCTTCCCGTTTTATGCTTTCTCATTGCCCTTATTTGTGTGCAGGGCTTCAATACTATGGTAGATCATAAATACCCAAAAAGACTTAACTTTATGGGATGTAGTGATTCTTTTTCTGAACCTATTAGCTTTCTTCGTGCCACTCGACCTTATACCAAAGAGTAAGAGGAGGTTGTTTCTTCCAATTTCTTTTCGTGCATGGAATCACTTCCTTTATGTATTGGGTGGAAACTTCATATTCTGTCTTCATCTCCTTCTTCATCTACAAGTTTTCCTTGCAGTAAGTTCATTCCTGATGGGTATAATGTCGAATCGCTTGGCAAGGACATCGTCTGCGGTTTAGTTGATCTTAAATATATTGGCAAGTATGTACGGTCGCTTAACCTCCCTGTTCTTTTTGAAAAATGGGCATTATGTTTAGGTATTCGTTTGAAGTATATGCTTCTGGGTATTAATGATCTTGAGAAGAAGTGGAATACAAGTGTAAAGGACACCGAAGATGCTTGGCGCAATTTGCATAGAATTGTAAGCGAGCAAAACAGTCTGATTCATCGTCAATAAATGAACATGGTCAAGATGCTCCGGAAACAAGTAGAGGCTAGGGATTATGGTTCGAGCAAGACTCGTGAGGCCCATCGAAAGACGTTGATCATTGATAAACAATGTGCCCATATTGATGATTTGCATCTAGATATGTATGTTCACCAATTGGAGCAAACTTGTGTTAAGTATAAAGATAGGCTTCAAGCTCGCCCTCTGTCATCTCATAGACCTACTAGCAATTGGGATCTAACTGTGGGAATTGGCGGGCAGAGGGTTAATTTGTCTGAGGCTGTCTGCTTGCATATCCGCGACCTAGAAGATGAAGTACACAATTTAAAAGCTGAAATGAAACGGTATGAAGAAACTGTTAATAGAATGAGTATGCAGCTGGACCGCAAGGAGTTTGGTCCTATAATCGACTTCAAGGCGTATTATGCTAGGTATCTTGGTCATATGGAGCGAAGGGCTCTGACACACCATCCTGCTTATTTACACATGAAATGGCGGTATGACCATATACTTAGCGAGGAGCTAAGGAAAACCGGCATAGGGCTAAGCGTCTTCCTTGCGAGGCTGAGCACAATCGTCGTCATCGTGGTTCATCTTCGCTCGGATCATCATGAGCCTCTAGGCGTAAATAGTATGCAGTGATTATCTTTTCTTGAATGATGATGTTGTTTTTGTTGCTGCTTTTGGATGATGTGGTTGTTCCTTTTCTGTCTTTAAACTTTTGGATGCTCTTTGAATTCATGGCTCTCTTTTTCTCATACGGTCTGTCTCATATGTTGCAACTCTAGTGGTTTTGAATATTGAAAAGCTGTTTATCACGAAGCTGCAAGATCTATAGCTAGCTTTAGTCGATGTTTTGTTGGCATATCTGCCATGTAGCAAGATCTCTTTATTGAGAATATGTATTGTGCGAAGCCGCAAGATCTATAGCTTGCTTTTTTCACTGTGTTAGAGGCAGTTTTTCTTAATAGCAAGATCCATAGCTTGCATTTTATTGAGAGTGCAAAGTTGTGAGATCTATTGCTCGCACTTGCTTTGTTGTGGGCATATCTGCCCTTTAGTCGAGTTCATGAATTGCTTTGTTGTATGTTTTCTGAAAAAGTAGGTTGAGTGTCGTTCATAATTGATACTTATACCACTAACTCCATGAGTTGGGAATTTGTAACTTAGGGAAGCAAATGTAAAGTATAGATGTTTGAAAAGGAAAGATTGTACTTCAAAAGGTTCATACTGTGATAATATCGCCATCAACACAAACATAGAGAGCGAACACCACCAATGATTATATCATGCTTTCTATACATGAAAGCTATACTTCCTTGCCACTTCGCCAATTCTACACATAAAACTTTCTTAGTTTTATGCCAAGTGTTGGGTACACTGCTACTGTCCATTCCTTCTAGCTCGTAGCAGTTTGATCGGTGCGCCTTCGTTATCTTGTACGACCTTTCCCACTTCGGGCATAATTTTTCTCTTTATTTAGCTAGGCTAGCTTCATTTTTCCTTAGCACCAAATCTCCATTTTGGAATTGTGTGTCCTTGACTTTTTGGTTGTAAGCTCTGGCCATCTTTTCCTTGTATTTGGCCTCTTTATATTATTCAATCCTGGCATAGGAGTATTTAATGCCAATTGACCATCATTATTAAGAGTAAAACTCCCTGCACAATCAATGCCCTTACTTTAAGGGGAATATAGTTGTTGGTTGTCCTACAATTACGCCCTGTGATGGCGTAATTATATGAGAACTGCTAGCTTGATTTGTGGGCATCATAAAGTCATTGATTGCTGATTTGTCACCCCTGGGAATTGAATTTTCTGGCACACCAATTGGCGAAGTCTCCTGACTGGTTTTGCTTTCTGGTACAGGTGCCTTGTAGATGTCATTTGCCTGAGCTTCTTGCAACCTTCGTTGGTGTAGCACCCCAGACCCAGGTTGTGGAAAAGGTTTGTCGTTCTCAAAACGCAGCCAACGCCCATGGCCCATTGGCATGAGTGTGTCTCTATGATGGGGTATCTTTCAATGGGCATTCTGTCTGGGGATGATCCAAACAGCCACACAATTGGCAAAAAGCAAGCAGCCTCTCATATTAAAAAGAGAAGAGGTAATCATTTCCCTTGTATTCAACAATAATAACTCTTTCCAATGGCTTATAAACATTTATAATTGCTCCCAGCTTCAAATTTTTGACCTTGCAAGAGCCAACTTTGTTCCTGGACACTTTCACAAAGTTGCCTGGATAATCTCCAATCAAGGCGGCCATGTTCAGTGTCATAAGAATTGGCGGAATGTCATGGATATGGATTCGGATTGGGGTTTCCACAAAACAGAGGTGGCGGAGGGCTTCAGAGCCATCTGTTTCCTTAAAGACAACCAGACAGTTTTCAAAAGACCAAGGTGAAGTGTCAATTACCTTGGATCTGTCTTCAAGCTTCTCAAATTCGAATAAGACCAAGTTATCCCCCATGTAGTGTCCTTCAACTCCTCCTTTGCATTTTCACACTCTGACCATGGTGGAGATCATGATGTGTCTTTTTGTTTTGGGGTTGATAATCTTTGCGCCTCATTGGTAAAATTGTGGTTGTTGGTCAGCTATGGAGTCTAGGGTAGTGACTCTGTGTGAGGTTGATTTTTGCATACGGGGCTATCAATTCTTCCCCCATGGCAAATGCGGCAAGAGAATTTGTATGACTAAGTAATGGTATAGGGAAAAAATGATTGCAATAGATGAATTTGGTGAGAGTTGGAGGGTGTTGTAGATGTGAATATATAGGGATTGAAGTTGCAATCTTCATATTAAAGAAATCCTTCAATCAAGTGATTCCTCTATATTGATTGATATCAAATGAATATGGTATGAATATGAAATTCAAGTCTCCATTCAAATTTCAAATGTTTGAAATTCAAAAGAATTCAAGCTGCTGAGATCTTGTCATTTGAATATCATAAAGATGTTAGAAAACTAGGAAGATCCTAGAGAGAGATTTTGAGTATGAGTCATTTCAACCCATTTTATAATGGGTTTTTAATGAGTGGGGAAAAAATGGGTCGAATTGAAATCCGCTCAACCCATGGATTGAACATCACTAAACCACATGTAAATAATAGGTAAACTCACGAGTTTCAACAAAATATATTGACCCATATGAATTTACATGTCAACTTATATGGATAACCTATGGATTTCAATGCATATAGGTTAAAATATAAACCATATAGGTTTATATATGAATTTGAAAATTTTAGATAGCTGACCTCATGTTTCGATACTAAATTTTATATTTATTTGGACTGCTGCAAAAAGCATTCAAACTCATGAATGCACCGAAATGATTTGCTCTTCAACCGTATGGGTGTATATTTGGGCAATATGCAGATATAACCCTATATGTTGAGAAAAGTGCAAATATAACCCTCAATTATTTTTTTAGTGCAAATATAACCCTATCTATTACACATAAGTGCAAATATAACCCTAAGCCATTATTCTGGCATTGACTAGCCATTTCCGGCCATTGACCTACCGAAAATGAGTAAATTGCCCTTCTAACCTAATACAAAATTAAAGAGACAAAATTACCCTTTGCTGCCATCACAACCATTGTTCCACCACCAGCACTGCCACCACAACCACTGTTCCACCACCATCAGCAAAACCCAATACCCTCCACCTAATCCCTCATCCACCACCTAAACCCATCACCAGCTCCGCAGAACCCTAGCTATGGAGGAAAAAAAACCAGCTCTCCTCTGTCCCACCAATCTGACACCACCAGCTAGGACTCACCGCCCAATCCACCACCACCGGCAAGGACTCACCGCCGGTCAAATGGACCAGCTCCGCCAATCAGCTCTCCTCCGTCCCACCAGTCCCGCTGTTCGTCGTTCATCCAGCCCCTAATCAACACCACCTCACCTAGCCCTAGTCCCTAACAAAATTGAGGATTAAAGAAGAAAAGCAATTCTACTTACCATCAAACAGTGCCCTCCGATCTCTGCCGTCGTGCACCACTGGTGGCACTATAACTAGCCACGCCGCCGCAGACCTATCCCCGCCGCCTCCTATCCCCCAAATTCTACACCTTCTCACCACAGCCAAAGGCCCCGCTGCTCCCTCTGTTCCTTTGCCCGCTGGTCCGACCACCTCCATCATCTACCGCCGCCCCTATCACCATCTTGGCGCCGCCCCTATCACCATCTTGACGCCGCTCCGTCCACCTCCATCATCCCTGCCGCTCCCTCCATCATCTCGTGCGTCGCTCCCTCCATCATCTCGTGCGCCGCTCCCTCCATCATCTCATGCGCCGCTCCCTCCATTATCTCGTGCGCCGCTGCCTTGCCACCATTCGCCACTCCCTCGGTCTAAGGAGGAATCGCCGCAGGATTTGAGGAATCGCCACCACCGCAGATGGCTTTTGACACTATCAAGAAAAAGGGAAAGAAGAAAAGTAGAATAGCGTGGCCATTTTGACGCAAGATGGCTTCTGACAAACATTTTCTAATTTTAACGCGAGCATGGCCATTTTTGTTTTTTCTTAGGGGTAAAATAGACGTTTCACTCATTTCCGGCCTGAATCTAACGAAAAAGGTTATATTTGCTCATAACCTGAATATGTAGGGTTATATTTGCACTTTCAATTAGCACAGGTTATACCTGCACTTTCGTCAATTATATAGGATTATATTTGCACTTTTCTCTTTATATTTTAACTTGTAAATTTTAGATAGCTGACCGAGGCTTCGGTACTAAATTTATATTTATTTGGACCGCTGCAAAAAAGCATTCAAACTCACGAATGCGCCGAAATGATTTGCTCTTCAACCCCATATCTCTCTACTGATTTTCTCCATTCAAGCTCATGAATGTAAACATCCGTGTGCCAACTCATGTCAAAAATGATTTGCTCTTCAAACAAGTACACAATCCATACAGTACGGTAGAAAGCATAATCCACATGACTACATGCCAAAAATGCAATATCTTCAATTGTTTTAGTAATGAAACAAGCAAAAGAGAGTGACAAAAAGCCAATGGCAAGTGCTTTATCATCCTTTTCGTGTTCGGTGCAAATGTAAGTTCAGTTTCTCAATCCCAAATAATTACTACTCCATATATGATATCCGAAGTCCACAAAATCCAGTCTTTAGGTTTATTCATTTGCAAGCCAGTCCAATTAAACTAACAAAAGCCACAAATCAACCAATTTTACAAAACCCAAAAATGTAAGCCATAGTGCTACACATTTAAGAAACACAAGCACACAGAACATGACAATTAGAAGGAAAAAAAACACAGTACTATACATCAGATGCAACCTCAAATTCTCAATCCCGAATAGCTACTCGAAATCTCACATCCCTAAAATCCAGTCTTTAGAGGTCTCCCCTTAGCAAACCAGTTCAACTAAAATCACACCGCCTAAAAACCAATCAACTTTCCACAACCAACAGATGCCCAGCAATGCAATTTAAAACACACACGAAACACTGACACATCAATTCAGTCGAGGATCAACAGACGCCCCCAACCCGCCTTGTTTTCTTCCTCCTCTAGCTATCTACCTTTTATTACAAGAATAAATCAAAGTATCGATAGATACTCTGAGCCACAAAATCTACGGACCTAGAAGAGAATCAAACTTACTTTTGTCAGCAGAGGGAAATCCTTCGATGCGATTGAAACCCAGAAAAGTGAAAAGGTGCAGAAATGGGGAAACGGCAAACGAAAAGAAGAAAAAAATGGGTCATAGCAAACTAGAAACTGGTAAAGCTGTGGGTCAGACCATTTTACTTACCAGCGGTTAACTCGTACACCCAATGCGTCTAATCCATGATTTTCGGTTATCAATATGACCCGTTACCCATTTTATCCATGCCTGTCTGGGTATAAAAATAAATGACCCGCTTGACCTGCGGAGTATGGGTCAATATTGTCACCCCTAGCCACACGTCAAGAATTGGAATAGCTATAATAAAAGATCATACCGAGTATCCTTTTATGTAAGTGAAATGTTCTAAAACCACGCAATATCCACATTACAATTAACATCTGAAATGGAGACTTTATTACAAGTAATGCATCAGACACGCATCATCCACATTACAAAGAATGGCCTTAGAAGCAGATGGAACATGTAAACTGCACACCCTCACACAAGTGTTTATTATGTGAACACCAAACAAACCAACGTATCAGAGTCCAGAGATTGATAAATTTTGTTTGCAATTCGGCTTCAGATAGAAAATTCCAGAAAAAGAAACATCCATTTCACACGTTATCATACATTTGATGAGGTGCAACAAGCAGACTCTTTGAAGCAAACCATGAAATGCTAACAATAGGGAAATGATGAAAAATATAGCACCAAACCTTTGAAGTGTCTGAGCGTAGAAAACATTTATGGTAGCTGAAGGCCAAAATCCAGCAAAACATCAGTCAATGGTAACATTCTATTTGCCATTCTCCACACATTATGTGGTCATAATGTAAACTACTACATCTTAAGCATTTTAGGCCTCTAAATATATTATTTGTCTCAAAAGCTCTTAAGCAGACCAAATTGTAGAAGATCCATCCCCAGGTGTCCAATACAATCATATCAGCTTCAACATAGAGTCGAAATTCAAAAATGTGCACTACTTTCAAGCATAAGATCATCAGAAAATCCAGAAGTGATCACTGAAAGGTAATACGGTTGGAAACTAAGGAAATCAGCAGGTATGATATGAGTAAAAGGCAAAGGCATATCTAAAATCCAATAAGAGGAAGCATAAGACTTTACCGAACCACTTGGATTGCCAAATCAAGACTTCACCTTTATTCAACTGAACTGAAATTTCGCAAGTCAATAAAACAATTTTCATGTATCCTTTTTCAGGGATGAACCAAAATCGTTGTTGGGTACTTATAGACATGCTTTCTGCTATTGAGTTGTGAAACTCGAGTCATATCATGTTGGCTCAGTACCCATGGGGGAGTTCAGATTATGGTCAAATTAGAGTTTGCAAATCATGACAAAATATTACATTTAGTCAATGAATATAAGTTATGGGTGAGAAGGCTGCATATTTTAGTACAACATACATAGGCAATGTGTGGGAGGTATGGTGGCATTCTAGCAAGACAAATGAAGAATGATTGATACATATGAAATATATGTTAGTGTTTCCTATTTGCTTGGGTTGGTGAAAAAACTGAAATCATATGGTTTAAGTTGAATTAAAGTGAACAAAACAGATGATTGAACAGAACAGATGCAAACCTGCGCCTACCTCTATACGCCTGAGCATTTACATAATCTTGCATTACATGCTTTAATCTTATACACCTACAGTGGAGAGCATCACATTAGCAGAAGGAATCTGCTGATTCTGTGATGTCTTCTTCCTCTATTAAATGTTAATACCAAATGATAAAAAGAAAAAGGAAAGATGGCCATTCCCTTGCACGGGGGGATGTCTCGTAATCTTACACTTGCTCAAAGATAAGTCATCCTCGCCCAAACATGAACTGAAAATAATCTATCCCCCACTCTCCTGCATAGGCATTTCTTTGAACACTAAGATGAATGGTTCCAGTGACTAATATGTTCTGCAAGGCCATTAATCTTGAGGCAGAATATCAACTGAAATGAATGAATGCTAAAGATGATTGTTGGGTTTCATTCAACTTGTACGATTAGATGATGCTGATTGTGGCTACTTTGCCTCAACTAGGAAAACGGTTTTGGGACATGTGCATCGTTACAACTTACAATAAAACAGATAAACACGCTCATGCAGCCTTACGAAAGAAACAGATTACTTTCAATATTAGAAAAAAACAGCTCAAGTTTGTTTTCATTAGAAACTACCTTTTAGAAGGGAAGCTTTTTGGTCCTTCCCTCCAAGTTCAAGCTCATCCGAATGTGATCATTCTGCTAGAAACCAAGCAATGGATCATCACAAGTACACACGTATAAGCAATTAAACAATCCCCACCAACATCCAATTTCAAATTTTCAAAATCATTTGAATCAAACTCCAGCATTGTTACAAAAAAAGTCAAAATCTTTTTTTCCAATTTCTTGCCACAACTTTAAAACAGATGATATGAACTCACAATTAAGTAACAAAATAAGCACCAAAAAGCCAGTTAGAATGCAAATGATTCCTTCCGTTTTCTATATGAACTAGAAAGAAGCCTCAAAGGAATGCACCAATGGTATACAAACAAGACCAGAACATGGTAAGTCAATCACTCCATTCAGCTTATTAGCTTCAGATGTTACATGAACTGCAGGAGTAGAAACCAACTACAACTTGCACATATGCATAATGAAGTTTATGAGCTCCATCTTCTGACAAAATTCAAAATTCAAAATGCTAGCTTCGAGGATTTAACCATCCTTAATCAAAGATTAAGCCTCTAACAGGATTATTAGCAGATTTCAGAGCTGTTGATCCTCCGTCAATGAGCTTGGAGAGATGATGAGCAGGACATTTTCTGGTCGAAGAAATTCCAAACCTTCGGGAAGCCTCCTTGACTCGCACTCCTACACTGGTCTTCTTATGTTCATCGTGGACACTGGTCCTCTTATGTTCATCGTGGACACTGGTCCTCTTATGTTCATCGTGGAACTGATGTGTTTGGAGGACAGCAGGAAATAGAGTCATCATTGGGTATGAGTTCACCTCGTCGTCACAAGTGGAGAAGTATTTGTTTATAATGCCTGACACTGAGATTGTTTCGGAGACGGGCTGGCTAAGGCCCTCTATGCCTGCTTCTTGCATTTGGAGACCAGAAGCATCTTCAGGTGTCCTTATTTCTTCTTCCTCCGGAGAAAGAGGAGAGCCTTGGGAAACTTGAAAGGGTACCTGTTCTTCTTCAAAGGATGCTTCTTCATTTTCCAAAGGGACTGCAATGCACACACATGAGTCCTACTACTGCAATCAGAGTTTGAGAAAAAGCAAGCAAAGCAACCAACCTGATTGAGATGCCAGAATATGAAGACAGCGGTCTTCTCCTGTAAAAGCAGACTCCAGAGGAACCGAGTCAGTGAGGCGGTAAAGAAGAGACTCCCACTCGACCTGTAACAAACAAGTAGAGCTTCATCTTCCATTCAGAAAAACAAAGGACGAGACTTCAGACATGGATGGAGTACCTCCAAGCTATCCACCCTGAGTTTTCCAAGTTGTGGAAAAGTGCTATAATGGATACTCTCGAATTCACCTGCAGATTCAATCGTTAGGATTCAAGACTCTTTAAATAAATTTTCAGAAAGGCGACTTACTCTTGAAGCGACCAGCGGTGCAGTCGAGGGAAACAGGGACGATGAGCCGCGTACCAAAATTGGTGACGGCAAACACTGGTTTTTGCACCATACTTGCACCTACTGCTCGTGCACTCTTCTCAACGCTTCCTGTTTAGGGTTCCACAACCACGACCACGACTCTTTATTTAACACAGCCCTCCTAACAGCCGGTTCAAATGCTCGGCTCTCTTTTTCCAAGAGAATGACTTGAAAACTCGAACTTAGAAGATGGAATATTTTTTTAATGAATGCACAGTAAAAAAGCATGTTTGAGTGGCTGGGGTAGTTTGGTTCAACGAGGGAAGGACAAAGGAAAAAGAAGAGAGTGCTTGATTTTTTGGTGCACGCAGGCGGAATTTTGGAGGCAAGTGTGCATGTTCTTAAATTTGGAAACTAAGGTGCGTCCTCACATTGAATTAATTATTATTATTTTGCAGAATAGGTAGAGGACGCATTCGTTGTAATAATTTTTTTTTCCAGAAATTTCAACAACGTTGGGATAAAAAAATTTGCATAAGCAGTAGAATGCGTCCTCATCGTAATATTTTTTCCAGAAACTTCAGAGGACACATTCGTCACGTTGGATTAATTATTATTTTTTTGCAAAATCGGTAGAGGACGCATTCATCGTAATAAAAAAATTTCAGAGAATAAATGGTGAAGAAAGCGTCATGAAAGCAACCTCTCGGTTAATTTTTTGTGAAGAAAGCGTCATGAAAGCATCCTCTCGGTTAAATTTTTGTGAAGAAAGCATCCTGGATATCGGCTTGAAATTTTTTTTTATCTTGAATTTATTATATAAAAATGCGTCCTGAATTTAACAAATGATTTTTTTTCAAAACGAGTCCTGAATTTGACAAATGATTTTTTTTTTCAATCCAACAATGTATAAGTTATTGTTTTTCATATTTTTGTTTTTGGTGAAGATTGCGCATAAGTAGACTTGTATTTTTTCGGTGATATTTTAAAAATTGGTGAAACGATAATTTTTTATCGTGGGATTTGCAATTTTTTATCTAGTCTTGAATATAGAGAACAGACTATGAATTATTTTATAAAGTTGGAATGAATACAAATAAGCATAAATGTACAATATCCGAAGAAGACGTGTGAAACGTATTGAAATGAGTGTTGAATGGCATGTAATGTACCGATGACGGCCTCTGCAAAGCTTTCCACATGTTCCACACGGGGGAGGACGTATGGTCTGGGATGTGCGTCGAGGAACAGCGATCTCAGTAGATACATGTACGTCCTCATGCGGAGCTCCCTCTGGTAAATCATTCTTCATGCCTCATCATTCGAATCATAATGGACATGTGGAACACTACCTGTGTGTAATGGAGCGGTGGGCGACATGTATGCATGACTAGCTGTGGGAGTGACATATGTAGTGTAATCAGCTGTAGCCGTGTCATATGGGGAGGTTTCCCAATGTGATGGTCCAGCATGACTAGCATTGGGAGTACGATATGCAGTGAAATATGTTGTAATTGTGTCAAACTGTGAGGATCCACTATGTGATGGTCCGGCAATCGCTGGACTCGCATGTGAGGGCCCCGCTTGTGATGAACCAATGTGTTCTGTATGGCCCTGAGCACACGGTCTCCGACCGCCCTGTCGACCAGGTAAAGCTAGATGGTGGCTTCTGGTGTCATTATATCTCACACCAGGGGTAGGTTCCTCACAGTGCACATATAGCTGATAAAACTGCAGTCTGGAAGGCTCATGCACATATTGTGAAGTACGTGTGGCAACATCATACATTCCCCTGATAACGTCCGCAAAACATGGGGGACATTCATCCAAATTAATATCTGACATGATGTGCAACTCGGTAATTGCATGCAACTACATAAATTAGGTAAATATGTTAGATATTTAATATTGAGGAAATATAAAGTATTATTTGTTAACACTATTAGAAATTTAGGAAATACTATATACTCCATAGTAGCCCCATCTCCATGGAAACCATCCGTAATTGTTAGGGATCGTCCTAGCTGATCAATCAGGGTCACTATCCTGCAAAAATACCACTCCATGTATTCTCGACCGAGTGTGTATAGATCCGCACACCCAAGTGCGTTTACTTGTTGCTCTGATCAACGTTCCCAAGTATCGAGATATCTTCTCAATTCCACACGCCAATCCATGCCTGACCTTCCTCGACGATCTCTAGTATGAAGCAGTTTATGTTCATCCCTAGGGACCAACTGGGTGGGTATTGGCTGGATAAGGCCAAACTGTCTGAGAACACGATGAACATGATGGTACTCCATGATATGCCAGCAAATGAGGTTAATGAAAAATAGCCAGTTGTTGTTACCGGCTATACAGTACCATGGGAGTTGTTGCACGACATCCTCAGTGTATGGCTGCCAAATAAACTGACATAACAGGTAGGTGTTGCGGTTAGGTAAGGGAAATTTCTTATTCCACCAAGTCAATGAGAGGAAATCCGAATTGGCCTATACCTGACTGTCATTGAGAGATGTCAGCTGATCGCGGTACACTTTCAATACGTGCATCGGTGATTGTGATAAATCGTACCGGGCTATCCACCTATGAGGAACAGAATGAATTATATTAGCCATTTCTAGGAATTGTCAATGGTTTAAAAAATGTCTCTTGAATAATTTGATACGTACCTAGGCTCAAGAGCACTCATCGTGACGGTCACTGGTCAACTGCAAATAAAGAAAATAAAATGTAATATAATATTAGAGCACATTATGGACAGTATGTACAACTGACTAGATTGACCAACAATTTTACCTGTAGCAAGACAAGTGGCCTAGATATGGATTTAACTTGTGGGGTTGCAGCGTCACATAAGCACCTGTACAAGTGTGCCAAAATGGCACTCCCCCAACTGTACTAATGTGTTGCACCTAGGTCTATTAGTACCGACAAGTAGAGCAAAGAGATAAGGTGGTCAGACGTGTCTGACATGAGCATTCCACTGACTAGCAGTAGAATGAAAACCCTAGCCCGATGTGGACATTGTACCTCAGTAGCATCAATAGGGAACGGATTGTGCAATAAGTTTCCCAACCAGCTGGCATTGATGCGACCCCCTCTAATGGCACTTGGGTCTGGTGTAGCACCCAGGTAGTCTGTACACACTCTCTGCCAATCATATATACGTCTGCTGGTGTCTACACTAGTGATTGGGATGTCATCGATTGGAAGACCCCATCGAATGCCTACATCCTACAAAGCGATGGTAGCCTCCCCCATCGGAAGGTGAAATGTGTGCGTCTCTGGTCTCCAACGCTCTACTAAGGCAGTGATGAGGGAATGGTCAACGTGAATTGGTGCGAAATCCAAGAGTCCCTAGAATCTAGCTTCACGCACATAGCGTATAATTGTATCAGACATCCGATCAGCCCAGCAAGCCACATCGCACTGCCTCACCTGCAGTGCCTCATCCTCTAAATGAAAGTTGTATAATGCACGGCCATGATGCTCTTGGTGAAGGAATATCAAATCCTTCTCAATGGGTCTTGGATGATACATTTTGTGTCCCTATTGACAATCAGAATCACATGTCAAAATTAATCAGTCAAGATTTCCACAAATACACATAATACTACAACATGTGATAAATATTCCACAAATGCACATTATACTGCAACTCCTAAAAAAACCACTTTCATGTGATAAATATTTTAACCAAATCGTATAGAGCTTCTATTTAAACAAATACATGTAATACGAATGTACACAATCAATTGAACTCAAAAAACAAAATAATTTACAAACTCCATATTCCAAACATGACACTAAGCACGGCCTAGCCTACGAACGCCTCTGGATTCACCTGGCACCCTCTCATCCATTTGATTCATTATCCTTCTCTCCGTAAACTGACCACGCCTCCTATTTCAAAACTTTTCAACATTGGGAATCAACCTCCAACTAACACATTTCCAAAGTGATGGATCTCGTACAGACATGAAACCCTGACTATATTGTTGAACATAGGTGGTCGTGTGATATACCTTGTCACATAGAGTAGAAGGATCGGCATGCCTATACCGATAGATGGCCAATGCATGGGAATAAGGGAAATGGAAAATTTGCCATTCACAACAAGCACATTCCTTTCTCCGGTATTTGACTGTGTACTGCCTCTCACCAATACTTCCATCAATGGTCCTTGTCACAACCCTATAAGTCTGTGACGCATGACCAAACACAGTGACGATATGTCCTTGTGCATAAGAGTATTGCTTCCTAAATTTTTTCTAGATCCTACCAAGGAACACAGATCTACACAAATCAACATCATATTAGAATCAAGAAACTGGTCTGTTAACACATAAAGAACTGTAATGAATAAGGAAAGTACCTCCAATTTGTGGCATCCATTACCTTTTGGGCAAACATTTCAATTGTTCGCTCAAAAGTTTCTTTGACACACGCAGTTATCGGGAGATGTTGTGCGTGCCATAAACCGTTGTTGTAACTCTCTGACAAATTGGTTGTAAGAAATCCCCAACATCGATCACCCTCATCAAAGGCAAGGCACCACTTACTACTATCATGATGTATCAACCAATCCCAAGCAGATGGTTCGATACTCTCCAACTCCTCCTTGTACTCCCTCCACCTTCTCTCTCATCTGGCACCACCAAGCTGCCAAACCAGAGTCTTCAGAAGTGCATTCTTGAACCTCCCCCTCTCAGATTGGCCTACTATCACCACCAACCACGTGGACACGCAGTCTCTGCATGAACCAGTTCCAACTCTCATTAGTTTCAGCGTCAACAATTGCATAAGCGATGGGGAGTATGTAGTAGTTCACGTCGTGCGTCACAACAACTAGCATTGTGGCCTTGTATGCACCTCTCAAATGAGTGCCATCCACACTAATCACTGGCCTGCAGTGGCAAAATGCATCAATTGCCTGACCAAATGCCCAGAAAATAAACTTAGATAAACAAGTTATCATTAGTAGAGGGAATAGGAGAACTTGTCCTATCTGAGAAGTCTTTATCTGATAATGAAGAGTATATCACAACGTCCATTAATTCTAAGTATTTGAGAACCGAAGAGTTGTCCTTGCTGAAATGTGAATCTTGGGATAAATAACATGAATCCTCCTTTAAATCCTGTAAGTTGGAGAACGGGTTATTAGTGATGATTGGCTCTTCATAGGGATCAGTAGCTAGCTTAGTTGGCAGAGAAACTAATAATTCATCCTTAGCAGAAGAATAATTATCATCATTAAAAATATAGGGAATAGAAGACTCATGTGTATTTTCAATTAGACTAGCTTCCTCAGCAGTGAACTCAGGAGTAGTATCATTTGTATGCGATGCAGGAGAAGTCGTTGCATCTTTGAAGCTTCCACATGGGCTCAGGTTAATTTTCTCTGTTATAAAGAGACCAGATGCTACTGCCTGTTGTTCCCTAGTTTTTGTGTGCCAGTTGTTTTTTGGCTTTTTTCTTTGCCCTTTAATTTTTTAGGCTGAAACCTTTTTTGAGGGAGCATTTCTTTTAGCTTGGAGATTCAGTTTGTTTGGGGGGTTGCAGATTTATAGGAGATTGAAGGTGAGTCATGGGAAATTGAGGGCTTGAGATTTGAATGGGTGAATCTTGATGTTGATCTTTGGTGTCTCCAACAATACAAGCGTTATTATTCTGGGAAAGGTTCTGATGTCTAAGCCTCCTACACTGAGTGGTATTGTGGCCTAACTTTAGACATGAGAAACAGTATAGAGGTTTGGACTTATAAGAAATGTTGTGCCACTCATTTTTTGCTATTGAGCCCAACCTAATCCTCTCAGGTATTTTGTTTTTCTCAGATCTACCTAAACACAAATCCTAATGTTTGAGGGCCTGGTGAGGTTCTTTGTTGGGGCATCAGCTTGGATGAAATTTCCTATAGAACTACCAATTCGTATCAAATCTTTAGGATGGAAATAATGATTAGGGTGATATTTAATGTTTAACCAGACAGTAGTTCTTCATCTAGATCAAAGTCAATAGACCATTTGAGAATGCGCATAGAGAACTGGCCAATATTCCATACGGGTTTACTCCAACATCTTTGTCTATCTTCAGGGAGATTTAATGTGAGTCAGACGTGTCTGAAGTTCATCATAGTGACATGGAATTCTACTTTGATTGAGCTCATATATTTGCGAATGAACTCCATAGAAGGTATTCTCTTTGAGAATTTTCCAATCAGAGTGTGGTTGAATGGTTGAGCAATTTCGTCCATCTCAGCTTGAGGAAAGAGGAAAATGGCTTTACCTCTGTATTGGAGAAGTGGGTGAAGATTGGGGTCAGGTTTGGCACTGGATTGAGGAAACATTTGGGGGCAATTGGCCATCAGAGTTTGAGAAAAAGTGAGTGGGCTCACACCAGAAAGGTGGAGCCTCCATGGGGTGGAAGAGAGAAGGTAAATGGGTGAGATTTGTTTCATTAGTTAGCCGTTATCGGCAAAATGAGGAAGACAAGTGATTTTAGGATAGGAAGGGGAGAGAAGAGATCATTTTCATATTGAGTTTGGGGAAAACGGTTGGTAACTGCCATCATAAGGGCATTAGTGGAACACAATAAAAATTATCATACACTAGCTCCACGTGCGTCCCTCTTAGAAAGTACACCTGATCTCCACATCAAACATTTTTCCTTATGCTTGGGTGTGGAGTTCTGACGCTTAGGGTACAATTCAAGGAAGTTTGAGCTATAGCGTAATTTCTGAAAAGTGTTGGCAAATACTTCGTATGAACATTTTGGACCTTTCCATTGACCTGTTGATGCCCTAATTGGAACAATATGGTCATGATAATGTGAATTAAATAGTTGTGTCTCCAACATTGCTTTCCGACATCTCCCACTTTCTTGGAGAGACCTAAGTGCAAAAATTTAAAAGTTCACCAGTTGCGCCAAAATCGATTCTGATCGAACCGGAAGATACCTTTGTCATCCCCAATCAAATGTATAATCCCCGAGAGTGATAAAGAAGATGGCTTGGTCCCACGGAGACTTCCACGAGTTCTTCCAATAAACATGTGTTACTTATACCATGTACTAACGCTTTTCCAAAAATGATGGATGTAATTAGATTCTCTTTTTATTTCATAAAAACCAAGAATATGCAATTCTGTATGATTCTATGTGGTGGAAATTATCATTCTCGTAACGTCCATCGTAAGGGTAATAATAGAATACTAATAAAAATGATCATACACTAACTATTCGTGTATCCCTCTTAGACAGTACGCATAATCTCCTCATCTAAAAAAAATCCTTAGGTTTGGGTGCGGAGTTCTGAAGCATATGGTACATTCAAGGAAATTTGGGCCATAGCGTAATTTTCAAAAAATGTCAGCAAATGTTCCCTTTGAATATTCTGGGCCCTTCCATTGACCCGTTATTGGCCATGTTGAAACAACATGGTCTATACAATGTGAATTAAATAGGTGTATCTCCAATTTTGCATGATGTCATCTCACACCTTCTTAGAGGGAACTAAGTCCAAAAAGTAAAAAGTTCACCGATTGCACTAAAATTGATTCTGATCGAACCAGACGTTAATAACATTTCATTAATATATTTCTATTTTCTAATATACTATTAAATGTTATGAAAGTGACTTTTATTCTTTTTGGTCAAACGCAGGCTCATTTGTAGTGCTAGTGGGCTGAATATATTATTAGGCCCATATTCTGATAAACCGACGTCGGTCGTATTTCGATCCCATGTTGGCTTGGCTGACAACATATGCAATGTCACTACTATAGAGGCAGGCTTTACAAGGTTCAAAACTACGTTGTAAGAAAACATTTATATATGAGGAGCCCACCACATAATCAATTCAAACTTTCACCTTCCAAGTTTCCCTCGAATTCCAACAGTCTCGAACACCTTCATCTCTACTTTTCTAAGAGGAGGTATGTAATTTTAATTCTCCCAACGCCTTCTTTTGAGTATTTTTTTCATTAAATTGCTGTATCTTTGGTGTGTCGCTGTGTTTTTGGTATGTTTTTTTTCTAGTTCTTATGGATTAGTAATATTGTTAACTTTCCTTATATTTCAACTTAGGTACTATATAGAATGTGTTTGTACGATTTTATGTCATTTTTAGTGTTTTAAACCTAAGTTTTGCTTGGTATCTATAGTTTTGGTCGTATAAATTAGGGTTGAATGCAACGTCGGTCACCTATCAATTGACATTCGTTTATGTCGATGACTGACTGATGCCGGTTATTCATAAATGTGCTGGTAAATGTTTATGAATGAGACATTGTTCAGGTTTTGTTTTTCTTTTTGGCTTTAGCGAAAGGTGGCCAACCTCGCATATATGCATCTACATTCATACTTATTGCTTTAAAATTTTAAATGTGAACTCGGTAGTCTATCGGTAGCTATGTTCGGTCTAAACAACCGATGCTCAATGTCACCCATACAAGTCGGCCATAAAACTTTTTAAGACAGACGGGTATGTGCGATGCATGTCAACATCGAACTCTTCGAGTTTCAAGACTTTTTTTCCTATAATTATTTTTCTTATAAAATTCAAGAGTAATAGTTGGCGAAAGATCTTCCAGTCGCCCATTTTTCCAGGTCAATGATTTATTTTACATATATATACACATCTATATATGAGCTACATTTATTTGATGTGGTTACCTGTATATATATATATATTCGTAATTAATAAAATTAAGTAATTTATTGATTTTCTATGGTTCACCACACAATGGAGCACCCTAAAGGCTCGTGTGTTCGATGTTGAACCCTATACAATGTCTCTAGATTACCCCTGATTCAGTTGCACCTTGAAGCAGCATAATTTCGGGACTAATCTCACTTTGGTACTCCTACCAAGTGAGAAGACCCCGATTGTGGTAAGGTGCTGTGGGAGAGGGTGACACATAAACTACTCGAGGAACGGGAAGACCAAAGCCCTGTCCCCAAAGCATTTCTCAATTTTCTTGTCGGCAACCGCCAATGCATAGAGGACACATTGTTCTTCGAGTTCATAGATGGTGCAGGGTTCATTGTCTTCAAGGTCATCATAAACAGAGCTTATTGATTTAGTTACAATCTGGGTATTGTTGGAACAAAAATATTTGTATTCGAATTTATGTACTCCCTCTGTCCCAACCGAATCTACAGACTTTCCATTTTAGTTTATCCCCTAAAAATATGCACACTTTCCCTTTTAAGAAATATTCAACAAGTCATTAAACATAATTACCCTTGAAAATATATAATTTTATATCATCTTCCTCTCACAAAATTTCACACTAAATTTATCCACTTTTAAAAATACACACAATCGAAAAAATGACGATATTTTCACTCAATATTAACACAATATTTATTCATTTATTTACATAACCTTCCTTCCTTTTAACCTTCCTTCACCACAAAGTTCTCAGCCACAACATGTAACCTTTCTCCTCTTCACCACAATGTTCTCAGCCCAATAGCCCATTGTCTTCTCCATAACCTACTCTCCACTACCACCACCAAATTCACACCGTCTACCGATGACCACCAATACTCCACCCACAAACTTCCCGTAGCCTTCTTTCTCCACAGCCTCCTCTCCACCGACGTACAATTTCTCCGACTACCAATTCCATGCCGACGCTTCCAACAAAAACCTTCACCAATTTTCCCCACAACGACTTCGTCCCAGCAAAAGCCCACTTCACCACAACTTTCTTCTTGTAAGTCTTCAAAATCCTCATGCAGAGCGACATCAAAGAGGAAGATAAATTAACGCGTGGGAAGTGGGAAAGAATAATGTGACACCGGAGAGGAAAGTATATCAACGTCGTGCGAATCAGGGGTGTTCTCTAGATCTTCGACAGTAAGGCATAAGTTTTGGGTGGGCTGGTGAGTCTGGGTGGGTTGAGAAAGAAAGGGGGCACTAAGGTTGAAGATGAGAGGGTATTATGGGCATTTCTCTCAGACAAAATAAGAACTATCCATTTTTCTCTCTGCTGAAAGGGTTGGGACGTAGAGAGTACTATGTTTGTAACGATAATTTTATGGTTACGATATTTTTAATATTTTCAAAAAATATTTGAACAATAATTTACTGTTTGTGCGATTCAATCTGTGCATGATTTTTATAACCATTTTCAACTGTACCATACAAAACCAATTTCTATAATAATTTTTGTACACAATTAAATTTTACCTCTGCATTGAAAATTACTTATCAAGACCAAATTCAATCATTTTCAAACAAGTTTAAACTCAATAAGTTTTTAGAGTGTAACATTCTGCCGATGTCGGTCGTCCATCACATCTCAGGTTGGTGAGAATGACATAAGATGTAAATTCGGCAATTCTCATATATCACCATATGTGACATTGCCCGCCATTGAGTAACAACATTTACTTCTATTTTACAACCTTTTACTCCGGTTAGAAAATATCCAAGGTAAAAAATCTATCATTTACCTGGGTTTTTTCAATCGGGGTAAAAAAAATTTACTTAAAAAAATTAACCAAAGTAAAAGAACTTTTACCTTAGTTTTTTTGCCTAAACCAAATAATCGAGGTAAAAAATCCAAAGCAAAAGGTGGTGTTTCTTGTGATGATTGTTGATTTAGTGATTCCGTTTTTTTTTCTTTCTGTTGAGGCTATATTTCTTTAGTGTGGTACGATTCAAGAAAGTCATTCTTCCACATCAGGCAAACAATCGTGATGAGACACACACTTTTTCTTTCTAAAGTGTTGCTTTTGCTGCACACACTTCAGTGGTGGTTCCAGAACCTAAAATGAATGGTGACTACGTTATATTACATAAAAAATTATTATCATTTACTTAATACATTCAAATTCCTCCATGTTTATTAAAATTGTATATAAGTATTAGAATATTTTTCAAATGAATAAAATATGTAACAAAATAATTGTAAGATAGAACATATTATTTTGAGTTAAGTGTTAAAATAACCCTATGTTTTGACTGAAAGTGTCAATATAACCCTGTAATTTTAGAAAGTGTCAATCTAACATTTGACACTGCTGACTTTCTAGTCAACATTCTAATTGTCGGATTTTGATAAAAAGATAATTTTACCCTTGATTAAAAAACCCCTACAATATTCTTCTTTCTTCTCTGTATTTACCGTCGTCGCCTTCTCTTTTATCTCATTCACTTCTTCTTCTCACTTTACAAAATAGTGTTATTAGGGCAAGTGCAGTGGGTTCCCAAAAATTTTAAAAACCGCTTAAGAAACCGAAAACATCCACAGTAGTGGTTTTTAGGCCGATTTCTTGTTAAAAAACCGGTCCCTAGTTTTCAACTAGGGAACCGGTTAAGAAACCGTTCCGTCAGAGAATGCAGAGTACCGTGACAGACGTGGGGGCCGCCATGTGCGGCCCATTTTTTTTGACCAGCCTGGGACACGTGTCGTCCTTGGATAGGCCCACGTGTCCCACTTCAGAATTTCTTTTTCTTTTCTGTTTTTAGTCCGTTGACACGTGGCACCTCCCGGTTGGCCCACGTGTCCAACGGAAAAAAAAATTCAGCCTCCTGGTTTGGAAAAAATGAGTGGGACACGTGTCCCACTTATATGGTGACACGTGTCCCTCACAACGGTAACAATTCTGATCCGTTTTGAAATGGGACACGTGTCTCCATATGGTTGGGACACGTGTCCCAACGGCTATTTTTAAAAAAAATTGAAAAATTTTGAAAAAATAAAAAAATGAAGCCTTGAATTTTTCTGAATTTTTTCCCAACGGTAATAAAATTTTTTGCCCTATAAATAGAGGCATTCCACTCAATTTAATCACTACACTTCCAATTCCAACACTTCTACATCAATCTTTCATCTCCAAAATTTATCTCCAATATTCACTTCGTTATCATTTTTCTAAATGGATTCGCGAAGAACGTCGATTGGAAAAGATAAGGTAATTCCAAATTCTTCCAATTCCAAAAATCCATCCCAAAATCCGAATATTCGTCCAATTTCAAATTCGGAATTTTATGAAAATTCGCCAAACATGCCGCCCAATTTTTATATGAATTCCCAACATTCGTACATGAATTTCCCAAATCAATACAATTCTTTCCAAAATGCATACACAAACTCTCCTTACCCGAGCCACTTCTCCCAAAATTCCTACCCAAACTATTATAGTCCAAACTTTCATTCTCCACACCTTGATGCAATTAACGAATCGGGATCATTTTGCAACCAAGGAGGTCGGGGTTCTCCAGGTCAAAATTTTGCAAATGACCATGGGCGTCAATTTGGAAGTCACGGAGTTCCGGATGGTAAACCCTCTCACAATGTGTTATATTTTAATTATGAAGAATTTAGTTCATCGCTATTTTTTCCCTTTATTCATTTAAGATATATATTTAAATTAGTATATTCGATATATTATTCATTTATGTGTAGACAATTTTCGCTAACTTGCATGTAGTATTTATTTGAAAATTTTTAAATTACAATATATATTAAACAGTATTATTTTTATTTTATTTAAATTATGAAATGTACATGATTTATTTTTGTTGGCTCTATTTAACAATGTAGTATGTTTAATTCAACAACATTGCACCTCTTTTGTTACAAATTCACAACATTTAATTTGTTTGTATATGATAATAGAATGTGAAGAAAGCGATGACCTTGCACTAGTGTGCGGGAGTCCGGACACGAAGAAGAAAAGTAACCGGGAAAAGTGGACTGTAGAAGCTGATAATGTTTTATGCAGCGCTTGGTTTGATAATTCCACTGATTGTATAATGGGTACGGGGCAGAACGCTGGTGTGTTTTGGCATAAAATTACGGCCGATTTGAATAAGTATGCGAAATGCAACCGAACAATGAAGTCGTGCAAGGCTAGGTGGCAAAAACTTTCTCACGACATCGCCAAATATGTGGGCTGTGAAAGTAAAGCCGCACGACACTATAGTCGGATTGGGAGTGGCTCCAGCCAAGGAGATATGAAGACATGGGCCATGAATTTGTATGCTGATGAAAATGGTGGCCAACAGTTTCTATTCTTTCATTGCTATGAATTGTGCAAGACTAACCCTAAATTTATGGCACAATATGGCCCAAAGGACACAGTTGGAGGGGAATATTCTCCACGGGTGCCATCAACGCCCCGTAGTAGCGATGATGCTCAGACACCGCAATATCCATCCAGGCCTATTGGTGTGAAAGCCGCAAAATGCAAGGCGAGGGGGAAGGGAAAGGCAGCGCGAGGAACAACAGATGCTGAGCAATCCAAAGAAGCAAAACGACTGGAGTGTCTGGCCACAATCAAAGAAGCTTCTCAGAATGCTGGAAGGGTTGCAGATAGCGAAAAAGCTAAAATGGAGTATAACATATCGCAGCGGGAGTTCGTCGAAATGCAAGGAGAACGTGAAATTTATGTAGCTAACACTAGACTCCTTACTGCTCTGATGCAAAGGGAAAATTTGAGCACAGCGGAGGAAGCACTGCGAGATAAATTAATTGGGCTAGTCTATGATCGGAATTGATTGTAATAGTTCGTTTGTAATAATTGGTCAGACTAGATCATACAATGTCAATGTGCAAGAGTCACATGTGTAGAACTCATCAATTTCAAAGATTCCCCAAAACAAATCAAATGTGGTTGTCATTGACAAGTCCCATCGAGTCACATGGGCCGAACTCATCAATTTCAAAGATTCCCCAAAACAAATCAAATCAAATGTGGTTGTCATTGACAAGTCCCATCGAGTCACATGGGCCGAACTCATCAATTTCAAAGATTCCCCAAAACAAATCAAATGTTGTTGTCATTGACAAGTCCCATCGAGTCACATGGGCCGAACTCATCAATTTCAAAGAGGTTTTCACATGTGATGGTTCTATATAAAGGGGTCATTCGTTCATGTTTCATTTCATTCCCAAATTCCTATCAACACAATTTTCCTTCTTCTACACAACTATGTCTTCCTCTACCCCCCCCCCCAACAACGATGATAACCTTCACTTTGGAGAATCATCAAACACAAACACTTATAATATTCCCAGTTTTCTACCCGATACCGATCCGGAGACACTTAACTTTGCCATGAATTTGCCAGAAATGGCTAGACAATTGTACGCAACCTTTGAGGATGAGAGTGCTCAAACTCCTTCTACCATACCAAAGAAAACCAGAAATCATGTACGAAGAGACCGTCTCCGAGCACAGGACGTCCTCCAGAGGCAATATTTTTGTCCACCCCCTGAAAGAATGTACGATGATCAACATTTTCGTACTAGGTTTCGGATGCGGCGAAATGTATTCGAGCGTATAGTGGACGATATCACCAACCACGATCCCTATTTCAGACAAAGGGCCGACGCAACCGGTTATCAAGGATTTTCGCCACTCCACAAGTGCACGGTGGCAATGCGCCATTTGGCATATGGTTGTGCGTACGACCAACTGGATGAAAGCTTACAGATGGGAAAAACAACGGTTAGAGAAACGGTGGCTCATTTTGTCAAAGCAATTATTGCCGTGTATCGTCCAACATACCTCCGACCGGCGAACCAAGACGATATTGCACGGCTTATGCATGTAGCTCGTGGACGAGGATTTCCAGGTATGTTAGGAAGTATTGATTGTATGCATTGGGAATGGAAAAACTGCCCTGTAGGTTGGAAAGGACAGTTTCAGGGTAGAAATGGGCGTGCCTCAATCATATTAGAAGCAGTGGCCTCATATGATACGTGGATTTGGCATGCATTTTTCGGCATGGCAGGGTCAAATAATGACATCAACGTCCTAGACAAGTCACCTTTGTTTGACGACGTCTGTGAAGGAAGGGCTCCACGTTTTCTATATGAAGTCAACGGTCGCAGCTACGGTCAAGGGTACTATCTTACAGATGGAATATATCCTAAATGGGCGACCTTCATGCCAGCGTATACGGCCCCAAACGACCCCAAGAAACAACTGTTCACAAAGCATCAAGAGAGTTACAGGAAAGACGTCGAACGTGCTTTTGGTATTTTACAGGCCCGGTTCTCCGTGATCCGTAACCCGGCAAAGTACTGGAACATCGAAACATTGGGTGAAATTATGATAGCTTGTATCATACTTCACAACATGATAGTCGAAGACGAGAGAGATACTTATGGGTTGCGGGTTCAACCGGGTGATTACGACCAAATCGACGACTCTCCATGGCATTACAACGCGGAGCGGCATGCTGATCTACCGACTTTTAGACAAAATTGGAGGGAAGTACGCAACAGAGCTAAACATGACCAATTGAAAAACGACCTAACTGAACATCTGTACCAACATTTGGGTGGTCAAAATTAGCATATCGGTATAGTTCTGACATCCATGTTTTTGTTTTGTGTTAGTAATAATTGGTCAGACTAGATCAATATTTCGGATGCATAATTGTAATAATTCGTCAGACTAGATTTCTATTTTTAATTCGTAACAATTGGTCGGAGTTGATCTAATATTTTATTATTTAAGCATTTATTGTAACATGTCTTCTCGTTTTAATTGGTCTTTCTAATGTCATGTTTGTAATTTTTTTTATAAAATCAATATATTTTTTTTATAAAATTATAGATAACAAAGTATTAAACAATTTCACGACAAAACAAATATATTTAAATTATTATTATAAAACACGAAAATTTTAAAATAAAGAAAATGAATTATTTAATAAATTTTAAATAAAACGAAATTTTATGAATAAAAATTATAATGTATTATTAAATTTCACTTTCATCTTATTTTGGGTGAACAAATTAAATAAAATAAAATGTTAATGGTAAAATAAATGAGTAGGATAGAGAAAATCAAGTGGGGTCAATGAATAGTTAAAAGTGGTTTCTTACCATTGTGGAGATAAAAAAGGGTGGTTTCTTAAGTGGTTTTTTAAAGTGAGGTGGAAGAGAGAGAATGAGAAAAATAATATATTTAATTGGTAAGAAACCGGTAGCGGTATCTACCATTGCATGTGCTCTTAGCTGCCCCCATTTTCTCTGCTCACTTTTGCATGGCTCTCATCCTTAGAGCATATGCAATGGTAGAAATTGCTATCGATTTCTTACCAATTAAATATATTATTTTTTTCATTCTCTCTCTTCCACCTCACTTTAAGAAATCACCTAAGAAACCACACATTTTCTTCTCCACAATGATAAGAAACTACTTTTTACTATTCATGTACCCCACTTGATTTTCTCTATCCTACTCATTAATTTTATTATTAACATTTAATTTAAATAAATTTGCCAATCCAAAATAAGTTGAACGTGAAATTTAATGATACATTATAAATTTTAAAATTGGATTTCATTTTTTTCAATAATTATTCCATATTTTTTCAATAATTTTCTCAAAAATTATTCCAAATTTTTATTCCAAATCATTCCAAATTTTAATAAAAAAACATTCAATGTTTTTAATTCAAAAACATTTTAAACTAAATTTTACAAATGAAAAAATTCAGCTTTTTTAAAAAGAAAATTAAAAACAAAGATAGGGACACGTGGCCCAATGTATGGGTGACATGTGTCCCACTCAGCCAAAAAAAATTGGGCCGCATCAGGCGGCCCTGTGCCATGTGCACATGCAACGACATTGCTGACAGAACCGATTTTTTAACCGGTTCCCTAGTTGGCAACTATGAATCGATTTCTTAACATGAAATCGGCCTTGAGTGTTTTCAATTTTTAGAGCAATTTTTTAAATTTAAGAAACCCCCGCTGCACTTGCCCTTAGCTCTCTACATTTCTCATCTGGATTTATTCAAAACCAAATTGACATTCATCGACTGCGATATTGGGCTTTTTCGTGCAGGAAATGTTTGGATTGAGCTTAACCATTGGTTAACGAACTTAAGGGTTTCATTTGGGGTTGGTGAATAACTGTGTAATTCTGGAATTAAAATCTCCACTTGGAGAATTAACGATTTTGGGCCCCATCTTCTTCGATTCCTCAGGCCACAATTTATCCCCTTGTTGTCTTCTTCTTCCTCAGCAGTGGAGGCAAATCAGTAAGGGCACAGGGATTTTGCTGCGGTGGGGCAGAGGAATTCTGCAGCGGTTGGCTAGGGAGGGTGAGCACGGCGGGTGGAGGGAGGGGAGAAGTGTAGGGTGGTGGCGAGGGGGAGATGGGGGAGGAGGGCAGCGGTGAGAGGGAGGAGGAGGATAGAAAAAGGGGAGGGGAGAGTGTTGTGGGGGCGGGGGAAGGGTGGGGCTTCGCCGGAGATTGTGGAGGCGATTGGTTTCGCCGGAGATTCTGAACTCGTTGAAAAGATAGGTAACTGGCTGGAGATGAGAGGTAATCCACTGGAGGTGTTCAAAGTTGGGATTAGATAATTCGGGAGGATGCGAAGCACGGCGGGCATTGAAAAAGAAAGAAACAGGTATTAATGGGAATTAATTTTTTAGTTTTGTCCTAAGGGTATTTTTATCATTTCAGTGTCTGGCCATGCCTGAATTTATATGTTCAATGATGGAATTAGTGAGTTTGGAAATATCGGCACTATTCGACCAACCTATAAGGTTAGATTGACACATTTAATAATAAGTTAGGGTTATATTGGTACTTTCTGAGATTTCAGAATTATATTGGACCTTTCTGAGGTCGCGGGGTTATATTGGCACTTTCAACCAAAAGTTATAATTAAAAATGGATTTTACCCTTTCACTTAATATATTAACTGAAATGTTGAAGTAGTATGTAAAATAAGGGATTCCTTATCACCTAAATAATTATTTAGAAATTATTAAATGAAAATAAAAATTATCTAATTTGTTTGTATTAAAATAAGAGATTCTAAATTAATTAGTCAAAATGTTTTGAAATGAGTTGAATCCATGTGAATAATTTGAAAATGAGAAAGTCTCAGGAAATGCGGACTTTCCATAAGTTTATGGACAGTTCTCAGGGGCATTTGCCTTAAATTTTGTATTTTTTTATAAAATTTAAATATTGCATTTTATAAGTTAAAACAAGTAATAATACGTATTTGAAGGTTAAAATATAAAAATATATGATATAAAAAAATATTTTCAAAATTTTTAAATTTTGTATGTAATTTAAGAAATGCAGTGTATAAGGTAAGAAATAAGTGGCTTATCCATAAGCTTATGGATAGGCTGTCTGTCAGGAGATTACTCTTTGAAAATAGTTGAAATTTTCACAAGGCCAAGACCCCAAGCAACTAAAACTTAAATAAATGTTAAGAGTTAATTATTAAAAAAATTACTTATTGTGAATGCTTCCTCCCCCCTCCAGTAATTAGGGGTGGGCGTCGGATCGATTTATTCGAATTTCGGTTTATTCGGTTCGGTTTATTCGATTTTTTTCCTTAAAAGTTAAAAACCGCCTGGAATTCCCTTTACGATTTAGTAATGAAATTCCCAACTCCGCCTGGAATCGCGAAAATAAGAGGAAACCAACAAATGGCGAGGCAGTGCATGGTTATTGCGATGAATGCAAGGAAAATTGTGGAAGGTGTCAGCACAGTCTCAGATAGTGGGCTACTAGAGCAGCCAGAACCAACAGTAGACTTGGGGGAAGAAACAGAGATGGTTATCTTGGATGACAAAGACAATTCCAAGTGTGTAAAGATAGGAAAACATCTTCCGTGTATGGAAAAGAAAGTCATAGAAATCCTGCAAAGCCACAGAGACACATTGGCATGGAGCATCCAGAACATGGGAGGAGTCGACCCAGGAATCATTACCCATTCTTTAAATATCAGTGACCTGGCCAAACCAGTCAAACAAAAGCAATGCAGCTTCGCTAGCAACAGGCAAAAAGCAATCTAAGAGGAAGTTACAGTGTTGCTTCAAGCAGGTATATTGAAAGAGGTCATATAACCAAAGTGGCTGGCTAACCCAGTGATGGTAAAAAAAAAATCAGATGTAGGGTGGTGAATGTGCATAGACTTCACTGACCTAAATAAGGCATGCCTAAAGGACTGTTACCCTTTGCCAAAAATTGATCAACTAGTCAAAGTGATTTCATGGTATGAAGTCCTGGAATTTTTAGATGCATATAAGGGATACCACCAAATCCTGATGAATCCGGAAGATGCAGATAAAATGACATTCATAATGAGCTTTGGAAAGTTTTGTTATGTAAAAATGCCATTTGGGTTTAAAAAATTCAAGAGCAACATACCAAAGAGTGATTGATAACGCATTTCATAATAAAATAGGATGAAATGTTGAGGCATAGGCAGATGATATGGTTATCAAGAGAAGGAAGGTGGGTAACTTCACTGCAGATTTAAAGGAAACCTTAGACACACTAAGTAGCATTGGGAAGAAGCTTAACCATAAAAATGCATAGTTGGAGTAGGCACAAGAAATTTTTTTTGGATACAAGGTATCCTTAAAAGTAATTAAAGCCAACCTAGAGAAAATCCAGGCTATAGGGGATCTTCCCCAGCCACGAAAGTATTTCCTACTCTTCGAAGTCCTATGGAAGGTTAACAAGTCCAGAGGGAGTGAAGAATGTCAGAAAGCTTATGACTGTCTGAAGGAAAAACTACAAACATTGCCAATGTTGAAGTTACCTATTTCTGGAGAAACCCTATATTTGTATTTAGCGATCTCGGAGAATGTAGTCAACTCAGTCTTAGTGCGCCAAGAGAGTAAAAAATAAGTGCCATTGTACTACATCAGCAGGATATTGCAAAATGTAGAGAATGTATACATATCAGTTGAGAAGCTAACCCTGGCTTTGATATACTCAGCAAGAAGGTTGAGAACATATTTTCACAGTCATCGCATTGTGGTCTACACTGATTTCCCAATCAATAATATCCTCAGCAAGCCTGAATCATCTGGCATAATGACGAAGTGAGCTCTGGACCTAGGCCAATTTTAGATCCAATTCCAGCCAAGAACAACAATCAAGGCTCAGGCATTAGTAGACTTCATTGCAGAAATTACAAGCAAAGATGCGCAGGAAGCGAATAAGCACCAGAATCTGGGAATCAACAAAGGGAAATTGAAGTGGGAAGATATCAAATGGAAATTGTTCTTTGATGGCACATCTAGCAGAGAGGCTGTGGTGCAGGACTACTATTGGTCAACCTGAAAAGAGAAGAACACAGATACTCACTTCACTTTGACTTCTCACTCACTAACAATGAAACAGAGTATGGAGCTTTGATATGTGGACTAGACCTTACCATTATGATGAAGTTCAAAAACGTCCAGGGATTTGGTGATTCACTGATCGTAGTTCAGCAAGACGCGGAGACTACAAAGTATGTGAAGGACAGTTGGTAAAGTATTTAAAGAGGGTCTAGCAGCTTATAGCCCAGCTCAAGTACTTCGATATCCACCACGTACCAAGAAGTGAAAATACAAAAGAATATGCACTGGGCAAGCTAGAAATGGTTGGTTTGAATCTTTGAGTGAACATAAAGACGTGATAGTGGAGGTCATTCCAGTCAGAAGCACAGTAATGACAACTATGTCAACAATCCAGATGGAAGGCGTAAACTAGATGACACTGCTAATAGAGTACTTTGCGAAGGGAACATTGCCAGAAGATAAGGTGCAAGCCTGGAAGTTGGAGTTCGTTCTAACAACTACATCTATGAAGGATGGGTCATATACAAGAAAGGTTTTCTATCTCTATGGATTAAAAGTATATGACTAGCGCAAGCAAGGGAAATTCTAAGAGAAGTGTACGAAGGGATGTGTGGAATACATCAAGAAGCTAGAACGGTGGCAAGGAAGATTATCCAAGCAGGATACTACTGGCTAACCATGTTTAAAGATGCGTATAACTTCGTGCTCAAATGTAAAAGTTTCCAGATCAATGATTTTCTGTCGCATAAGCCACATGCTGCTTTGAGAGGTATATACGGAGCTTGACCATTCAGTTCGATGAATGGGGGATTGACCTAGTTGGACCATTCCCAAAGGGTGAGGGCAACACCAAATTTCTAACTGTGAAATTGATTACTTCATGAAGTGGGTGGAGGTGAAGCCATTAGAATGAGTCACAACTTAGGTAATGAGAAAATTTGTCTGACAGAATATAGTGTGTCGCTTTGGGGTGCCACATACTATTTTCAAGGAAAATGGTACACAGTTCATGAGTGGTACCTTCACTGATTAGTGTTCAAAGATTGGGATTCTTCAAAATTTTACATCTGTAGCGCACCCTCAAGCTAGCGGACAAGTAGAAGTAACAAATAGGACCATAGTTCAAGGAATTCATAAGCGATTGGAGGGAAAGCGAACCAGATGGGTAGATGAGATACCCTACACCCTATGGTAATATAAAACGACCATTTGAGAACCAACGGGGTAGACACCATACAGTCTGGTCTATGGTCATAAAGCAGTGATACCAGTGAAAATCGGTAATTTAAGCCTCCGAGTAGCCGATTACAAGGAGGATGATAATCCGGTCATGATAAGGTTGAATTTAGATAAACTGGAAGAAAAAAGAGTATTGGCAATGGTCACAGAGGCTGAGTATAAGGAAAGAATAGCTAGAGCTTACAATCAGAAGGTTATAGAAATGTTATTTCATATTGGCAATCTTGTGCTACGGAAGAACGAGGCAAGCCTGGTAGAAGAATGAGGAAAGCCATGCCCAAAGTTGGAGGGACCTTTCAAGGTTATGAAGGCACGCAAATCTAACTGTTACGAGCTAGAAAGGTTGGACGGCAGCAGTGTTCCCAATACTAGGCACGTGATCAATTCGAGAAAGTTCTATGTCTAGATTTTGGGGAAAAGATGGGAAACATCTAGTTGTACAAAAACCACGAGTTTATCATTGGTTGCATTCGTTCCTTTGTTTCCAATCCGACACTATCACAGTCGTACATTATAAATATTAAAAACCATATTCCCAGGCCAAGATTACATTTTTAGTTCTTTACTTACAAATTTTAGATGATAACACATTTGTAGTACATTACAATCAACACACTAAGGCCTTTTAATTTTCAATGGTCGAACACACTCATGTGTATCGTAAAAAACATTGAGCTGCAAGATATAGATCTTGCAACTTTACAAATCATACATTCGTAAGCTATAGATCTTGCACAACTACCGATACTTGCAATCCTTAGATCTTGAAACTCCGCAAACCTTACGGTCGCAAGCTATTGATCTTGAACAAGGGGAGATTTGCTCATAAAAGACACACAAGCAAGCAATAGATCTTGCACATCGTAAAATCCGAAGCTCTTAGATATGCAAGCAATAGATCTTGCAGATTTGCTATACTGACTATGCAAGCTATAGATCTTGCAGAAGAGATGAAAGCCCAAGAAACTAATATAATTAATGTGATATGAGTAAGCGATAGATCTTGCAACTTCGCAAACTCAATCACATTATTCATACAACTGGCAAGAATATGTCTGCATAAGCGTTGATGGTAGATAGCTTATTAAGTGATAACCATGCAAGTTTACAAAATCATAGCAAAATTATTCAGAGCATTACAAGAAAGACAAAATAAATTAAAATAGGAGATCTATCTATGCCTAGATGCTTGTGATTATCCAGAAGATGACTAACCACCACAACGACGAGCGTGCTCAGCTTCGTGATGGGAGTGCTCAGCCATGCGCCGATTTTCTTCAGCCACACGCTCCTCACTAACTATATGGTTGTATCACCATTTCATGTGTAAATAAGAAGGATGGTGTATTAGACCCCTTTGCTCTATATATCCAAGATATCTAGCGTAATACGCCTTGAAGTCGGTTATAGAGTCAAACTCCTCGCGATCCAGCTGCGTACTCATAACATTAACAGTTTCTTCATACCTCTTATTCTCAGCCATCAAGTATTGATTGTGAATAAGACTGTTCTTCTCAGCCAAAAACCCTCTTTATTCACGCACATAATCCTAGGTGTCATTTACAGTCTTCTCTCACTTTGCTTCAAGATATTAATACCCAATAGCATATACTTTAGACGAATGCCTAAAAATAATTCTTAGACACGGGAAGGAAGGTTAAGCGAACAAATGTACATGCAAGAGGATTCAAGATCAACCAAACTACGAATGATATCCTTGCCAAGTGATTCAACATTATAACCATCGAGAATAAACTTGTTGCAAGGACATGCTTTGTATGAACATGGAGTTGGGGAAGACGTAAGGAGCTTCCCACCCAAAGTGTATAGGATTGGACTCCACACGAGATAGGCAATCAGAAAAAAAATAAGTTAGCAATATTTTCTTAGAAATACACTTAGTAGCTTCAATCAGTTTAATAGGGCAACATAAGCGAGGAGACAAAAACCCAGTGGGGAGAGGAAAAGAAGCATAACATCCTAGATATTCAACACTTTTCAAAATATATGATCAACCATAATATCAAACCCTTGCATATAGATAAATATAAGGAAAGCGGTCAAATTAGAAATGTGACCACAGTAATAACATCTTCGATAATACAAAGTAGTACAGACATACTTTGGAATATCGTCATCAATTACAAAAAGCTTCTTAAAGTTTATAGTTCTAAGAGTGACTAACTTTGGAAGGAGAAGCGGAATGAAGTGCAAACAGTAACAGCAGAACCCTCTTAGCTTATGGGCTAAGCGGTACCTTAGGTATTAAAATCACCTCCAAGGTTTGCATCATCATTAGGGTCACATGTATATGCTCAATAATGCAAAGCTCGGACATGGGAGAGCTAAACGGAAGATCCTCAAGGTAGTCAACTGCACACTTCTTCAACTTCTTCTTCAACTTAGATGCAGAAGGTAGAGTAGGAAGACTGGTAAGATGAGATAGCAGAGGAAAGGAATGACCACCATCAGAAATGCTCATAATAAAACCCTTGTTAAGAATTTCCTTCTGTGCTCCAAGCCCTTCTCAGATTTGGCCAGTTTAGGTAGCTAATCAACCTTTGCAGTAGGATTCAGCTTGCGCAATTCAACCAAGGCTTCGTAGTACCCAACGTTGCTAATGCTAGTTGTGACCTATTCAAATAAAGCATGAAAATATTTTGTCTTCACAAGTCAATAAATCAGAACCTGAGGATACCTAGGTGAAGTGGGGCCATTAGTCCCCATCTCTTCCAACTGGAAACACGATCTTTTCATTTCTTCCTCAGCTGCCAAAGCATAACCTTCAACAGCACATGCTCGCTCTTTAGAGGCTTCAATAGAAACATTCAGAGCAGCACATTTTTCTTCGCTAGCTTGCCACTTTTCCAGCATCGTTCCATCTTGCTTAGCAAACTCAGCAGCAACTTCACTGACGAGTTGAAGGCTCTCACCAACCTTGTTTTCAAAACAAGCAATAAAAAAAAGTAGAATAGTTACACACTAAGATACACTTAATTGGATCATGATAATATTTCAGCAAAAATAGAGCATACCACAACCATCGTCTCAGGAAGTGACAGCTTAGAAAGAGTAGCTGAACAGTTACCTCCACCATCAACTCACGACTTCGATACAGAAGGTTGGGAAGAGAATAGCTAACACACCCCTTCTTCTTAATAGGCTCCAAGGCCGTTGCAGAGCCCTCAGTTTGTTCCTTTCACCTCTTTATATGAGAGGTCTCACTGGAAGTGTAATTATCTGCTCCATTCCCTTCTTTAGGTATAGCCTCAGAAGTTGTCGGGTGAGAGGTAGCTTCAATAATCACTTCCCGAGGGACAACCATCTCAGGGTTAGCATGGTTTCGGTTGCCAAAGTCTCTAAGTCGACATTCTTGTCATCAGAAATGAAGTTTCTTTTAGCCAAGCGCTTGGTTAGATCCATATCTGCAATTCAACACACAAAGAGAGTTAGGCGAACATGCAAACATAGAAGGATAACGGAAGCACTGATAGAGAAAAAAATGCTAGACAGAGTAGAAGCAACCAAATCAACAAGGAAGACACTTTTGGTCAAAGAGCCGGCAGGGCGAAGAGCAATGGAATGCTGATTGAGCGGCAATACAATTTTGGACTCGGTATTAAGATGAACCCCAACCTTAAGAAGGTTGGATTAGGAACACCATAGTTCCAAACCAAAAAAGTTGGTCTACTATTATCACCAAGTTTTATATAGAAAAAATTTTCACTCCACAATTATTTGGAAACCCACTAATGAACTCAACAGTTGGAATAACAGGATAAAGAGTAAAATCGTCAGGGCTATTTTTTACTTTTTGAAGATGGTAAAGGTTGCAAAATAAGTCAATAAAGAAGGGAACCTTAGCTGCTTCGCACACATGATACAAGAAGACAAAAATGAAAACAACTTTAGGGTGCAGCTAACATAAAGTGACCTTATAGTGAGAAAGCAAATCCACAACGTGTTGAGGCATGCGAAAGGTAAGTTCAAACCTCAGGTAGTCTAAGAAACAGGAAATAAAACTAGAAGGAGGGGTGCGAACACTTTTAGAGGACTCAGGAGCCCTGAGCTCATACAAAGACAAAAAGGGGAAGCTATGCTTCAAATCCTCAACATAAGAATCAGAGAGGATACTACTAACGATAGCAGAGCCAGCGAGGTGGTCAAAATCCTCCCCGAAATTTACATTGTTTTCAGGGACATTTGGTAGAGTAGTTCCAATAATGTTAGAAGAAGACATTTAAGCGCTCAAGATCCCTAAAATTCAAACAAATGTGGCATCAATTAAAATAACTAAAGCCAGACGAGAAGATTCTGGCCAAAATCCAACAGAAAAACACAAACAGAACGGCAATGAAATAGAAAGATTCTCTCCATTAGGAAGAAAACGGAAAAATACCAAGGAAACCAAGCACTACAAATTTGATTCTACAGAACTCGCTTCAGAAATAGAAAAAGAACAAGAGAACTTACGGGATTAACTTGGAATACAATAGAAGATCAGAGTAATAAAAGAGAAAGGAAGAAGATGAAGAAGTTTAAACTATTAGGAGCTTTAATTAAAGAAAGTGGAAAGCCAAAAGACAAAAGGTGAAAGGTGAACAGCAAGTAATTATGACGGCCTGACATAAAGTAAAATACATTTTTGGAAATCCAAAAAGGCGGCGGTATACGAGTACATTGAATAGTGACAACCTTCAAATCTTAAAAATCAAGGCAATTATAGGAGGAAGAAAGTGTAACGGCGGAGAAGGAAATCTCAGAATGAATATCAAATACAAAGGAGCGAATCTTGATGGCAGGATTGCAACAACTGGATTCCTAACAATACTTCCATTTTTTAAATTTCAAAATTTAAAGATTAAACAATTCAATCAGGCATTGAAACATAACCAAGAAGAATACAACACTTTGCGAGAACGGTCCATGTCGCAGCAAACACGAACATATTATTATGCATCAGTTGAAGGAAAAATAATAAGTTTGCAAGCAGCTCCTGAACATGGTCATAGCTTTGTGTGGTATTGACTTCATGGCTGTGGGGGCTTATGGTGTATGTCTAGCCCTGCGAATAAAAGGATGTTGGCCTCTAGGCCCAACCCAACTTCACTTCATAGTAAGATGAATGCATTACAACCCAAAGTGCAGATTAATCAAGAAAAGGTATACGGTCATAGGATAGATCATGAGCCGAGAAATGTGGAGCAAGGAATGAACACAAAGCTAAGAACCAAGAATGTAGTGATCTTGGTTTGACCCACGATCCTAACTCCTGAAAATAGGGAACCACAACTTCATTGGCCTATAAATACAACAAGCTCATGACGAGCTAAGGTAAGCGTGATTATACTGAGAACTTCCAGTTCTTAAAGAGAAAGGCTAACTTGCTCATCGGAGCTTTTCTCCAGGAATCACTTCCGGGACTTGTTTTGCAGGAGAGGAGATTCACGGAGTGAACAACGATTGGCTTGCCTGGCCAGATTACCACATCACGCATTAACCAGATAGTGTTTTGTACTAATGACCATCTTCTGATGTAATTATTCAGATAAAAAGTGCTTTTATAACATCCGGTTCTTTGATAAGTGCAAATATAACCCCTAGTTTTTCAAAAATGTTAATATAACCCTAGTTTGGTAAAGAGTTTTGGTGAACAATATTCTTCGTCGATTTCATATGAAAAAAACAGAAAGGCCCTTCTCTTAAAAAAGTAAAAAAATTAATTAAACATAAAATGTATATATTACTCTCCCAAAGATTCTAAATTTCTTCCAAATTTTGGAATTCGGAAATCCCTAAATTGTTCCCTTTCCCCAATTCAACTCATCTCCCCCAAATCATTCCCTCAATTCGATTCAACTCCCCCAATTTTGATTTTGTGTCAGATCCCAGAGAACCAATTTGAGCTTTTGTTGTTGCTCTTCTCAAGTTCTCCACCAGGGGCTTGGAGATGGTGGTGTTTTCTTTGCCCAAAGTCATCGCATGGAACGCGTTGGTGTTTGAAATCGTGATGACATTCAAGATTGTGTACACAATGTACTCCACCGCTTAACACCTAAAGAAGAAAGATTTGGGAACCATTGAACCAATTGCAATTGGTTTTATTATCAGTACTAACATCTTGGCCGATGGCACATTCACTGGAGTGAGCAGAGTGAAACACCCTTAGGAGAACCGTCGCATCCATCTTGAGCTCTTGTGAGAACTGCCGCTACTCCTCATTATCGGTGACCTCCGCCATGAGTAGAGTGACACCTCTTGATGATGATCTGAGCAAAATGATTCTATTTAATAATCGTGAGTGGAGTGATTCGACATCAGGGCGGTAGATTTGGTCTTCATGCTGCTGGTGGCACTTTAGGTTGCTGGTGGTGCCACGTCCACTATTGCAAAACCCCTACATAGCAACCGGTAATACGGTACATAGGCACCAATTATTTGCCCCCCCCCCTCCACCCACCCCGCTAAATATTGGTATCTAAGTATAGGGGTACTAAAACGTAGTTACATAGACACTGATAAATAACACCAGTGCTTGAAACTCATATCCAGCACCGGTATAATGGTACCGGTGCCGAATTACACTATATTGGTGATGGTCCCCCAAAACCAGCACCAGTACAATGTTACCGGTGTCAAATTAACATGTGAAGGTACCAGCGCTAATAAACTTATATCGGTGCTGATATTGATCAGCATCAGTAGTTGATGGTTGTTGGTGCTGAATGTAAAAATTGGGTCCACGTGCTCATATATTTTGATCACTGGTGTAAATCAAGCACCGGTATGAAAAGAACTATCGGTGCTCGTACTTGGAGGGGACTAAATTTTCTTGCACCGGTCTACAATGAATATTGTGCGAGTTATTCTAGCAACAGTTATTAATATCAAAACCCGGTGCTTGTTTTATTTTGCATTTACGATGCCCTATTTTAATTTTTCCTGGCCCATCCCGGATCGAAAACCGGGGAAATTTCACAGAAGAAAATCCAAACAGCTAAGTCTAAATACATAAAATCAACTATAGTCCAAATCAAAATTCTTAGCAAGACAAAATCATCAATGTAAAAACTGTGGAAGTCTAAAAAAATCATCCATGAACCATTTCATTAAAAAAATCACAATAAAATCTATGTTTTATCCTTCATTTTATATCAAGAGGTCCATCGAGGTCTTGCATTCCTTTGAATATACGTCCACCCAAGCCTTGCACCATCTGTCTACTACAACTGCTATCTCCTTGCCATTGTATTCTCTTGTCTCTCGGGAAATACCCGTTGTTTACAAAACCTCCCCAACATTAATTAGGTGTAATTATTGATTAGGTTAGAAGAACAAATGTTTAATTCGTAATTTTTCCATTAGCCTCTAGAATATTGGTAGAGATAGTCTTGAGCACAAGTTCTTCCATGAATAGGAGGACGTAGTACCCACATTCCCAACCACTCAATTGACGCTGGTACTACAAAGTAAATAATTGGTAAAATGTAATTCTATGAAATAATGTTAGGACTAAAGGCACTCTTGGAATTTAATTACTCACATCAATATTTTTGATTTTCCAAGTGTAATCCGGAGATGGTTCTATGTTCCTCTTCTCCCTTTAATAACGGTATGCCAGCATGTGAATGCTGAAATTTTAAAGGTTATGCGGTGCATTTATAAACATATTTCTAAGCAAGATGAAAGGAATGAAAGTATCTGGAAATGAATTGGCTTTCAATAGTGTGGTGGGGTTTGATTCCTCCAGTCATCGAGTCAATGGTAAAAACTTCATCCGTCCTAGGACAGATAAGTATTAAGTACCAATGATCGCTTCGTTGAAAATAAATTAGCACATGAATGATTTTGTAATCGGAGAACAATTTTCCAAATGTATTATAATTTTAAAATGTCACTTACATCCTATGTATGGCACCAAGCAGTCCAATTTTTAATGCATATCATCTCACCATCAATGCACTCAAGCGTGACCGAGACACGGTCATTTTCCTTGGCTAACATGACCAATGGACATGTAGTCGTTCCTTGTAGCCTACACCATGTGCCAATTTAGAACTTGTTGAACCCTTCCCCCTGACGGCCACCTGTCTTGGTAAGGTCATCATTCTGGGGATCGCTATGGTTTTTTCCCTTGCTCTCACCCTCGGACTCCATTTGGTCACCCTTTTCTGGAGCGGCACATGTTGCATCCTCTCTCTCTTCCTCAAATTGAATTTTGAGGGGTACCACTAGTGCTTCTTTATCATGTTCCTCTTGAGGGCCAACTTCTTGGTCCGCACCCTTGGTTTTTTGGGTGGAGGGCCACTCCTCTTCCTTTTTCCACCCACTTTTTTGGATTTAGGAGGCATCCAAATATGAAGACAAATAAAATCATTAATAATAATAAAATATATTAGAACAGTTGTGCAGCATATCCACAATAAACTCATATCATATCAACCAACCATAACGTAATTCGTACAACTTTAATGACCATCTAACCAACAAAAATAGTGCCAGTAAACCCCACACCAACATTTTTAGCCCGACAAGACGAACTAGACATCTTGAATCCTTTCTAACATCAACCGCATTGAAACCATTCAATCATTGATGAGTGAGAAACATCACAAAATATTCTACATTATGTACAAAAACTTCATAACAGACAATGTGGCATCTCATACATCACAAAAAATATGTTGGCCATGGTAATTGCAATGGGTGCAACCCTAAACAACTAAACATTAAATAAGCTTCATTGAGATATTTCATCGAACACCTACTATTTCATACTCATTTCATTGAATCCAAAGGAAATAAAACCTTCTATACGACAAAAAAAACTTGAAATACATGAGGTACCTTTTAAGAATGAGAATTTGTAACCATGTGGAGGGCAATTCCGAGCACTTTCTAGTTGATGGGTTCTGATATACAAAAAGGGGTGTATTTTGATTTTTTATATAAGGTGGATTTGAGAAAGTGGAGTAATGGAGTGTGAATGAGGAGTGATGGTTGTGGAGAATATGGGTAAAGATCATATTTATAGAGGAGAAACCGTTGAGAAGAGGTTTTGGAAGAGAAACTGCGACTGTTATGTGAGGAAGATGATCGGTCGTGTTTTATAGCAGCAGAGCCAGCACCGGTATGAGTAAAAATATAACGGTGTCTATGTTGTTTCTACTAGGTTCTAGATTTCCCTGAAATACTCAAAGTATGGAGCACATGTACAATGCCAGTGCTCTTTAACAAACACTGGTGCCTATGTTAACTTAAAGCCATTGCGTGAGGCTGCTTAAATGATTTTTTAAAAAAATTCCCCTGTCCAGAAAGGAAGTGAATATAAATGTTTCTAAGTATGAGACACTGATATTGGGAACCGGTGCCATTTTGAAAATACCAGTGCCTAATATAAATAAAGCAGCTGTCCAAGACTGCTTTAAATGAATTTAATTTTTAATATTTTGGACAGAGAGGTACGGTCTAAATTATTTTCCAAGTATTTAGCACCGGTAGCACATACCTGGACGATAGATAGGATAACCAATGCCCATAGTTGTGGGCATGGGCTGAAAAAAAATTCAGCTTAATCCTAAGGGATGGAAATCACATTTTTTAAACTAGCATCGGTATATATACCAGTGCCTATAATTCATAAAATTTTGAATTTCCCGCCTAAATTTTAATGAAACTTTGAGTTTTTGATTTCCCTCCATTCTCAGCATCGGTACTTTTCACTGAAACACTGGTGCTAATCTATCAATATTTTTGCATACTTGGATTTATTGCCAACATAAAAATTATAGTTTTTCTATTGGGTATTTATGAATATAGATTGAAAATTATTAAATTAAACATTCAATGTATGTTGTGTATAAAGATTGTGTAAAAAAGGATGAACGGAAGGGCATGAATCTAACTTAGGTAAACTTAAAATGTTGACCAAAACTATGTTAAGCCTTCTTCATTGCATCCAAATAACTTGAATTTATGCATTCTTGGGTTAGTATCGGAATGAAAAAGAAAATTGTTTTTTGATGAAATTATGTAAAGCGCTAGTACATGTCTTAGAGTATCTTACGCTTGATTACTTAAAAGCTAGGTAATCTAATTAGGAAGGATTATTGGTAAGTTTTTCGGTCAAAGTATTAATAAATATTTTGATACGGACTGGGAATATGAATGAGTGTTTCATAAGGTAGCATCGCATTCAATCAAATTTCAATTTGGACCTACGAGTAAAGTTTTTACTTTTTGCACTTAGGTCCCTCAAGAATCTTTTAATTGTCGAATAAAAAAACTGGGAACTCAACAATAAAATTGAATAATGTATGATCCCAAATTTCCAAATTGGTCATGAACGGGTAAATAGAACATCCTGAAAACAAAAAATATAAAAGTTACACAAATTGTTGTCACGTTGCACTGTGTCCCAAAAGTGCGTGAACCCCTTATCCATTGCTTGGAAATACCTTATTTTTGTTATTATTACCTTAATACAGGAATTTAAAATAATTGATTTTTAGGGTATAAATCTAAAAGCGCTAGTACATGTTTTAGATGAAATTATGGATGATTGTTTGGAATTAATAAAGAGACATCGGATTTATTTATGGAAACTTTGTTGTGGTCGATCGTTTATTAATTTTTCTTTACAAATATAGAAAATTCATTACGGTTAGATATTGTAGCATCCTATTTGGTCGGATGTGAATTTGGACATCCGAGTGAAGTTTTAAATTTTTGCACTTAGGTCCCTCCAAGATTCTTGGAATTGTCAAAACGCAAAATTGGTGAAACCCGATTGAAATTGAATGGCATCCAATTGCAATTGTGCATCTAGAGGTTTAATTGGTGAATGTAAGCCTTTCGAAACCCTTTGCCAAGTTGTGGGTCTCGTTTTTCAAAATTGATAGTGTGGCCCAAATTCTTTTAGTACACACCTTCAACCACCCAAAAATCAACAATAGAACTTGATATTGCTCAAACATGTCAACAATAATATTACACTTCCAAAATCAATCGTAGGACTAAATATTGGGAAATATCATTGATTTGTTCAAAACGTTCAATAAAAAGACAAAGCGCCAAAATCCATAGTTATCGAATTGTTATACAAACTCAAGAATAATATTGCGCGAATGGTTCTCCCTAAATTTGTTCAGCTTGTGAGCTAGTTCCCATGTCGCACTGCTCAACGCCCTAGTCGCGCTATGTAGGGAAGCTCCAATGAATTTAACCACATCGAGGAATTGATTGCTAAAAACCTTACCCGTGTGATTGTACCAAGATCTTTGATAATGTGATTCCATAAGCATATTCTGAACACCCACCTTCAACGCTGCAACTCTAGATTCCAACGAATGAACAACATTATCATGAGCCTATTTGTAGAAGGAGCCTAGACTAATATTACCCATTAGTTGTCAGTATATGTCGTGCGGATAGTGAGGGACACCCGTTTTGGTGCATAGTGAGGATATGAGGCTGCAGAAACCATAGAAACCAGTTTTCTCCGACTCCTATCTCAATCTGTTCATTATTTGATGACCTACATTCCATCAAAGTTTTTGCTTAACTGCGTACAAATATGTGAGCATCATTTAGTTCACATTCATTTTCTTAGTGACAGGGTCTATTCTAGATGCTACAAAGTGATACCATCCATTCATCTCGGGAGTTGGGGCCTTCTTCGGGATCTTGGTCCAACCCGGTTTGATAAGTGAATCGACATCAGTTCCATACCTAGTAACCATCCATGATCTCCTTCCCAATTGGATCATCATGATCCCATCAACCTTGGTATGGAAGGCAGGAAATTCATCCTCCTCTGTGGGAACATTAGGCAACCTGTACAAATCGTTTATAGCTTTTGCACCATTTTGCGTCTACGGAACTCCTCATCCCACCTTGGACCACACCTCAAATTAGCATAGAACTCACTCACAATGTTGAGGTTAAATGTAGTAGGCATGTCACACAGTTTTCCCACCTAAGTTACTGGATGGATTCTTCAAATGAGGGAGATGTATCTATTCCCCTCTCCGGATAAGGGTGTTGTGTTCTGTAAGTTTGTTCGATTACCCTTGCCTCTTCCGGCACAAACCTCTTGTCTTGTTTGATATTAGAATAAAGCTCTGGAGAAGAAGGGGATGCTTTGCATGTCCTCTTCAATTGAGTTTTTGGTTCCATCTCATACAAAATCAACTCAAGCATTTTAACAAACACCTTGCATGCATAAAAAACATGAACAATACTAGTGTTTAAAACAAGAAGAAACATTCAAGAAAAACCAACATAAACCTATTACAAACACAAATGTAACCGAGCTACATGAATATTTCTTAAGCCATTGCATCATAGACTATCTCCTATTCTATATAAACATGAACAAACATTTTCAAAATGATTGCATGAGAAACTCTTTTCAGAAAATGATAAATGATTTGTAAGAGTACTTGCCTTATTCCTTGTGAAACCTTGGGTTGGTGATACAATGGTGAAAGTAGGGAAGATGTTTTATCTAACTTCGTGGCTTGGAAGGCAGCGCATATGTCGCTCTGTCTTTTTCTTTTAAAGAGGGGTGAAGTCAGCACCGATATAAACTAACGAAACTGGTGCCTATATAAAGCAGCTGCCTGAGGTTGAGGCTATTTTAAATCAATTTTATTAAATTTTCTCGAAAGTAATAACATAAGAAGTATTTTTTTTCTATGTACATAGCACCGCTACTCATACTTGTTCCCAGTGTGACACTATTGGTGCCTATCTTAAGTGAAAGCAGCTGTCTGACGCTACTTTAAATCTTTTTTTTAAAAAAATTCTCTACACCCTAGAGCAAAGCTCCAAAAATAATATCTATGTATGGGGAACCGGTTCTATTTATCGGTGATGATTCTGTGTATACCGGTGCCTTTGATGAAATATAGCAATCACTCTGTTTTCTAGCACCGGTTTATGGATCCCCATACCGGTGTTGGGTTTTATTTTTAGTTTTTTAAAACAAGAAAGATTAATATCAATATGTTCAATAGATAGGGCATTTGGGAGTTCACAATAGTATGATACTAATTACATTTAAGGTGATAAGATCCACCTATTTTTTTCCTTTTCAAGACAACATCGCCCCCCACAATTTGATCACTCTCATCTACCCACAATACATCGCTATGGGACCGTCCACCTACTAAAGCTCCACCCATGTTCTCTTAACTTAAAAATACAGATGGAAACTCAAGACATTCGTCCCGGATAGGCCAATCAATCTCCTCTTTGAAGTAGAACTTCTTCCCATGTAAGACGACATGTCCCTTCTCATTGTTAGGACCCCTAACATAAAAAAACCTGGCATGTCTGGGCAACTAAGATGAACTTGTCATCCTCGTACCCAACTTGAGTTAGGTTCACCAATGTGAAACCCATGGGTTTCTCCGTACGAACCCCACTTCCATTATCAACCCACCGACACTTGAATACGACAACTTTGAACTCAACATAATCCAACTCCCAAATCTCCTCAATCACCCCATAAAAGGCCATCACTATAACAATAGGTTTTTTTTATCTTTCTTGCTAGACAACAACATTGATTCAGATTCAATGTATACACCATTGTTTTGCGTCGTGCTCTTGTTGTCCTTCTTATCCATTACCAGACTAAATACATTAATATCATACCATTGGTATCTTCTGACAGTGCAGTTCGGTGTTCTTGCTAAAGCACAGAGTTTACCAGGCATGTCATCCACATTGCAGCGATTATAAAGCCAATTCATCAATGTGGAAGAATGCTCAAACTGTATTTTTTTCAAAAGCTAGACTGGATATAGTGCTTGTAAATGTGACATATGCTCTTGAGCATAGATTGCAGTCTCACTACTATTCCGTAAACCATACATGTGAACTTTCATCAACTCAGCATTGAAGAGGGGTATGAAGTGTACTTTTTGAATGTGCCACCACATTCTTCCTACCAAAGTGCACTTGTTCAGTTAATCCCAACGATTTCTTACCAACCAAGTTTAAAGTACAGTACTCAATAATCTCCTTGGTCACATACCTTTACACGATGCTCGCATCAAGCCGACTGCGATTGTGAATGTAACCTTTGAAAACACCCATGTGCCACTCGAATGGGTTCATCCAATCCATTTCCAATGGAATGTATAGTTGAATTTCCCTAACCAAATGGATGACTAGGTGGACCATGATTCAAATAAGGAGGGAGGAAAGTACTTCTCCAACTGACATTACACTAAAACCCCCTCTCACTTCAACCATCAAGCATTTTCCTGCTTATATTCTTCCAAAAAATGGAGTTGAAGAAGAAACATGACCGCATAATGCTAAATTTCACGTCCACCTCAATAACACCAATGGATGGAAACAGACAACAATTGTTGCATAAGGATGTGACAATCATGCGATTTCAAAGCATTCATGCGCAAATCATCATTCACAAAACGACTAAATATATGGATGGTACCTTCATTCCTTGAATACCCTCACAAACAGATATCCTCTCGTACACTGATAAATTTTACGGGGTAAGAGGTAGGTACGTTCGCTTCTCTCTCACCTCTGAGACTAGATCCGACCGAATACAAGGCTCCAAAAAATCCTTCCGCGAATTCAAGTTGTCCTTCGATTTCCCAGTAATGTTAAGTAAAGTCACAATCAAACTCTCGCACGCATTCATTTCAATGTGCGTTACATCCAAACAAGGTCGAACCTCTAAATGCTCCAGGTAAGGTAAATCAAAGAAAACCGATCTCTTCTTTCTAGGTCCATCAAGCGTTGCACCCACCTTCTTCGTCTTTTTCCCAAGAACATTCAATTTCTTCACCTTGTTGTGGAGGACAACCCAATTTAATGGTCTTGGTACCTTCCTAACCTCATTCCCACCAAAAAACTAAAATGTGTCCTCATGCAACTTGTGCTTCATTGGGAGGAATTTTCGGTGACCCAAATACACTATCTTGCGACCATTCTTAAACTGTTGGAAATATGTGGACTCTTTGCATACAGGAGTGTGCCCTTTCACCACGTAACCTGAAAGGTTTCCGTATGCGGGAAAATCATTTATTGTAAAAAAAGCATTGTCTTCAAGTTGAACTTTGATCCCCTAAAACCATCAAACACATTGACAGTGTCAGACCATATTACCTTCAAATCTTCTATCATAAGTGTTGGATACGTATCGATGTCATTTCCGGGATGTTTTGGTCAAGAAATCAATAAAGGAATCAACACATATTTCCTCTTCATACACAAATACGAAGGAATGTTGTACGACAAGCATAAACAACCATGAATTGTGTCTCGAGGAAATGTTTTCAAACGGGTTCATTGCATTAGTACACAAAATGTTTTCGAACGGGTTCATTGCATTAGTACACAAAGCCAACCTCAAATTCCTAAGCTCAATTGAAAATTACGGATACCTCTTATCAAATTTCTTCCACTAATTGACATCAACTGGATAATGAATCATAACATCTTCAAGAGAACCCCTTCCTATAGACCATGACATGTTCTTTACATCATTGGCGCTCTTGAACAACCTCTTCAGCCTCGGAATAATTGAAAGATACCACATGCATTTTCCAGGGACCCATTTCCTTAACTTTACAACATCTCCATATACAAGCACATTTCTCCTTTTCTTGTAGTATGACACATGGCATACGTGGCAAGCCACCTCCTTCTCCCAATAACCCATGTACAAAACACAATCGCTGTTGGGACAAGCATGTATTTTTTTTACTCCATTCCTATCAGACATAGAATTCTCTTCGCTTCGTAGAGGTTGTCTGGTAACCCGTTACCAGGTGGAAGCTTCTCATTCAAAAACTTTAGCAACTTATTCATGCTAGTGTCGCTCCATGAACCAACACCTTTCTATTAGATAATTCCATTGAACATGACATGACTGTGTCTTTCTTCTTGCAACCTGGATACACCAGTTTGTCCTTCTCACCTAAGAAATTTTACAAAATGCCAGACCTCCCCTGAAATTCATCGACAACCTCCGCACACGTGCCATCTAAAATTACATCTCCAAAACACTCTCTTTCATTACCTATAACCACCTCCGGTGATGTCTTTTCACCATGAAACAATCCAAACCAAATAATATTTGGAACCCTCCCCTAACCAAGTGGAGTTTCATCATGTCTCTATCACCACTACAGTTGCAATTCTTCCAATCACGACAAGGGCATAAGACTCGCTTCTCACGACCAAATGAGTGCTCTAAAAAATCCTCCACGAAAACAACATACTATTTGCTCAACCAACTAACATTTCCATACACATGCGTACTCCTCTCAACTGCACGTTCCATCTCAACAAATTAATGAATGTGCAACAATTATAGTTCCGCACAATGACCATAGCTACACAACATTCTAAATCAATTCGAAAAACCATAACATACAACTCACATCACTACATTCAAAACAAATTCGACAATTTCACATTTCTAAACAAGGTATTAATGACATCAACAAATCTAGCAAAAAATCACTTTTTTTACATCAATGCAAGGCTCATTAACATGATCAAACACACAATATATATATATATATATATATATATGTGTGTGTGTGTGTGTGTGTGTGTGTGCACAAACCATTTCTAACATATCCCATCATCATTAACATGCCAAATCATTTAAAATCTAACCTTTGTGGGTCTTCATTTGAGCATCCAATGCTAAAAGCCTCCAAAAAAACACCATCAATGTACCTTGTCTCCCAAAAATTAACTTTTTACCCGCCAAGGAATAATGGTAGGTGAGTATTAAATGCTCTTCTAACACAGGTATTCTGCCTATATACTGGTGCTAGAATTTTTCCCATCACATTTTTACTCGCCAAAAACACTATTCCAGCCATAGGCACCGGTTTCAGCACAGATACAGTTTATTTTAACACTACCGATGTTAGAAAATCTAAAATCTCAGACCAATTTTATACATAGGCACCGGTTTGTGGCACCAGTATATTGTATCTCGGTGCTATGATTCTACATAGGCACTGGTACTCTGCCAACATACCGGTGCTAAGATTCTTCCCACCAAATTTTTACCCGCCAAAAATACTATTACAATCATAGGCACCGATTTTAGTACCGGTTTCAGCACCGGTACAGTTTATTTTAACACTACTGGTGCTATAAAATATAAAATTCATGACCCATTTTTTACATAAGCACCGGTTTGTGGCAACGGTAATTTGTTATCCTGTGCTATGATTCTACATAAGCACCTATATTTGGCACTGATATCTTTTTTTCCGGTGCTAAAAATGTGTATAGGCACCGGTTGTTCTCTTCTTTTTCATAAAACCGGTGCTTATCATCAATCCAGCACCGGTTTCTTCCCCAGGCCCCTGGGGTTTAGGTATCAGTGCCTATGTACCAGTTTTTCAGTAGTGGTATTTAAATAGCAGGTTTCTAGGCTGAATTGGAGCTCCTAAACTTTTAAACATTCTATTTTCACGATTATATATAATTTTGACGTGTATTTTTTGTTGTGTTTGTGTGCGAATTGTGTGTTCTGGTCTGTGTATGAGTTGTCTGTTCTGGGTTTGTGTGTGAGTTGTGTGTTCTATGTTCTATGTTCTAGGTTTGTATGTGTTCGTCGCGGTTTAAGTTGCTTGTTCTCTTCGAGTTGGTACTTCCAATAATACTGTGTTATGTGGTCTGTGAATTGCGTGTTCCGGTTTGTTGAACATGAATCCAAGAAAATGAGAGCGTGGAAAAATGGAAAAATGGTGTGTTCTGATTTTGGATATGGAAATATGAGAAAATTATGCTCTTATTATTATATATATAGAGAATGTGAGATAGGAGAATGAAAAAATTAGTGGGCCCACAACAATCAAGGGTTAAAATTTCCAAAAAAAACAAAAGTTTAATTAGGTTTAATATCATCTTTTCATTCTAAGTCAACACCAGAATATTATGGGTCAACCCAGTCTCTGGCGTCAGTGTTATAAGTTTTTGAATTAATGCAAGGGTATATTTGCACTTTTTAAAAATTTGGGGTTATATTTGCACTTATAATAAACTAGGCGCCATCAAATCATTTTGCCCAATTATAAGGGTGGCAAAATAGACATGGGTAAAAAGGGTAGTGGTTTAATGGATAATAGTTCAAATGGGTAATTGAAAAATATGGGTCGGGCGGATTGGGACTACGGGTTGAACGCAGGTTTACCCATATGGGTTGAACCCGCTGGTTTATCCATATGAGCTGATATATAAACCCGTACCGGTAAATATATTGGATGAAACCCACAGATTTACCCATATGGGTTAGTATATAAACCCATATAGGTTAATATATGGGCTGAACCCCACAGATTTTACACATATGGGTTGGTATATAAACTCATATGGACTCATATGTGGGTTAAAAACCCACGGGTTTACCCATTTTCAACTTGCAAATTAAAAGATTGACCCGCTGGTTGAGCGGGTTTAACTCGACCAGCTTTGACCCTGCCCATTTTTAAACCCGTCATAAAATGGATCAAAATTGATTGTGCCCATATTTTTTAATCACCCATATGATTCAACCCATATTCGACCCATCAACCCACTTGCCCCCCTACCCAATTATTTACTATCACTATATATATATATATATATATATATATATATATATATATATATATATATATATTCACAAACACTCAATTGCTGTTAAAATTCTGCTATTGCATACTGCATTATTTAAAAGAGTAGGTCTCCTGACAGACGGCCTGTCCATAAGCTTATGGACAGACCACTTATTTCTTACCTTATACATTGCATTTCTTAAATTACATACAAAATTTAAAAAATTTAAAAATATTTTTATATATCATATTTTTATATTTTCACCTTCAAATACATAATATTACTTGTTTTAACTTATAAAATGCAATATTTAAATTTTATAAAAAATTACAAAATTTAAGACAAATGCCCCTGAGAACTGTCGTTAAGCTTATGAAAAGACCGCCTTTCCTGAGGCTTTCCCCATTTAAAAATATGAACATTCATTATCATCGCTAATACCTTTAATCATTATTATTTTACTATCGACTGAGTTGTGAAGTAATAGTTTTACCTTATTCTTATAATTATTACCCAAATGATGTAAATTTTTTCTGGCTTTCACGTAAGCATTGATTGTGGAGCCACCTCGTACGCGCGACAGAACTTAAAATTTACTTAATTAGTACACTAGATTTACCATGTTTAATTTATATTTTCATGAAGACCACCCACTTGTTTAAGTTTTCATGAAGTGCAAAGTTTAGAACCATATGATGCTTTGAACTTTGTAATGTCTTCTCAACTCGATAAGATACTCGAGTTGCTCTAAAAAATAAACGTATGATCTTTTGCAGGTGAGTAGAGAGTAGTAGCGGCAGAAGAAGGAAAAGTTCTAGCGGGTAATTTGCATCCATAGTTGTATGGGGTAGCCCAAACAATGATATTGCTAGCGGGTAATTTGCATCTGTAGTTGTATTATATAGCTTCATTGTTAGATTAAGCATTAGACTTGGACGTATGGATTATAGGTTCTCAAAAATATGAACTGAACGTCTGTAGTGCTTTGTTGATTTGTCAGTTATATCTAATAATGTGTCTTTGCTGCTTCTTGCCTTTGGTTAGACCAGGTACAATGGTAAAATCGCTCTGCAACCGTTCTTTTGATTTTAGTTTATTAAATATTCAATCTCTCTCTTTCACATTAACAACTGAAACCACAAAGATATCAATTCATTTTTCTCTTCACAATAGTTGAAACCACTTTGCAACAATTTCATGGACCCCACTTAATTTTCTCGATCATACTCATTGATTCTACCTTCAATGTTTAATTTAAATAAATTTATCTACCCAAAATAAATTGAAATGTGAAATTTAATAATATAACTTATTTTTTTATTAAACAAATATTGTCTTTTAAATTTTTTTTAAAAATTTAACAATACAATTTCGTGGGTCGTGCAAATGCATGGACTGTGCAAGTAACATCTTTGCTAGAAATTACACCAACCAACTTTATGGAAAGAGAAAAGTGCATATATAACCCTACATAATTGACGAAAGTGTAGATATAATCTTGAGATAATTGAAAGTGCAAATATAACCCTATCTATTAAGGTTATGTGCAAATACAATATTTACCAGCGATTCAATGCCAGAATTAGGTGAAAAGGCAAATTTTCCCTGGCCGGTTTATGTTTAAAAAAAATTAAAATTCCAAATGATGTAATGATCATATTGTCCTTCGTCTCCTTCCTTTCTCTCATTTTTTTGGTTTCTCATTGTCCAATATCCCTTTTTCTTTCTCTCATCTTTGGAAAAGAATCGGTGACAACCGCCGAGCGCAGCCGCGAACAGCCCAGAATCAAAAACTAATCGTGAATTACGGCGCCACAAGAAAGTTCCTCTTCGTGTTCCTCAAATGGGTCATCATGGCATGCGTCCTCGCCATCTTCCTCCTCTTCATTGGCATCGCCGCCATTGTCGTGGCTTACGTTTTCTTTGCCAACATCGCCTTCCGCCACTACTGTCTACCGCCACCTCCTTTATCGGTAGCTCCTCTTTGACAACCAATTGTTGCCTCCCCTGCACCAGCAATTTTCTTCGTCTTTATTTTCTAGTACTATAGTAGTTGTAGTTTTTGGGGAAAAACAAGAAAGTTATCTTTTTTTAATGATTTAGTGAAGATTTTCCTACTGAGAAAAATAGAAAATTTTCCTTGTTTTTCTTGTTGTTGTAATTTCACCCCTTTTTTTGCTATCTTGTATGGATGGATATATGGTTAGGCAAAGGAGAAAGAACTAATGAGTTTTGGTGGCAAATGACTAACTGAGTTACTGATTCATTCATACTTTTTTATGTTTCTTTTGTTGTTGCTATTGGATTGATCAGTTTCTTGACGGGGGATAACATTATTTGTGTCTCACTGATTGATTCATTGCATTGTGGTTTCTTATGGTCTTCTTGGTGGGGCGTGTTTTTTTATGAATGAATCAAGGAATGAATTATGTGTAAAGTTGTCAAATTGTGTCTGTAATTCTATTCTGGGAAGTGAAGTTGGCGGCAGACAAATGAATGGTGTTAGGGGTGGTTCTAAGAGATATGGAGTTGGGAAGCAGGCTGGAAGAGGATGATCTGGTGACAGTGCACGGCCGGGAAATGGCAACAAGGGTGTAAAGCTTGGTAGGTGGTGGTGGTTGAAAGGTGGTGGTGGCTTGGTGGGTGGTTGTGGCTTGGCGGGTGGTGGTGATGGTTGTGGCCTGGCAGTGGAGGTGGAGCCAGGCGGGGGGGTGGTGGTGGTTGGTAGAGTGGGTAAAATTGTCCTTCTCATTTAAGGCCTCAGGCAGAAAGTTATATTAGTCTTTTCAAGTGGATCAATGGTCGAAATTCGTTAGTCAACACCGGAACCATGATCGAAGTATTATATTTGCACTTTCATTCAATAGTTGGGGTTATATTTGCACTAAAAAATAATTTAGGGTTATATTTGCACTTTCCTCAACATATAGGGTTATATTTGCATATTGCCCTTATAGGAAAGCCTTTTGTGCAAAATTAAGAACAAGCGGAATCAAATTCACGTGGGGTTGTGCATTGGAATTGCACATAGGCTCTGACATTTTAGAGCTGGGAATGGTTGTAGTATTTTCCAATAGACAGGTGGTTCCAATATATTGGAACCACTTTGAAACCCCCATTGTAGAGTTTTGTGGTTCCTATTCGGTTCCAGAGTGATTCCAATTCTAAATTGAAACCACTTTGGAACCCTTATTGTGCATGCTCTTAGGAGTACATTTGTAGGTTATAACATCAAGAAAGGAAGTAAGAACTTATCTTGGCCACCCAGTTTACCAGGTCCATCCATGAGGTTTATCTCTGGTAATGAGGTCACCAAGTATCTAACTAATCAAGAAAAGGGTAAGAATCATTAGCTCCTTAATCTATGATTATACTACTGCCTCTATCTCATGTTTAGTTGTAGTTTGGCTATTCATATTGTAAACATTCAATTAAAATAAGTTAGATTTGCTGAGTTTTTCTGGAGTGGAATGGCTTAGATTCGTAAAGTTCATTATTTGGATAAATGGGATTCTTGAGATTGTTGATTTCACAGTGGATGCTAAATTTCGCATATTTTGCCTTTCTGCAGATGCTTATTGATTCAACAATTGTGCATTGGTTGAATCATGCTATTGAAAAATGTGGCATGTTTGTATGGAGAATATTGTTTCTCAAAACATTCTACTACCTATTTGGTATATACTTAGCCCATACCTGATACCATTGGGCTATAAGCCCAACTCAAAGAACAAACATAAAGTCGACAAACCAATAAAAGTAGAGCCTGGTCGGAACTAGGTGATCAAACCGATAAAAATGGAGCCACGATCAAAGGCACGATGGGGAATATTAACCATAAATTGCAGTTGTAGGGAGTGTGGTACAACCAACATTCTGAGATGAGAGAAATATGGAGCCACGATAGTAGATTTATAAATACAATAAGAGGAACGCTCAACAAGGTAAGTGTAACTATTCAAAGAAATTCTTATTCTTGAGAGAGTGACTGACTTGATCGTCGGAGCATTTCTCCTGGAATCACTTCAGGGCTTGACTTTGTAGGAAAGAAGATTTGCGAAGTGAGCAGCGAAAGTTTCACCTGATCAGACCACCACATCAGTTGGCGCCTACTGAGGGGAACGAAATTTTCTTTTCATTTTAAGTTCAATCAGGTAAACAATGGTGTTCACCAGGAGCGAAAAGAGCCATAATTATTAGTCACAAGAATAAGCACCGAGACATGATAGAGGAATGCATCATAATCAGGATCACACTCCAAATAGAGAAAAAGAACATAGTAAAGAAGAAACTGAAAAGGAAGCAGAACCCCCAAATGGTAACCATGATAAGGAAAGGAGGGCATCCGCGGCATTCTTAGAAGCGAACAGAGACGATCTTACAATCAGTTATTGAGAACACTCAAGCAGAAACCTCAAAAACCTTAAAACAAGATAAGTCAGGAGCGTGAAGATCTCAAGTATGAAGAAGAATTGTGTGATATTGTGGCAGAAGATGACGAAGACAGATCGCCTTTAGCACTGCATTTTTGGGATTTTAAGATGCCAAAAGACTTCAAACTCTCTTTGCACGTCAAAATCTATGACAGGACCACAGATCTGAAAGTGTTTCTACTCTCATACAGGAACAACATGATATTTCACGATGTGAATTTTGAATTAGTGTACAAATCATTCTCCATCTTCTTTGGGGAACAACGATCACTTGGTATGAGGATCTTTCACAAGGGAGAATCAAATATTAGGTGCAATTGTCCGATCTATTTCTGGGACGTTTCTATCATAAATAAAGATTTACAAAGACGATTGCAAATCTCAATAACATAGCCCAGTGAAGTGATGAAAGTTTGGCAGAATATCACAATCGGTTTGTTATGAAAAGTCTGCAGGTTCGTGACTTGTCATTCTATTCTCCATTAGTAGCATTCATAGGGGGCATGCGTTCATGTGATTTCTACAAAGAATTAATGAAGAACATGCCAAAAAACCCTAGAAAACTGCAAAATATGATTGAGCAACATGTGCGAACAGAGTAAACAAACAGCTAAAAAATAGGACGGGAGCGAGGAGAGAAGCGAACGATAGAGGATTCGCAAAAGGGATTCATGAAGAAAAGAAGGGGAAACACCCCTCTCAAAGGAAGGGAATTAACCCCGCAAAGCACACCGTTCCAAGATACGCCCCTAACAAAAACAAGGAAAGATATATGTCAAGTTGTTCCGAGAACCAGTGCCTATGTTAGCACCGCCGGAAAAAAAAAATCAAGGGAGTATTATTGTGCCTCCCATAAGGACCACAGTTATGACATTGAGTATTGCAGGTACCTAAGAAGACAGGTTGAGGAAAATTTAAGGAATGGATACTTAAACCAATATAAGAAAAGGGGGAGTCAATATGGGAACACCACCAAAACAACGAGCTGCCCAGCAAGAAACCAAGGGACAACGACCGCACCAGGGAAAAAATCAAAAAAATGACTATTGCAGTAGATTAAAATTATGACGCAGGCGAGGAAGCTCTAAAAAAGATCATCTTGTCCATACACGATTCCACATAATCATTGTCCTACAATGCTTGGAAGGCAAAAGCAAGGTATTTTCCCCCACAAGAACCTGTGGACAAGAGATTGCGTTCAAATGAACCGATCACATTTAATGAAGAAGATGTAGTGACGAACACTTCGCCCCACAATGATCCCGTGGTTATTATAGTGAAAATTGGAAATGCTATCATTCATAGAGTATTCGTGGATGACGGAAGAGCAGTCGAGATATTATTTGTATACTTTTGCTTTAATAGATTACGGTTTAAGTGAACTAACCTTAAAAAGCCCACGTCTTTGCTGGTAGGGTTCACTTGATGGATGGAAACACCCTTAGTAAATATACATTTTCCAGTCACTATTGGAGTGGAAAAACTATACCAGTGTGACTTTGTAGTTATGGATGCTCCAAGTACTGACAACGCCATCATATGAAGACCACGAATGAATAGAGCAAAAGCAATATGGTCCACTTACCACCTAGTAATGAAATTCCCAACCCCAACAGGAATCACGACCATAAGAGAAAACCAACAAACGGCAAGGCAATGCATGGTTATCGCGATGAAGGTAGGAAGAGGTGGAGAAAAGGCAAAGATGGTTAACACAATCTCAAATGGAGGATTGCTGGAGTAGGTACAATTAGCAGTGTGCCTGGGAGAAGAAACAAAGCTGGTTAGCCTGGATAATGAAGATAATTCCAAATGTGTAAAAATAGGAAAACATCTTCCGGACAGGGAAAAAACAAGGGTTTTAGAAATCCTGCAAAGCCACGAGGATACCTTTGTGTGGAATGTTCATAGCATGAGAGTAGTGAACCCAAGCATCACTATGCATTCACTCAACATTAGCAATTCAATTAAACCGGTTAAGCAAAAGCAGTATTGCTTTGCTATCGATGGACAAAAGGCAATCGAAGAGGAAGTCACATCGCTGCTCCAAGCTGGGATATTAAAAGAGTTGATATATCCAAAGTGGCTAGCGAACCCAGTCTTGGTAAATAATTTGGATTTGGGATGGAGAATGTGCATTGATTTTACTGACCTGAATAAAGCATGTCCAAAGGATTGTTATCCCTTGCCAAAAACTTATCAGTTAGTAGAAGCGATTGCGAGGTATGAAACCCTAGAATTTCTGGATACATATAAGGGATATCATCAAATATTAATGAAACTAGAAGATTTGGAGAAAACGGCCTTCATAACATGCTTCAAAATATTTTGTTACGTAAAGATGCCATTTGGATTAAACAATGCAGGGGCCACGTACTGAAGAGTAGTTGATAACGCATATCATAATCAGAAAGGATGAAGTGTGGAAGCCTATGTTGATGACATGGTAATCAAGAGTAGAAAAGTGGGTAGCTTCTCCGCCGACTTACAAGAAACAGTGGGCATATTACGTGCTATAGGGATGAAGCTCAACCCCAAGAAATGTGTGATTGGGGTAGGTGCGGGAAAATTTTTGGGGTACAAGGTATCCTCAAAAGGTATTGAAGCTAAACCAGAGAAGATCCAAAATATAATCAACCTCCCCCCAGCCGCGAACAATCAAGGAAGTACAGATTCTAATGGGGTCGTTAGCAGCGCTTAGCAGGCTTGTTTCAAAAGTGGCAAAAAATAATTTTCCGCTCTTTGAAGTTCTAAAGAAGGCCAAGAATTTTAGCTGGAGCGAAGAATGTCAAACAACATATGACAATGTGAAAGAACAACTCCAAGAGCTACCAACGTTGAAGACACCCATCCTGGAGAAACATTATATTTGTATTTAGCGATCTCGAAAAATGTAATCAATTCTATTTTGGTTCACCAGGAAGGCTAGAAGCAGGTGTCTATCTATTATACCAGGGGGATATTGCAAAAGGCAGAGAAAGCTTACATACAAGTAGAAAAATTAACATTGGCTTTAATATACTCAGCACGAAAACTGAGAATGTATTTTAACAGTCACCCCATCATGATCTATACGTATTTCTCGATCAAGAATATTCTAAGCAATCCCAAGTCATCAGGAAGATTAACGAAGTGGGATCTGGAAATGGGCAAATTTGAGATCCAATTCCAAAATAGAACAATGATCAAGGCTCAGGCGCTAGTAGACTTTATTGTAGAGATGACCAGTGAAGAAGCGCAGAAGGAAAGCATATATCACAGCCTAGGAATCGATAAAGGCAAGTTAAAATAGGAGGAAGTGGCATGGACATTTTTCGATGATGACGCATCCAGCAGAGAAGGTTGTGAGGCTGGACTGTTGTTCGTAAACCCAGATGGAGGAGAACACGGATACTCACTACGCTTTGATTTCCCACTCACCAACAACAAAGCAGAATATGAGGCCTTGATTTGTGGATTGGATCTTAGTATCATAATGAAAGTTAGAAGTAATTGAGTCTCTAGTGATTTTCTAAGTGTGGTCCAACGGGTGCGAGGGGACTATGAGGTGCGAGAAGAACAATTGTTAAAGTATTTTAAAAAAGTACAACAACTCATAACCCAGCTCAAGTACTTCAACATACAATATGTACCACGAAGCGCAAATACAAATGTGGATGCGCTAAGCAAGCTAGTGACAACAGGGTTTGATTCCCTCAGCAAACATGGAGATGCGGTTGTAGAAGTCATTCCAATCAGAAGCATGGTGTTGACTACTGTATTAGCAGTTCAAGCAGATGAAGTCTAGATAACGCCACTAATAGATTTCTTAGAGAAGGGAACATTGCTAGAGGATAAGGTGCAGGCTAGGAAGTTGGAGTTATGATCTAGCAATTACACCTACAAATATAGGATCTTATACAAGAAGGGTTTTTTATCTCCATGGATAAAATGCGTGAGGCCAACATAGGCAGTAGATATTTTAAAGGAGGTTTATGAAGGACTATGAGGAGCACATCAGGGAGCGAAAACTATAGCGAAGAAGATCATCTGAGTTTGATATTAGTGGCCGACTATGTTTAACGATGCGCACAGCTTTGTGCTTAAATGTAGAAGTTTCCAGATCAACACTTTGTTATCACATAAGCCACAAGTAGCTTTGACAGGGGTATATGGAGCTTGGTCATTTGATAAATAGGGAATTGACCTAGTCAAACCATCCCCAAAGGGAGAGAGCAACGCCAAATTCCTTGGGGTAGCAATCAGTTACTTTACATAATGGATCGAGGTGAAACCATTAAGTCGAGTCACTAGGAAGTTTGTAGGGAACAACATAGTTTTTCGCTTCAGGGTGCCACAAACCATTGTCACAGAAAATGAAACGCAGTTCACAAGCGGTGTATTCATGGATTAGTGTTCAAAGCTTGGAATTGTCTAGAATTTACCTATGTAGCGCACCCACTGCCAAGTAGAAGTAACGAATAGAACTATCATTTAAGGAATCTAGAGGCGACTAGTGTGAAAGCGAACCGAATGGGTACAAGAGTTACCGAACACCATTTGGTCGTATAGAACGACCATTCCAAAACCAATGCGGAAGACACCATACTCTCTAGTTTACGGTCACGAAGCAGTTATGCCAGTGGAAATCGGTAATTCAAGCCTTCGAATAGGCAATTACAAGGAGAATGACAACCCGGATACAATGAAGTTAGAGCTGGATGAGTTAGAAGAAAAAAGAAACTTGGCAACAATCATAGAAGCTAAGTATAAGGAAAGAATGGCAAGAGTTTATAATCAGAAAATTAAAAGAAGCATGGTTCCAAGCTGGTGATCTAGTGCTCAGGAAGAATGAAGCTAGCTTGGAGGAAGAGCGTGGAAAATTATACCATAAGTGGGAAGGGCCGTACAAGATAACGAAGGCCCACATATCAAACTGCTACGAGCTAGAAATAATGGATGGTAGCAGTGTTCCAAACACTCAGCACATAGTTAACTTGAGGAAGTTTTATATGTAGACCTAGAAAAGTGGCAGGAAAATCTAGCTTCTATGTATAGACACCATGAAATGATCATTGGTGGTATTCGCTTCTGTAGTTTATGTTGAAAGAGATATGATCACAGTATGAATCTTTTGGAATACAGTGTTTCTTTTTCAAGCACCTATACTTTGCATTTGCAATACTAAGTTACGCATTCTTAATAGACCATTACGACCAAGTTAACGGCATAAGTGTTTACCACGAACGCCTTTCAACTCACTTCTTCATAAAAAATAAACGACAATAACTCATGAGTTTGACAATAAAGAAGGCAGGCCCATGCTGAAGCAAAAGCGAGCGATACATTCCTCAACTTTGCAATCTCATTAAACCGTAAGTTATGAATCTTGCGACTTTGCACATTACATATTCGCAAAAAATAAGCAATGGATCTTGCTGCAAGGCAGATACGCCCACAAAACAACGACTAAAGCAAGCTATAGATCTTGCGGCTTCGCACAACAAACCAATAAATGTCTGGAAGATTTGCCTACAGTACAGTGACTAAAGAAAGACATAGATCTTGTAGCTTCACACAACAAAGCAAGCAATAGATCTTGCTACCTGGAAAATATGCCCACAATATAGCAACCACAGCAAGCTATAGATGTAGTAGGTTCGCAAAAAATAGAGCCAACACACTCAACACAAATGAGTTAGATAAATGGGAACTAATCCAACGAAGATACATGGACCACACAGTTAAAAGTGTTCAAATGTATGAAGGCAGAATAAATGAAGAGTGATAACCGCAACATTCGAAAAATGCAACAAAAACAATATCATTGGAAATATCAACACATCTATTTATGCCTAGACGCTCGGGGGGAACCAGAAGAAGACGAACCACCACAATGACATTTGTGCTCAGCTTTGCAATGAAGGTGGTGTTCAGCCCGATGCCTATTTTCTTTAATATCACGTTCCTCGTTAACCATATGGTCGTATTGACATTTCATGTGTAAGTAAGCAGGATGGCGTATGGTGCCCTTTCGCTCCATATGGCCATGATACCTAGCATAATACACTTTGAAATTGATGATCGGCCCAAACTCTTCTCGATCCAGCTGCATACTCATCACATTAACGATCTCTTCATACACCTTCATTCGGTCTTTAAACCCTCCACTTCATCTTCCAACTTGCGAATGTGTGCCCGGACAAATTCAGACAAATTGATCCGCTGATCACCGGTCCCAACAATGAGATCTCAATGGCTAGTACCTCTCCGAGATGAAGATAGGAGAGCATGCGTTATGTCTTTCAACCCAACACATAGAAGCTAGATTGCATTCAGTGCGAAGCCTCTCATTCTCACTTCACATTTCTGTGTTTATAGCTAACTGTTCATCGAACTTACTTTACCAACCGAGTATAGAAGAACTTAAATGATCGCACTCACCCTGCTTTTTCTTCAACTTGTCAAATAGATCATCAACTCCAACACATTGCTCATCAATGATCAATGTTTTCTGACGGGCCTCACGAGTCTTGCTAGCAGCATAATTCCTAACCTCTTCCTGCTTTTGGAGCATCCTTGTCATAGTTAGCTGCTGACGATGGATGAGACCGTTATGTTCACTTGGAATTTTACGTAATTTGTGCAATGCATCATGGGTCTCCTTCACGGTCGTATTCCACTTCCTTTCAAGATCATTGATACCCAGAAGCATATACTTCAAACAAATCCCCAAACTTGTCATCCACTCCTAAACACGGACAGGAAGGTTAAGTGATCGCATGTATTCACCAGCAAATTCAAGATCAACTAAACTACGGACAACGTCCTTGCCAAGAGATTCTATATTATACCCACCAAGAATGAACTTGCTGCAAGAACAGGCTGAACATGAAGATGTAGATGAAGAGGGAATAGGAAATTGCCACCCAAGACATAAGGGTAATGATTCCATATGCAGAAAGCGATCAGAAGAAACAATCGCTTCATATTCTTCGGTGAAGGATCGTGAGGCGCTGAGCAAGCTAATAGGTTCAAATAAAGGATCCCTACATCCCATAAAGTTAAGCTGTTTCAAGAATTTATGATCGACCAAAATACTGAAGCCCTACACATAAGTAAGGGCAATGAGAAAAATAAAACATGAAGAGTAAACCAACACTCAAATTGGAGATCACATAAATAGTACAAACATACACCGAAATATTTTCTTAAAGTTACAATTCAAATATCCTGAATAATCAGTACACCAAAAATCAACTAACTTCAGAAGTTGGGGTAGGTGTAGGCTGGACAACGATAGCAGCTGCTTCCTGGCTTGGGTGCTGGGAGGGATTCTCTACACTTGGCTGCTGAACAGGAGTTTCAGTGCTCGCATCAACCTCATTGGCTGCACTAGCATCAGGATTAGGATTCACAGAATCAGTGTTAGGTTTAAATGACAGATCTTCTAGATAATCCACCTCGCACTCATTCAGCTCGGTCACACAGGGAATATTGGGAATATTGGCAAGATACGACAGCAAAGCATATGGATGTCCCCCATCAGTAATTTTTTCAATAAAGGCCTTGTCCAGCTTTGCCTTCTTCTTCTCCAGAGTCTCAGCACACTTCTTCTTCAAAAGGTAAACTCTTCAGGTCAATAGTGAGATTCCACTCGCGTTGATCCTTTACAGCTTTAAAGTAAGCAGCAGTGTGAGCCTCCTTGGAAAGTCCTAAAAAAATCTATAGAAACACTTGGTCTTATAGAGTCGATCTACAAGAATTTGAGGGTATTTTGGGAGAAGCAGGTCCAATAGTACGCATCTTCTTTAACTCAACACAAAGTTTAGTTGCCTCCTCCTTCGCAAGCCTAGCGCGCTCCTCAGCTGTGCTCATTTTTTCCTCAGCAATCTTCTCTCTCTTATCAGCAATCTCTGCTCTCTTCTTAGCGGCTATAAGAGAAGTTTCCAGACTCGCACATTTGATCTCCTGGGCTTTATACTTTTCCAAAAGAGACTCGTCAACAGGAATTTTTTTTAAAGGAGCTAGCGCACAAGCTCAAGCCTTTCGCCAATCTTACAACACAAGGACACACGAAGCAAAGTCAGGTGGCAGCTGGCATACCAAATATTAAAAGGCATGTAAAATTACTACAATTCAACCACAAACTTACCACAGCTAGCATATCGGGTAAAGAGAGGTTAGACAGAATATCAGATATCATTCCCTCTGTCGGGAAGTTCTCTGTCCAAGCCAAAATTTGAGAACCCGATTGGTTATTGTGCCACCTTTTAAAAGGAGGAAGCAAATGTCCTGATGACCCTTCACCCCTGCCCATATTTACTTTCTTCTCCTTTTTCCCACCAGTAGAGCGATGCCTAATTCTTTCCTCGCCCTCATGGGACTTATCCTTATCAGTAGGGCCCATTTCATAACCACCCTGTGGGTGGGTGGCACTTTCGGCAACATTATCGGGCTGAATGATATCCTCAGCCACTTCCTCAGTGTCGCTCTCAAAAGATGGTTTCTTGATATCACATTTACTCATATCCATGTCTGAAATAAATTAAATATCATACATCAAGCAAACACATCGAAAAGGGTGAACATTTTTCAAAACAAGAGACACTGCATATGATGCACATCAAAACAATAATGAACAAAACACCTTCAGTATCATAATCGGCACGGCGGAGATATTGTGTATGAGCACGAAGCCTGACCATGATTTTTGACTCAGCAATAAAGCGGATATTGAGTCCAGAAAGTTTAGACTTTGGAACCTTGTAGTTCCAAGAAGGTAGAACAGCTTCGGGAGTTTATTTTAATTTTATGAAAAAAATACTTTTACTGCCAATTACCAATGTTACTAGGGAAACCGCTCCCAAGCTCAACCCCAAAAATGACAAGGTAAAAAGTAAACTCATCCACAGTGTTTTTAACCTTTTGAAGGTGATAGAAGTGGCGAAACAAATCAATTGTGAAAGGGGTATTCGTTTTCTCTCAAACTTGGAGAAACCCCATTATGATAACAATGCCCTTAGAGTGAAATTGGGACAACGCGACTTTGTACGAACACAAATATGAATTACATGTTGAGGAAGAGAGAAATTGAGACCAAAGTTTACATAGGCTAAATAACATGATATGTGGCCAGATGGTGGAGTGCGAACACATTCATGGTTCGCTGGAGCACGAAGTGTAAAAGAAGTTTAAAAAAGGGAAGTAGCTTTTTAGTTCTTCTAAAAAAGATCCAGTCAGCACACTACATATAGTCGAGGATCCGGCGATATGGCCGAAATCCCCACCGAGATGATTATCTTCTGCTGGAGACTTGATGCGGTTAGTTGAAGTCATGAGGATAATTGGGAAGCTAGAGTTAATTAAAGGAAATACTACAAATAAAAGTCCGTCGAAACAAAATTCAGGGAAAGTACGCCGGAGAAGATTACCAGAATTCTATATGAAAAAAGGACAGCCGGTATATTGCCTGAAAATCCAAGAAAAGGTATATATTATCAACCTCACAGCGTACAGTAAATAGATGGGAGAGTGAAAACAAACCTTACTCTTCACAAAGACGAGGAAAGATAACGCAGAAAACCTAGATTCGGCTGGAGAAGATGAAGCTTCTAGCAAACAAAGGATAGCACTAACACAATCAAAGGGCCTCGGTACTTAAAATACAAAGAAAAGAAATGGAAAAATCGAGGATGTCATGAAGTTCAAAAATACAATGATGAAGTACTGACACAAAAGTGAGTTACCTTTTACATATATCGAGGAGGCGGTGGTAGTTGAATAGACAGCGCAATGAATGAAGTCACTCCTTTGATATTCCCAATTTAAGATATAGAAGAAATTCCAAACGTCAGAAAGACACAGAAACAAACAACGAAAAATGTGGATAGAATCCCGACTCTTTCAAACGAAATCCTCGATATAATCCGCATCTATAATGATAAAGGTTTCAAATCTTAATTTTTGAAAGTTGAAGAGTTCGTAGAAAAAGAATTGTATCAGCAAGGAACCTATCAATACTTCGCACTTCCTACGAAGGTGAGACCAAATGCAAACCGGGCGATACAACTTCGGTCTACATTCAATCATTTCGAACATGTTGCTCCATGCTGCTTAGTCTTTATGGCTAGGGGGCTTATAGTGTATACCTAGCCCATACATGATACCATTAGGCTGTAAGCCCAACTCAAAGAACAAACATAAAGTCAATGAACCAATAAAAGCGGAGCCTAGTCAGAGCCAAGTGATCGCGACCTGACAAAAGCGGAGCCACGATCAAAGGCACGATGAGGAAGTTTAGACATGAACTGGAGTTGTAGGGAGTGTGGTACAACCCACGTTCTCAGATGAGAGAAATACGGAGCCACAATAGTAGACCCTTATAAGTACACCAAGAGGAACGCTCAACAAGGTAAGTGTAACTACTCAAATAAATTCCAATTCTTGAGAGAGTGACTGACTTGATCGTCGGAGCATTTCTCCTGGAATCACTTCCGGGCTTGACTTTGTGGGAAAGAAGATTTACGAAGTGAGCAGCGAAGGTTCTACCTGATCGGACCACCACATCACTATTGTGCCATGGTTCTTACATAATTATAAACCTTGGACAGTGGTATGCCATTCTTTTTTCCAATTATGCTATTGATTCGAACTTTTTAATAGCAAGTTGTTTATTGTAAAATCTATCTGCTTGATATTGACGTTTTGTTTGCATAAGTTTCTAAAATACGGTTGTCTGATAATGTGTGGAAAGAAGTTGTTCAACAACTGTACCTTTGTTTGTTAATGTGTAGAAAGAAGAAGTTGTTCAACAATTGTAGCTGCGAAAGCTCACCTCTGTGGGAATAAATGAGTGCATCTTCAATGTAGAATTCTTAATTTATTGATGAGTGCATCCTCAATGTAGAATTCTTATAAACATCATTATTTGATAGATTTTCAAAAGTCAAAATAAGCAAGTACTAGAGGGACTGGGAGAGTATATGGCAAGATTTAAAAAAAGAGCTAAGTACTAAAATGACTCTGATTTTAGGCTGAAAGTGTCAATATAACCCTACAATCTCAGAAAGTGCCAAAATAACCCTTGACTCCATTGACTTTATAGTCAATTCTCTGATGACCTGAAATTGTAAAAAAGATGATTTTGCCCTTGAAATTTAAAAAAAAATGAAAACTCATTCTCTTTCCCTTGTTCTCCTTTGCCCATTTTCTTTCTCCACCCCCCATTCTCTTTCCCCTGTTTTTCATTTCCTTTCCGGCCGCCCCCTCTGTTTTCTTTCTCCCTCCTCTCATTTCCCCCCCCCCCCCCGCCCACACACATTCTCTTTCCCTATTCTTCATTTCTTTTCCGGTAGAGTCGGCGGCCGCGTCTCCGACAACATTAGATTGATCTCCGGCGTCAAAACCCTAGCGACGGTCTCAGCTCTGGCTATCCTCGTGATTGCCTCATGTAGTAACACGCGTTTAAGGAATTAGTGTTAGCCAAATGTAAGTTTCCTAAGGTTTCAATTTTTGGTTTTAACTTCGGCTGGTAGCTGGTGGATGGGGGTGGCACGCGATGGTAGTGGTTGTGCGAAGGGGGTAGGGTTTCAGGGGTTGTGGCAGTGAGGTGGGGGGGAGGTCGCACGGGGGAGGGCTCGACGATGTCGTCGACATCGGAGATGAGCTGGGGAGAGGTGACAGTGTGAGGGGTGGCGGAGGTGGTGATGTGGTGGTAGTGGGAGGGTGGTGAAAGGGTGGTAGTGGAAGTTTCTGGCGGCAGAGCGGGAGGGGTGGAAGGGTATTAATTTTTAAGATCAAGGATATTAGGGTAATAATTTAAGATTCTTAGTTAAGGGTATTTTGCAATTTCACTTCTTGTCTTTACCGGAATATCATCAGTGAACACCGAAATTAGGAAGTTTGATTATATCAGCACAAAATTTTCGAAAGTTAAGGTTATATTTAGAGTTAAACTGGCACTTTTTGAAATTACAGGATTATATTAACACTTTCAACCTAAATCTAGAGTTATAAATGTATTTATAACCCAAAAAGAACTATTAATATATGGCACTTAAGACCCTATCTTTCTTGAGAGTTTTGGTCTCTTGTTTATTTACTTTGGTAATAATAGTGATCACTCATTTACCTTTTTCTTGAGCCTTAATTACTAAATTAGTATTCTCCATCTTTCAGATATTGATTAATTTGATTTAAAGAGGAAAATATATGGATTTCCGTTTTTACAAGGGATGTAGGATGAGTTGGGTTTAAACAGCAGCTATTGTACAAATTGCCAACAGCAGATGGCAACCAGAACAAACGGAAGAAGAAAAATTAAAGAATTGGCACAAACAAATAACAAGACATCGTTTCTCCACTTCAGTGCAGACAGCTGCCGAATATGACCTCCATCCCAGGCTTAGTAAGAGTCAAGTGCTCCAATCATGTTTCCCTCTCATTCCCAGGCACAGGATGGCTGATCAAGTCGTGTTTACTGATGTCCGTTTGGCTAAATTATCCAGAATTACCGGCAACCTCAGCTGCACGCTGCCTCATCATTTCCATTACAGCAGCTCTTCGTCGAGAATCAGACTGCTGTTGCAGCCTTCTCAAATGCTCCTTCAGATCTCTGCAACATCATTACCAAAGCTCGCTTAAAACACAGCTAAACTATTGAGAAAAACACTTATACTAAGAGGACCGTGACAAAAGCATAGAGGTACTTATCAAAAACAAATCAATCATGGAGCAGTTCTAGAGGGAAAATAACAAAATCAGACCTGCAGCGTGGGACATGGCATTCAGATTCTTTGCATGCCCGAGCATGAAGTTGTAGAAGATACCACATTCTCTTGCAGAGAACACAGCCCCCAGAGGCACGTGTTTTGCACTGTATTCCATGCCGGAAAAGCCCCTTAACCTTGCGGCAATTTGGATATTGACATTGTGGAGAACGACATTGAGAAGCGTGTACTAGAAGATCAAGCATTTTCCGAAGCTACAAAGTCCACCAGTAAGATCATGTCAGCCATCATACTGGGAAAGATTTTCCCTTCAATCACAATTACATAATTTCAAGAAAACAAACATTCACAATAGCTTCACAGACCATTGTATAAAATTATAAATGTCTCCCAGATTACATAGGCATGTAGAAATATAACAATACCCTACATAACTTCTTCCCCATAAATTCATAAAATCATAACAGTCCCCATCAGTCCCAGCCAGAGGACCTAAAGTGTCCAGCTAGGATACATAAGGTAGGTATATTCTAATTGTGAACACCAGCGTTGTTCTGAGACTACAAGCTAATGAAACTTAATCCTTTACCTTTACTACCGTAAAATCAGTACACTACTTCAGCATTTTCAAAATATGCAGAAAACAGAACTTCACATACATCAGCCACCAAGTTACAGAAAAATGAGCCATATAAAGTGTCAATGTTCCGCATGTCAGACCCAATTAGCCACATGCCAAACTATATTATTTAAGAAAATTGGATAGAGCTTTTTTTTATTTTTAAAACGCAGGCCATCAGCTGTTTAACAAGCTAGACAATGTTCCTACAATCATAAGTGACCATTTTTTTTCATCTATGACATTGATTCCAAGCTTGCAACAAACCAAACCCGCTGCATAAAATATAGAGGGCAAGCAACACTATGAACTTAATCTAAAATAGGGTCACGGGGAACCTACAGTTTTAAAGTTTTCTTCATTGCAGACAGACGTACGCTTATCCGATAGTTTACTTCCTATGATCTTTATCAAGGTCTCCAACAAATATGTTCGACTATTAAAATCTATGAACTTTTATACTTAATTATATATATGTGTCTCTGTGTGTGTGTGTGTGTGTGTGTGTGTGTGTCTGTGTCTGTGTTTGTGTGTGTCTGTTTACCATGCATCTTAACAATCCCGCATGATATTATTAAGTCATATATCAATTGAATTTCATGGTAAGAATATACCAATAACATTTCATGAGTTTCAAACCACACCATATGTAAGACATGATAGACTAATCTGAATTCAATCCAATATAAGAGGCAAAGTAGAATTAAAAACACATCTGCTGGAAAAGGTTCAACTTTGGAATTAGGATCAGACATTAGTATACCTGTACAACTCGCATTTGTCTTGCTTCCTTGTTCTGAGCATCACGTTCAGCCATTGATGGATGATTGGTCAATTTATGAGGATGGCTACTGCCACCATCTTTCTGGTAACATGCATTGCATATATCATATTCAGGGCAAGTTTCACAACGCCAACCTTGACCAGCTTCAATATCAAGGTAGCATATATTGCATGTTGTAACGAAAGCTGGTGCAGTGGGATTGTGAAGATGGTAAAGGACCATCATTGAGGAATGCTTAGCACGGCGAAGGGTATCGTACTGATAATGATTTCCTTGGCAGAGACTTAGAAATGCCTGCCTTGTGTCAAAGAATTCACTCTCAAGTATTTCATCTTTATCTTTGGTGTCTACTGGTACATCATTGATCTCAACCTAGTGCAAGCACGAGGAACATCAAACATTTGAAGTGTCAAAAGAAGATAGATACCATAAGCTATAAAAGAAAATATCCAAGTAGCAAACAGATGAACTTACTGGGTCAAGGAGATGTTTGTCTTTATGATGGATGGGATGTCTCTCTCGGTCTTCAAGCTTCTGTTCAGCATCATAACACCTGGATATTTTCACAAAGAAAAACGAATTCAGTGATTTGATCAAGACATCATCAGAATATCTCATTGCCTAAGCTAAACCAGCTAGAATGATAGACTAGAGTGCTCTGTATAGAGTGGCTGAAGTTAACTGAAGACCACAAACTTAATTAGTATGTTGTTTGTGCAATAAAGAGCATATAACGGTGAGTGCGTATTTTAGTATATACTGGAAACAATTCAAGAAACAATCTAGGACCTTCGAGCATTAATTATGCAGCCACAAGCTACTGAATTTCAATAGGTGTGTTTGGCAGGGCATATAATTTTTAGTGTTTGGTAAACTGCTAAAAAAGTGCTAATTTAAACGGCAGAAGCTAATTTTTTTTGGGAAAAGAAGAAGCTAGTCTCCCCCTGCTTTCAAAAAAAAAACCAAAATAAGTCTGTTTTGATTATAAGCACAGCTCTGCCAAACACACTCAATATCCACCGAGAGCATCATGAGAACTTTGATGATTAAACAATGAAGCAGCTTATCTTGCCAAAACTGGATACAAGGCCCGAAGACAAGAGCTTGAACAAGTAGAGAAAAATACATCCGACACTGAAACCCCAACCCCCCACCACCACTGAAACACTAACCACCTCAAGAAAAATATATGCTTTTAGCTTCATGGAAAAGTCACATTCCATGAAAATAATCGATAAAATACCCCAGGGTACATTTATATTGAAATTCTAGCATAAAAATACAATCTCTTCCTGTCCAAATCTTGTTTTATTTATGGCCTGCCAAAGTAATAACCAGTAGAACTCACTGATAATAAGTGCTCAAGAAAGTCTTTTCTGTATAAAGACTAGAGATACCACATTTAAATATAGGACTTTTTTGTTAATATTAAAACACACACTCTCGTGTCAAATCTTGTTTGAGTATGGCCTCCTAAAGATTCCTTTTGGTTTACATATAAATGTTAATAAATGTTAATGTATTGTTAAAGAAGTGTCCAATCTAGTCAACAATTTTATAAATGTCAATATACGAGTAAAGATTACACGCGCACCCGACAATATATGCTCAACTGTGACTATTCATTCTAGATGAGAAGACCTCATTGGGCACTCACCGAATTTATAACACAGAAACACCTACAGCTCAATAATTTCTCTCTCACATGGCGAAAATGTATTTACAAAGTTCATTACCATGTATCACTTATAATGATGCATAACCAGGAAACTGAACCAAACCATAAAATGACAGTAAGGAGAGAAAAATATTACTCCCTCTGTGCCAGCTATTTCTGCAAATTTTGACTTTTCAGATTGACCAGAACTAATTTTGACCATTAATATCTTTAATTGTGCATATTTAAAAATGATGAAAAAATAATATTATAAAAATAGATGTTAACACGATTCTAATTATATCATATGATAAATATATTATTTTATGCATTACTTGAAATTTACTTTTCTAAGTAACAAAGTTTGACTAAATGTATAGTGACAAGTGCAAAAATAGCTGGGATGGGGGGAGCATATCTTTGGCTGACTAGTTCACAAACTGGGTTTTAAAAAGCGTGGTTTAAGAGCTAAGCACAAGATACATCGCTTTGTATCACAGAGCGCAGTGGAAGACAGAAAGCGCACGCTTTTTGGCGCTTTTGTCGATGCGCAAAGAGGCCCAAAAGGCGTGCTTTTGGGCTGATGGCGTGGTTTCTCTTTTGTTTCCTTTTTTATGATTAAATATTAACTACTACGGTTTACTACTAATTTAGGAATATAAACAAAAGAAAGGAACAAGTTTTATCATCCTATAAAGACGCTCATCTTCCCCATCTCCTTCCAACTCCTTCCATCTTTCCATATCTTCTCTTCTCTGCTCCAATTTTCTCAAGAAATTGACAGCAAAGATGACGAAGAAGAGACCGAGGGAGATATTGGAAATGATATAGAAGATAACATGGAGTTCAAGGATGGAGATGTGGTCCATGAGGATACTTTTAGTGGAGATGATGATGATTTTTCTGATGACTAGAGGTTAGAGCCTTAAATGATTTCATAATATTTTAAGAATCCTTCGACCTTAGTCTTTCGGTTCTTCTTACTACCCTTAAAACTTTGAATTTAGTATTGTGTTGAAAATTTTATTTGTCTTTTATGATTGTGTTATTATTATAAGTTTATTTTTTGCTATGTTGTGTTATTAATGAAATATTCCTAGATCATATATGCGCATTTATTCGAAAAGCGCGCACTTGCGCTCAGCGCTTAGGTTTTTTTTTACCATTAGCACTTTATGGCATTTTACGCTTTTTAAAACCAAGTTCACAAATCAGAAAGGGGAAGTGGGGAAGTATACTACAGCACATGAGCCCTTATTCCAATATGTAGGTTAACAACACAGGTCAGATATCCGCATCATATCATAGTGACAGAGAGATTAATATGCTCCACTAATCCTAATGTGTCTCTCCTCAAGGGAAAAACTCTCTTAACTTGTTTCCCATACATTTTTATGTATGTATATGTGAGTATCAAGTCTCTTTTCCAATACATTAAAAAAAAATGTAAGCTCTTATGGAACTTCATGAAGAAAGATAATTTACCTGTCACATAGCTGAAAAGTTCTACTAGTACATTGTCTACAAACCCAACGTTTTCCAGACACCATCAAAATGCAGCAATGAGAGCAGCAATGTTGCAAATGAACCATGATAAAATCCTCCTTCATTGGGCTAATAGTCTCACCAAGCTACAACAAAAGATAGAAGCACGGAACACAATAAAACTGAAGTCCATAGATGCAGTGGGAATCAAAGATAAACATTATCAGAATGAAGCAACAGTGGTGTTTGGATGATACTTCAAACAATAAAGTATCAACACCGTTTCTCACACCTCCTAATAACTCTTACAGTCTCTAATTGCATGTTGAGATGCACATAAGAAATGGAGCGAAATTGGTAATAATCAAGTGCTTCCCCACGTTAAAAGTTTGAAGGAAAAAAAACAATTAGAAGAAACTCAAAATGTATGCGAAATTAAAAACTTTGAAGGGTAAACATATATTGGAAAAATAATTACTTTACGCATTAAAAGTAGATCTTTCGATGCATTGCCAGAAAGATCCGTCTGTCCAGATGCTTTTAATGCTCTCTTTGTAATTGTCTTTTTAATTGAACCCTTCTTGTGCTGCTTCCTCCCTTCTTCCTCTTGTTGTAGTATGAGGAGCGTATCTTCAGCAGCTCCAGGCCAGTAATCACCATCAAAATATGGTAAGCGAGCTGCTGTCACTTTAGCCTTGCACTCACCAGTAGAACCAAAGAAATGGTCGTATAAATTAGTGAGATCGACAACAATATTCTCCTTTGAAGCTTTCCGTAGCATCTGTAAGTACCTGAAACAGTAAGACGCATGCTACTTTACACATATATTAACAAAGACAGTATAACATTAGTCATTCGTAGGTTTTTATGCTCACCATTCCCTGAGTTTGTCAGATTTTGGAGTCTTCTGAATTTCAGGATGGCAATATAAAATATAATCTTCACCCTTTAACGGTGGACAAGCCCATATGTAACAGCTAGTAAACCCACGCTTTTTGCAATATTCAAGGTATCCAATCTGGTAAAATAAAAGTGGACCAGAGATGACAATATGGTACAAAAATATAAAGTATGAAGAATCAAATAATAATACCATAAATTTAAAGCGTACCAAAATTTCATGATACACGAATGTTCGAAGAGCTTCTCCAGTCACAGTTTTCACCTCAGGCCTAAAATACTTCACAGAATCCAGGTATGAAAGATAAACACGCCGATGATTTGGTTGCAGGCATTCTGATCCAAATTCTTGAACATACATGCCAAACAAGCATACTTCAACACCTTCAATCTTTTGAAACAAGAGTAAAACCTGGAACACGTATCTTTTAGCTCCGAAATCAACTACGGCCAATAGAAAGTTACGAATGTTGTTTTCCGTTTAGAAACGTGAACTTGAATAGACATATTCATCGAGACGCATTGAGGGATTATTGTGGCGTGAACAGATCATCATAAACGGAAATCGCTGTCTATATTTCTTAAGATAACATCACTAGCAATTTCTTTTAAACACGTTTTTTTAAAAAATAATTTGGGACCTTCTGAAAATAATTTATAATTTTAAAATAGTATTGTAACTTGTAACCAATCCTTTTTTGATAAGATGTTAAATTATCTTTATACCCTCACATCATCACCAGAGACAAATCATATCCACATTTTCTATTTACCCTCGCTTCCTTTATCACTAAATATTAATCATATCTACAATTTTCCATACTCCCCCATACGCCATAAAAAATGTGAAAACCCAATCAATTCCATTTAGTTACAGACGGAGTAAGTATATGCTCAAGGCTCAGATATTCACTTTTTGCCAGTAAGATGGGAAACAAATTTTACTAAAAGAAACAGTAAATTTAATTCAGCCCCAAGCCAGATTCTAGGCACTTAATGAAATAGGCCAACTGTCTACTAATAGGAACACTATTTAAATTATTTTGATCGCTATCCAACTAGTTGACTCTGCTTCTAATCTGAATCTTTGAACACCAAGCACATCAATTTTCATCTATGTTCACAAAACCCAGCGAGAGAATGATCAAAAACTGTGAAACATCAGGATTAATCTTTATACTAGAACTCCAAAAAAATTACTGGTAACTGAATAATAATAAACAAGAGTAGAATAGAAAATTGAAAGCATATGGAATGGTTGATTGTGGACATCGTGACTTAGGTATGTGCAAAGAGAGCAAATTTAAATTACCTTGGATTTATAAGGAAACTCCAAAGGATAGTTCTCCTCTTGGAAAATTTCAAGAAATCGTGATTTCACATCCAACTTTTTGTCCACTGAAGATACTACTCTTACAACAAGTCCATCAGCTCCAGGAATCTGTCAATAGCCACACGAAGAATTCAAGGACTAACAACAAGAACTAAGCCTTCATCCCACAGTGGGATTGGCTATGTCAATCATTTCTCACCAATTCAAAGATATTGATTTCAATAGAAGCAGAAAATAAGCACTCAGGCTAGTCAAGATATGGGTGAAAAGCAAAAGAAAAGGCAAGCTCATCTTCAGAGCACATTCGAGAGCATGTCAATCATATCTCGCCAATTTAAGGTACAGTTGATTTTTATAACCAGGTTCAATAATCCAGAAGTAGAGACTTTTCTGAATGAACCACTACCAAAGGAAATACTTCAATCATTCAGCACGTATTCTAGACACATAAAAGGGTACGAGAGATACACTTGCAGATTCAAAACAAAATCAATACTTTCAGAAGTAATCTGTCACTCAGTAAAACCTTATTTCTAGGATGCTCTTTACTGGACGTGGACCACCCAAAAAAGGCTAGTAAGCACTTGCTAATAGTTCTGAAGCTCGTGAAGTTAATTTGGTACAAAAGTAAGTTTGTCATAAAAAGTTCACCCAATGACTCTAGGAAGTCGTATTCACAGCATAAACAGCTATACAGCATTTATTCCACTGTAAGGCCAAGATTCTCAACTGCGTAGAGCACAGCACAAATTAAGACATAAATGAACAAGATAAATCAACACATTAAGACAAGAGTACCAAAGATATCACCTCGTCAATATTCTTTCCTTGAGCGCTTGCCCTCTCTTGTCTCTCATGCTTCAACCGCTTAGCCAACCGTGTCTCAATGTGATCGCTAAGAATCGTTCTAGGAAGGTCCTTTGCTCCAAGAACAGCACTTTGTGGTAGTGGTTTTCGCTCACCTCTTTCAACTTCTTGTATGTAGCAATTCGGACACGTATACTCAGCTTGTCCACCATCATTCCTTCTACCATTGAACAGAGCACAAATTTGGTGTTGCCAAGCCTCACACTTATCACATTGAACCCACTGTGCAAAAGAGTGCAATAGTAATCAACAATGCCGCATATTTCTTGATAGCCGACCGACCCTACCCCAACCCCATATAAGATATATATATACACAAAATTACTAATTTTACCCATTCTTCAGTCTCCTCGTCATTTTTCTTCTTTTCGAGCCTTGCTTTGGGAATAGCTGTACCATCAGCAATAATGGTATCTCCACGAGGTTCATTGTTGTAGCAAGGAATACAGAAGTAATGTCTGGTATCACCAGTTCCAATTGTATAATACATAGCGTTTCTTTTAATCCGGCTACCACACGGTGTGCAATATATAGGTGGTGGTTCAAAGGTAAGCTTCTCAACTGCACACAACTGACAGGAATTCTCACTCATGGCTTGCTCCATTGCTTGATTCTTTTCTGCTTTTGCTTTACTCTGCGCAAACAAAAGCAGCACATCAGGAACATGAGGTGTATATGATAGCTATAATTTTCTACAAGAAAATCCTGCCACTCTGCCAGCATGGCACCTCATTTCCTATTAAAAATAACATAGCACCATTGCATTTGTGTGTATACAAGATTCAAGTATTACAAACAGTGAATAATGTAAATAATAATAAATTGTTATGGTCCTACTCGGAGAACGTCTACAGGCCACCAATATATTTCATCTCATTTGCTGACCATGATAACAAATGAACTGATGAGTCAGTTAAATTTCCATGACTATATAGGCTAAAGCAATAACCTTACTCTTGAACATCCGAACTCTCCAAATTTAAGCCTGCTTCAGATACTTATTGGCCATCTAGCCATCATTACTCATCTGAACCATAGACTCTAATTGAATAACTCACGGAACAAGTCAATGTACAACTAAGCCTCTATTCTACAGGTGGGCTTGTTCAACTAAGCCAGCATGTTCAATTAGAACACATGTTTGCAATAGCCCTACATAAATCATTTCCATTCTATTGTTTTTTCCTGAATATCTTGCGTTTTTCTCCCCTTTTGATTTATTTCAACAATCATCTATTATGGGCACAATAATGATCCATTTAAACACCTACTGGACACATTTCTAAATGATGCTAAGTATGTTTCCCCCTTTCTTTGTATGAGCTGCCTTCTCTCATTCTGATGAACTGATTGCTTATTCGATCTAGTTTGATATGTTCATGCGCCAATCTCAACATTTTCATCTCAACAAGCCTCTACAACTGATAGACCATAACAGTCTACAGATGATTATAACTAAATCTGGAACCACTGATTTGTCATGGTCATGTATAATTCATGTGGCTGAGGAACAAAATATGAGGCTCCAACTTTAGTTTTGCTCTGAATAAGGCACCAATCCGCCACTCACCACCAAATATGGTTGCGGCCATTATTGGATTACAATTCACAAGACATGTACTCCAATTGAGACTATGATGTAACATGTTAAGCTTTGTTTTATGCTCCCACCCTAAAAAAAAGTTCTCATTTCGATCCCAAAAAAGAACACATCCAAAACAGCTCCCTTTCAATTTTTATAATTCAAGTTTTCTGAAATCTCCTCGCATCATTTTCAAAGACCTCCCTCCAACATATGATTTTCATTTCATCTACCAAAAAAATTTTCTCAGAAAAAATCCTTCCATAAAACAAAGCATTTTAAGGTCAAAATTCTCTACAAGAATACGACAAAAATAAATTTACTTTGAAGTTCACAGTAACCAGCCTGTGGGATTACTTTCATGTTTCAAACATCAATATGTTACCAATAAACAGCTTACTTCTAGTTACACCTTATATTTATTTATCTAAAGTTATAGCGATACATGTGGGTGAGGAAAGCCTGGTAATACATCCATTCCCCGGCGTTTTTAAGACCCAACCTATGAACCCCAGGGTACATTAAGAATGTTTAAGGTAATTAGAAGAAAGTCCGGAGGATTTTAAATATTCATGGCCCTATGACTTGTTCAAATCAAAATTCCCAACATACAGCTTCTTTTGTACTTAATACCATGCATCCATGTATTACAAGTAGCACCATGTTAGACCACCCACTAGAAATGGATAAGAAGCCTTACCTGGCCAACCCACTGTCTGAGACCTTTAATATGCTCTCGAACTTGCTCCGGAGTGAACAGCTCAGTCAATGAGACACCTTTAATTTTTGGCTTCCCAGACTTCGATGCACCTACAGCATTATCAACAGGCAACGAAGTCACTTCATCCTTAGCCTGGTTCGGTTCTTTCTCAATCTTAAGACCAGCTTGTTTAGCTACAGTAGGAGTGTTTGAAGTAATGGGCAGATCAGTAGTATCAGGCCTTTTCATATATAAATTATTTACATTATCCTTCTTCATAAGAATACTCCTTGGACTTCCTTGTCCAACATTTAGAGGAACTTCAGCCTTAACTTCTACCACCTCAGATTTCATGGACATGGTTGTATCAACAATTTGGGCAGTCTGCTGTGTACTGTGGAACACATGAGTCTCAGTAACAGTTGGAACAGGTGCAGTAGAACTCTCAATGTCACGAACCATAGATTGTGCGGATTGCTCAATTTTCGTTCGCTTGATAGATGGTTGTAAATCTTCAGGAGTTTCAACTACTGCCTTCAGAATTGGCCGAGCTGGATTATCTGCAGTGTCAGATTGTCGGCGGGATCCATTGACTAATCTTGGAAAACTGGAACCAAAAGGAGGCCGACTAAATGCCTTGGATTGCGCCTGTAAAAACTTCTTCACTGGGATGCAAACAGGACAGTTAGCCTCCTTACACCTCTTGTGATGGCTAATTAGACCCTTTGAGACGGAGCAACGAGGATAAGAGCATTGTACAGATTCACACTTCTCCATATGCTTCAAAAGCTCTTGGACAGTTATGCAGTTTGAATCTTGACACTTCCCTACCGGAGCAGGACAACGGCGAGCATGTCGCAAAAAGAGTAGCCATTTTGCCTGATTCTTAAACTGCTTCTCGCGACTAAGTTTAACTGGTCTGCATGCAGCTCCCTCCATATTTGAAAGCTTATCCATTTTAGCGTGTGCAACAGATTGTGCACTGACAGTTCCATCTGAGGGCAGATTGTTTTGCTGTGCTTCATCTTGACTGGCTATTCTCTGCCTGAATTCTTCTTGAACTGTTTGCTCGAGTGGGAAGCCCCCAGTGATTTGTGGCTGATCGTGACACTCGGGATACCATTGATCATGTGCGACTGAATCTGATTGAATGCCTCCGGGAATGCAGCTAAAATCACTTTGAGAGTCAGCAACAAACTGGTTCTGGTGCATCAATTGCCGTATTGGTTCTGAATTTTGAGCAAGCGATGAGCAGATGTCTGGGGGACCTGATGGAAAAGAAAGCAGTTCTCCACTTCTAGGATGGTTCTCCAAAGAATTTTGTCCAAACTGATTTGGCATTTCTGAATATTGGTATTGTTCACGGATTTGAGAATGCAGAGCTACTTGATTACGCTCCATTCCAGGTTCAGTCTTTGATGAAACACCCATATCAGATGAGAGCTGAGAGTGACCAAAAGCATCACTCTTTACTGAAAGCTGTTGGTGGTGACTCTGCAGTTTTTGCTGCCGTTGATGCTGAACCATCTGTCCCTGCTGAAATTGATGCGGCTGTTGTTGAAACTGCTGGTGTGGATGAGACCGTGCAATGTTCTCTGACATAGACTGCTGTGCTTGGAAGTTTTTTTCGGTAGCATCAATGGAATGGGACTTAATAGTTCCTACCTGTTGAGAAATGTGTGTGTGTGACTGATTTGAGATTGCCGGAGAGCTTGTTTTGGTCATAGGCTGCATAGTAACTAGATTTAGGTTTGGATTATTCATCACGGACACATTGGAAGATGTGGGAACATAGACATTTCCAGATCCTGAAGAATCGGCTGTGTTGATCCCATATCCATCCCCTGCCAAATCAATGGTACATAATGAGGATAAGAAAAAGGAAATTATATATTAAGTGCTAGACCGCTCGAACATGGCTCAATCTGCTGCCATTAAAGCCCAAGGCAACAAAAGTCATACTAATATTTACATGCCTTTTAGATTCATCAAACTTTTATCAGAAATTACAAGGACGGAATATATTATAACAGAAATCCACTAAAACCCATCTATGTTAAGGGAAAATTTGATGTTCTAGCAAAGTACACCTCTGGGTTTTTAAAAGCACAAAGTGAAATGAAGCGCTAACGGTAAAATTACCGAAGCGCTGAGCACAAGCGCGCGTTTTTCGGATAAAAGAGCACGCAAAACATGAACTAGGATTATTTCATTAAAGACTCAGCATAGAACTTAGAATAACATCACAAAATCATAAAGGGGCAAATAAAGCTTTCAACACTATACCAAATTCAAAGATTTAAAGGTAGTAAGAAGAATTGAAAGACTAAGATCAAAGGATTCCTAAATTATTATGAAATCATTTAAGGCTCTATCTAAACTCTAGTCATCAGAAAAATCATCATCTCCACCAAAAGTATCCCATAGACCTCATCTCCATCTCTAAACTCTGTTTTGTTAATATTCCTGAATTAGTTAACCATAAAGCTATTCCATTTCAGCCCAAAATATTTAATTATAAAAAAGGAAACAAAATGTAGAAGCCCATTTCAGCCCAAAAGCGCACTTTTTGGAGCGCTTTGCGCTTTGGCAAAAGCGCGCGCTAAAAAACGCGCGCTTTCCGTCCTGCTCAGCGCTTCGTCATACAAAGCGCTCAACCTTGAGCTCAGCGCTTTAAGCACGCTTTTTATAACCCAGGCACACCTTAATCCAACATGTGTCTGAGCACACAACATACACACACGCAGGTAAGAGAAGAAAGTACCATGGATTAATGTTCGTTGATTAGGTTCAAAAGGCTGTTGTAAAGATTTGTGAGAGTTGCCATACATAGATGGCGCCATAAACCCTTCCGAGGCCCCAGATCCATTCATAGCATGTAGATTGCCAGACATTATCCCTAATCCTCCATTTGATAATCCATATGACTTCTGCTGCATGCCAGACCTAATTCCACCACCCATATGGCTTCCAAGGCTGTGCAAAATTCGACTGTTCTGACCTCCACCATGCTGCTTTTGCTGCATTGGTTGGGATATAACTGAAGATTCGATACTTGAAAATGCACCAACATTATTTGATGACTCCAAATTCATGTATGAATTGTTACTCTGGTTATTGTTGACATTATTCATAACATCACTTCCTGTGTTATTGAATCCAGGAGTAGGAATCATTTGGCTAGCCATTCTTTGCACACCCATGGATGACGCCATACTATTTCCTCCAGAGCTCATGCCAAAATTAGAAGCTGTGTGTTGGTATCCATTGACGGCAGTTCCTGCAAAAGTAAGTAACCATCACAACTTGCAGTTAAAAATATACTGAAACTAGACAGAATGGAATAGCATGAGCCTTCTCAGTACCATCAGATGAGTTGAATGAACCACCATGTACAGCAGTCAAAGAGGGGCCATGGGAAGTAGGCAATAAATTTCCAGAAGTTAGATTGGAGGAGGCAATAGCATTATTACTTCCATTATCCATAGATGATATTCCCATCAAGTTTGGATTGCCACTTTGCGGCATCCCTGGGGTTGGTATCATCGTACCAAAAGAAGAGGAAGAACTAACATGTGAAAATTGATTGTTGGAATTACCCAAAGGCAAGCTTTCAATCAAAATATGCAACCGACTCTCCAGGGTAGTAAGATTCATATATTCCTCCTGTAAAAGGAAATTTAAAACTATCATCACAAATACAACATACTACTCTTGGGAATTCCAAACAAAAGAAACCTCCAAATGTAGAGAAAATTGCTGATTTCCCCATCCATAATGTAACATCGTTTAAAGAGCATCTAAGAGTTATTTGCTGGATTTGCGAAATCAACAGCGCCAAATACAATCGGAAAAAAATTATAACAACACTTAACCTTTGTGGAAGCACTTTTTAATAGACCCTCTTCTAGGCGTTTCACAATATCAAGGACTTTCCTTGGAAGCATATCGTGAGCATGCTGCAAGCGCTGCATAAGATATTCATATCTGGAAAAAAATGTATCAAAAATGTCAAGCTAATGCTTTCACATATATCAGAGGTGCATCAGAATCATTCACATATATCAGAGTTCATCAAAAAAATATTACATTTTTTTGGTGATGCCTCTGCGCGCATTCAAAAACTCAGGATTCATAGGACCAGGGGAAGGATTTCCATTCTGCTGAGACATGTCGGGCAAAGATGGAGCAGACTGATTAGGAACTTGTCCAGAAAGTTGGCCCGACATGTGCGCCTGTAGATTCATCTCTATCTAGTAGAAGAAAGGAAATCTCAAAACTCCACCACCCAGGCAATAACTTCATAATAAGAACATGAGCAGCGAGCAAATGTTCACCTGCACTAGAGAAAATCAGAGCAACATTCATTGCCATCCAACCAACAAGCAAACATTAACACCAACTAGCAAATACTAACACCAACTGGCAAATATTAACACGAGAGACTAGACAAAGTTACATGGAAACTAAAATTTTGAAATATCTGTACATACTAAATTAGTGATATGGCAAATAAGACAATGTTATCCAGACAAATGCCCAGTTTATACCAGCATAGATATCACAGACAATCGCAGCCCTGTTTATCGGGAGAATATCGAAAACAATCTCACCCCACAAGGAATAGTCAAATTCGGAATCGCAGGGGATTAGGGTTTCAGTGATGGATTAAGGTGACGGAATCCCAAATTGGGAGTCAAGCTTGGTTCAACTGATGGATAATCAGACTTTCCCCAATTATTGATCAACTGCCGATCTTCGATTTTGATCTTTCTCCGATCGATGATGTTTTTTTTCGTATTCTATAGTCTTATTACGCTTCTCCTTCTCTCTTCTTCTTCTTCTTCTTCTTCTTTTTTTTTTAATAAATGAATTTATTTTAAGGAAATATTTATTTTCTTCTTTTTATTTTAGGTAAAATAAAAGAGTCTGTCTCTTGAAAGAATGGAAAGCACAAGATTTAAAGTGCAAATAAAAATAAATGGTGATAAATTTTTTTGGTTGCATGAATCAGGTTATAAACTTTATAACTACTCCACATTGTATAATAAACTTTTAATATTGCAACTAACATCTTTTACCTTTTATTATTCTAATTAAACCTCGTATTTTCTTTACCAAGAATTTGTCCAAATAAAATAGTTTTGTTCAATATATATGATTTTTATTATTTATTTACATAGAGAGAAGAATCAGTAGGAGTACATGGAGTACTTTTTTTTTCCTAATCTATATGCCACATTGTGTAAAATGTTTTTTCTATCATTTTTTTATCCTACATGTTGTTACACTTGCAAACTATTGTGCTATATTTTGGCCATGTTGAACTGAAACAAAATTAGATAAACTAAATAAGGGTTACAATAAAACTTAATTTAGTAAAATTTTAATTTTACTGAATTGAAATACAGTTACTTGATGTTGCGTAGTGGTCACGGAATGATTTAGAGTGGGGTTATGAGGGCACGTGTCTACACTGACGTAACTGCTTGTCTTAAAATACTGTTTTGCAACCTATTCATTTTAATTTTAAAAAAAATTTTGTATAATTTGCAACATACATATATATATATATATATATATATATATATATATCATTGATATGAGGATCCACAAACAAAATTTATACCACTTAATTATGTATTAATTGTGTGCAACCAAATGAAATACTTCTGATTCACTTAATGATTATCTTATTGCATTTACCAAAAAATGTATATCTCGAGAAATTGATGAAAAAAAAGTTATCACACGATATTAAAATATGAAAATACTGTAACATGTCAAATTATTTTATTTATAATAATGAGGTAAAATTTTCATTTATATCTTTAGTTATGTACTTTCATTTTCTAATATACTATTCACTACTATTAGAATGCCCACACAAAATTAATTTTCTAGATCCCTACTGTTATTGGTCGTAACTTTTATAAAATATATATATATATATATATATATATATATATATATCCTCTCCATTTCACTATATATGGCAACATAGGTAGATGTTTGGATTTAGATGAATGAAATGAGTAGATGAATTTTGATTTAGAAATTAAGAAGTATAATTGGTGGATGAAATTGAATGAATTTACAAAAAAAAATCAGAGTGTAACAATACAAAAGGAACAATAAAAAAAAGTAAATGTATATGTATACTAATGGAGCATGTATGGTACTTTTGAAGAAAAAAATAGTACTCCCTCCGTCTCAAGGGAATCTGCACACTTTCCTTTTATGGGTGTCCCAGGCAAATCTGCACACTTTCTGGTTAAGAAAACATTTAACCTCTAAAAAGACATTTTCACCCTTAAACATCTTAAAATTTACAAAATCCACCAAAAACCATGCTTCTCTTTTCTCTCTATTTCCCACTTCCCCAAAATGCAAAACTCCATAACACATCTCTGTGCCCGAAACCCTACCACTGGAGGCCGCCACATTCAACTCCGACAGTCTCCGCCATCAACTCAGCAGCGGAGACTTCTCTAAAGGTGGCCTCTAAGTCATCAAAACGAAGGCGGAGACTTCTCCAAAGGTGGTTTCGCGACTTCTCAAAAGGTGGTTTCGCTGGTGTCGAAGGCAGAGACACACGTCTGTCGGCAGAGAAGCCGCAGTGAGGTAGATTGAATCGAGTTTAGGGTTAGGTAGATGGAATCAGGTTGAGGTAGATCAAATCAGGTTGAGGTAGATTGAATTGGGTTTAGGGTGAGGTAGATCGAATCGGGTTTAGCCGCGACATAGTTGCAAAGAGATGAGACGTCGTGTTTTTAGATTCAACATGGTTGCAGAGAGATGAGGCACAGATCGGAGAGCCGCGATAGGTGGAGGAAGATCGGAGAGCCGCGATAGGTGGAGGAATGCGGAGAAGGCGCAAGATTTTCATATTTCAGGCGTCGGCAAGAAGAGGGGATGAGGTGGCAGGTGTTGGAGATGAGTCAGAGAGGCAGAAATGAATCGGGAGAACGGAAGTTGAAGGAAGGCGGCGGAGGGAGTTAAGGAGGAGACTCGGATTTAGGGTTATGAAAGTCAAGGGAGGGAGGACGGAGCCAAGCATTCTTTTTACGAATTCTGCCCCTTGCTGGTGTTTGTGGATGTGGCTGGTGGTCCAAGGGGAAGAAGGTGCAGGGGCAAGGAGGACATCTATGTCCGATCCTATGTCGGAGTTGAATAGCATAGAGATGGAGGCGGCAGGGAGAGTCGAGGTGGCAGAAGGTGGAGTTGAGAAGGCGTAGAAGGAGACAAGATGGATGGAGGAGCAGAGGAGGTGCGATAGAGGGAGGAGGAAGTGTTGAAGGCAGGGGCAAAATGGTCATTTCAAGCAGGGCAAATTCTGATAAGAGTTTTCTCTTTATGCAGAAAGCCCTAGGACGAAGGGAGTAGTTGTACTTCCTCTCGTTCTTAAACCAATATGTAAAAAGTGCATCAAGCACAATAATTTGAATATTCATTTGTATTTATCCTGTTCCAGTTCATCTCACTTTACTTGTATGTGATGATGGTAAATTGACTATGGATTTGGTGATATTATAACTATAGTAAAGTGATAAAATAACTCTGACTTTATACTGAAAGTGTTAATATAATCCTGTAAAATGAGAAAGTGTCAAAATAACTCTAACTTAATGATCTATGTGTCAATATAACCATGGGATGCATTGAATTCGATTGTTAATGAAAATTTTGATTGCAAATTAAAGAAATAGCCATTTTGTCCCTAGATTAAAAAAGAGAGAAAAACAAAATCAAGGAAATTACCATCATCTTCTTTCTTTGGATCTAGTTGGTCGCCTGCTACTTGTCGGAAAACAAGAAAATCAAGGAAATCAAAAGCACTAGTGATTCTAGATACTGCTGTGAGGTTATATCGATTACTCACATCCCAATCAAAAGCACTTGCGGAAAGAATAATATCTGTAAGTATTAACTATCGCTAGACAAAGGGGGTTATATCCAATAATTGTTGTGGGCGCCATTGTTACAGATCTCCGCCCGGCGGAGGGTGGTGTGGCTAGTAATTTGGGAATTTAGGGGTTTCGGTGCCGCCGGTAAAATGAGCGATAGAGATGCAGCGCTAGCCCTTGGATTTTCCACCATTAGTCCCCTGGGATTTCTGGGCGGTATTGGATTCTCCGGCCCTTCGCTTCGCTTCCCAGGCCTTGTCGGAAATGGCCCCTTTCGTTTTTGCCGCCCTCCGGGCAACGTCCTTGGTGGTGGATTTTCAAGGGTCTTTTCGCTGACGTCTTTTGTAGTAAGGGTTTTGCGGCAGCGGTGGAGTGAGATTTTGGCGGGTGGGTGGTGGCGAAGGTGGTTGTGGCGGAGGGTTTGGTGTGTAGTGGTGGCAGAGGTAGCAGAGGTGGTGGTGTCCAGTGGCAGGAGGTGGTTGCTGGTCGTGGGAGATGGGATAAAGTGGGGAAAATTAAGTGAAAATGTTGGAGGGAAAATTTGTCTTTTCTGGTATGGTCAACGGTCAAATAAAGAAGTCAACATCGGAATGTGGCCGGAAGATTATATTGGCAAAATTTATCATAAAGATAGGGTTAGTTTGACACTTTTAAATTTTACAAAGTTATATTGGCACTTTTACCCTAAAGATAGGGTTAGAAAAACATTTAACCCTAACAATTAAAAAATATACACATGAATCATTTCAATATGTTTTATGATGGATTTTGTTTGGATTGGGCTGAAACCCACTCAACTCACAGATCAAAAATCAATTAACCATAGATAAGTGTCTTTCAAAATTAGTAGCACCAAAGTTTAGACCAAAAGTTTTATGAATGCTCGTAGATCTATTTGATTCGCTACAACACCTAGTGCATTACCCAAGAAGTGTTCTTAACTTCTTAAACAAAAATTTACCATCAATGAATATAGTAGGTAGCCTCAATCTCGAAATCAAGTCAGAAATCGCTAGCCGAAGTTATAGAAGCTTGTTTAACAACCATAGAATCATTACAACAAAAAAGCTAATACTCCTTTAAAATCCAAATCCTCGAGAAAAAATAATAGAGAAAAGTATGTTTTTAACCCTATGTTTTGGTAAAAAATGCATATATAACCTTGTAAAATATGAAATTGCCAATCTAAACCCTGGACTTCGTTGACCAAAATGTCAACGCCCAAATTGTGCCAAAAATTTGTAAAAATGACCATTATACCCATGATCTTTTTAAAAACACAAAATAGGAAAAGACTAAAATGCATTCCTTATCTCTCTCTTACCCTTTTCCCTCTTTTTGTTTCCCTCTATACCTTGATTTTTATTGCTTTGAATGGTCACGTTGGTCCTCGCCACCGACGATACCCTCGACGTCTTCGATAACGACAAAGTAACGAAGCCACCTCTCATCGTCGATCTTGATTGCTTAGAGCTCCTCTTCATTAATAGGTACTCCCAATGTGTTAACAAGACCCAGATGTCACTCTCAAAGAAGTATATGTGGCTATCGGACTAGCTTTGGCTACGGCTCTGCAGTCTCTGCAATCCACCGCATCTCCAATCTCTGATCAACCGCATAAGGTGGGCCACGAGCACTGGAGTTTTGTTGTTTCCACTTGCGCCAGCCGAAGAATCTGCGCAACTGCATGAGTCCGAAGGAGGCTTGGGTTTTGTTTGAAGAAAATGGCTCTGGGGGTCTCAATTTGAATGGTCATGGCATGTGTGGTAGTGGTGTTATTGAGGGAAGGGCTGTGGATCAGAGATGAGCGGTGGATCAGATATGGGGTGAGCGGTTGGCTAGGATTAGGGTTCGCGAGGTGGGCAGCAGGGTTTAGGGCGGAGCGATGGTGGTGCTGGGCGGATGTGGTGTGTTGGGCGGATGTGGTGTGTTGGGCGGATGTGGTGCCAGATGATGCTGGTGGTTCTTAGAGGCAAAGTTGGTTCTGGGCGACAGATATAGGAGGCGGGGCTAGGGTTTAGGGGTGAGCGACTGTGGTGTTGGGCCGGTGGTGGTTCTGAGCGGTGCGGATAGGGTTTAGGGTTGAGCAGTTGTGGTGATGGGCAGAGGTGGTGGTTCTAGACGATGATGGTGGTTCTAGGCAGTGAAGGTAGGAGACACGACTAGAGTTTAGGGCAGAGTGCGATGGTGCTGGGTAGAGGTGATGGTTCTAGGCGGTGGACGTGGGCGGGTGCGGCAAGGAGGGGGGGTGGCGATGCAGTGGCTCAAAAAGGAGGAAAATAGTTTAGTTTTAAGTCTAGGGGTAGAATGGTCATGAAATTTTGAGTTTCAAGTCTAGGGGTATTTTATCTTTACATATTAGGTCAACGCCCGAATTCCTTCAATCCAAGCTGTAATAGTACAATTTGGGTATTTGCTCAATTGTTCAAATTTTACGGGTGAAGGTTGTATATTTATGGTTGTTGACACGACCCTAATGTTATCCATATGGTAATGGTGTTAACCCCTTCACCATGCCTATCCAAAAGTAGTGGGGGTAGAAATCTTCCAAGAGAAAGATTTTGTAGATGTTGAGTTGGTCGTAGAGGAGGTGATTGGTTTGGAAGATTGGAATAATCATTTGAGTCCCCTATTTTCTCCTTCAAGATAGAGTTGGTTCAATCAGTATAAGTGGGGTGATGATGGCAAGAATAATTTGTAAGGCGATTTATTGAAATGATCATGTACAAAAAAACTAATGATCAATTGAGAGGTAGGAACTATTTAAATGGATTTGGAAATGGAGGAAGGATTTAAATTACATGTGGTTACTAGATTCGAGATTAATTTATATAGATATTATAGAAATGAAGCTATCAAATTGAAAATTGAAAAGGGGGTAAGTATTACCTTTTTTGAGGGAAGAACCAATGTTAAGTCTATCTGTTGAAATGATCACGTGCCTATTACATGCCATTTATAGAAAAGAAAATTAATGATAAATAGAGAGTTGGGGAATTTTGAGCGGATTTTTGTGACTTTCCCGAAATGACATCCCTGCTTAATTGAAAGTTATGTCCGGAATGCCAACTTGGCTCACTCTAGGACTCAATAGTAGTAAATAAAGCATTAATTTATCATAAAATAAATTATATTATCATAAACCACATTCAGCTATCACATATTATCGGTTGACTTATCTATAGTACAATGTGTGATGAGATTTAATAATACATCTATATTTGCAGGCCTACGATCCAACTCAAACAACCCACATCAGCACGTCACATCTCTCCAATATCTTATAGGTCTAGGGAAAAATAAGGTTTCAACCGAGTGAGCTTATTGCTCAGTAAGGTCACACTAATAAATAAGCGATTATCAAAATAAATATAGTAAACACATCACACGTATCCAAAGTAAACTATAAGTAGATAAAAAGGGCAATAAGCAATTAGAATAAACAACATGGAAATAAAACACAATAAGCAGTTAAAATACACATATTTAAAAAAAAGGATGTAGGGGTAGTGTGAATAGGATCACGAATACTCTATATGAGTACAAGGACGACCTACTATTCATCCTACCATAAGGAATACCAAGAGATCCAATAATATTCATTCACCAACCACACCCAACAAGAGAGCAAAAAGGCCGAGTACTCGTACGGGTAAATCTCAAGATTACCAGTTAAGACCTTAATTACTTAGCCACACAACCAAGTCCAATACCGGATTGCGGTTTTTGATAACCAAGCAAGGTTGGGGTCCCCCCTATAATGCACATGTACAAGCAAGTATATGGTTCGATAAGATAGAAGTACACAACCATACCATTATAAAGCCATGTATATTCAAGTAAGCATAGTGTGATAAAGCACATCCAGGCCACATTTATAACGTGCATATAATATAAAACATTCAATTAATTAAATAGTAATATCACATATAAAATTGTTTCATTAATTTAAATTAATTAATCATTTATTTTTAAATGAGTACACTTACTAAATTCGATACGTTCACCTGTAAATTATCTGCGAATACAACTAAAATGATATACGATACATCGTCCTAACTAGTGTAGTATCTACTTGTTTACAAATATCAGCATTTCATTATACTAAGACAACAACAGACAAAACTAAAGAACGTACACAATTTTAATATCCTTATGAACAAAATGAATATTTTTCAAAAGATTCTAGTATGTACGTGAATAATAGGGATCATCTAATGATGTAGACAAACTTTTGTGCGAGACCACGACATAAATTATAAAGAATTTAACATGGGGTTTCAAATTGAAGTTTTAAAAGTTCATGGGTTAAGTGTGTAATTTAGTTAATTTACATTTAAGTCCAGATATAAATGATAAACTCAACACCTTCTTCTCTTACTTTCCCCTCACTTTTCACGACGGCGGAGACGCCTGAACCAAATTCTCTCTCCATTTTATTTGAGCTCCAAATCTCAACCTCACGCATGCTCATTTCCTTTCAATTGTCCGCACATCCACTTCATTTTCCTTCCTCCTTTCTTACGCGCAATGGTTCGTTGAGATGTTCGGAATTTTTCGGCAAATTTTCCAGTTTTAGCTTCGATTCCCGGCGATCTAACACAATTCGACCTTTGTTTTTATGTTTATCTTCGAAGGTAGTGTTTTCGCTCTGATTTTTTAGGCATATTTTCTTTTTTTTTCTCGATTTATGTTTAGTTTTTTTTCATGTGATTTTCTAGGGTTTATGTTGTTTAATGTGTTAATATTTTGGGATTTCTCTATTTTCTATGTTTGGTTAATTGTTCTTACAGATTTGTGCTGATTCTTGTGTTGTTGTTGTTGTTGTTTCTTAGATGTTTAAGAAGACTTGCCTCACTGCTGCTGCAATCGAGAATATAGGAGGATTTGTAAGTTTTATTATTTTACAGCAGTGATGTTTTACATACTGTTGTTGATGTTCCTCTTTTCTGTTTGATGTTTGATGTTTGATGTTTTAAGTATTGTTATCTATGTTGGTGTGATGTTTTAATTTCTGTGTTTGATGCTTGTGGTGTTTTCATGCTTAAGTGTGCAATTAATGTTCAGTTTTGATTGTTTGTGACATCTTAGGGTTTTGTTACAATTTGTGTTAATTTTTGTGTTGTTGTTGCCGTTTCTTAGATGTCTAATAACGCTTGCCCACTGTTGTTGCAATTGATAAGGAAGGATGATATGTAAATTTTGTTATTTTTCAGATGTGATGTTTTAGATATTGTCGTTGATGTTTCTGGTTTTATGTTTGATGTTTAGGTTTTAAGTACTGTTATCTGTGTTGGTGTGATGTTTTAATTTTAGTACTTGATGCTTGTAGTGTTGTTGTTGCTGTTTCTTAGATGTCTAAGAACACTTACTGTTGGTGCAATCGAGAAGGAAGTAAGAACTGTAAGTTTTTTCCCAGCTGTGATATTTTAGATACTGTTGTTGGTGTTTCTGGTTCTATCTGTGATCTTTCACGTTTAAGCTCTAAGTATTTGTTTATGTGTGTTGATGTAATGTTATAATTTCAGTGTTTAATGCTTGTGGTGTTTTCATATTTAAGCATGCAACTAATGTTCAATTTTGTTCTTTTGATATTTTAGTGTGTGTTGTTGATGTTTTTTAAATTTTGATATTGATGTTTTAAATACTGTATTTGATGTTTCTCAATGTAGTTGTCAGTGATGTTATGTGTGCTATTGTGATGTTTTGTTTCAGATGTTGATGCTTTTGTTACTGTATGTGATGTTTTATATTATTTCACTGGAATACTTTCCATGTTAGAGCTCTGCAATGCTATTGATGAGTTAATAAAAAAATGGTACGAGGAACCATACTCTAAAGGTGTTCCCTTGAACAGAGAAACGTTATCGACCTTTAATTGTGCGTTGATCAAACCGTAGCTATCCTCTTCAAAACCAGCAGGAAAGAAAGCAAATCTGTGAATAAGCAAGCACGAAGGAAATCAAGTCAGGGGCAAAAATAGAATTTCATTGTTTGGGATGTATTGTTTAAGATGATGTTTTATAAATATTGGTTTATTTGTTGTAGTTGAGACACTAAATTGTTATTGATGTTTCAGGTTGATTTGATTTTTTTCTTTTCATTTTTATGTTAGCGATTTTTAGGGCATTTGAACCATTATGTATTGAATAGTGTTTAATGGTTCGATAGTTATGGCGATTGTCATTTTCACTGGTTGACGTAAAACTTAAATTAAATGTTTCCAATTTATTATGCTAATTTTGTTGTGGCAGTGATGATTCATTAAATTCATTCGATTTTGAGTTATCAATGTTTTATGTTTTATGTCTTGTTCATCCGCAATATACATAAAGTGACACGTATCATTTTACATATGTAAAGTCATGTAAAAATAATAATAACATCAGTGGAACGTCAAAGAAGTTATTTCAAATGCAATAATAACAAAGTGTATATTTCAACACTTGTTTGAGATATTTTCTTTTTGATTGATGTGCTAGTTTTTCAGCATGTCATTTTAAAAATTGATATTGATATATCTTATTTTTTTAATATTAGATTTTTATTTTACGTATTTTGTATGTATTAATAATGTGAATTAATTTTTTAAATTTTAATATTGATGTTTTAAATTTCAATTATTTCAATTTAATTTTTAATTATTTAAAGTATTTTATTTTGATGTATTTTGTTTGATGTTTATATATTTTCATTTGATGTTAAATAAATTTAGTATTTGATGTTTAATTATTTTGATATGATGTTTGATTTTTATTGTATTTCGGCATAATTTCAATTAATTTTATTTGAAGTTTTACATTTTATGTTTGATTTAATTATTCTATATTTTATATACTTTTTAATTAACTATATTTGATGTTCTATTGTATTAGTTTGATATTAATTTTAGTTATTGGATAAAACTAGCCCAACAGAAAACCTAATTTTAAGTTTAAAGTTTAACTGATTTTAACCCAATTTGATCCATCACCTTCGCCCGCTTGACCTTTACCTTCCGCCCGATTCTGCAAATTGTCGTCGGCGACCTTAACGACAATGCTACGCTGCAACCAGCTTTGTCGGGGATTGTTGAAATCGTTTTAGAGCATCGCGAATTGTTGTGAAGTGTAGGAGGCATCGAATCAATTTGAATCACCGTGAATCACCGAGAAGTGAAGAAGGCATTAAATCACCGTAAATCATTGGAGACAATGAAGAAGAAGGAGAAGCTCTAAGGCAGTGGTGATGGCAGAATCTGGCGGACGAGGGAAGAAGGAACATGACGATGGCGAGAATGACACTAGTTTGTTGGAACGAAATCGAAGCAAAATTGGAGTTGCAGGAGGAGGCGCGATGGGAAACATGTCCATCACGGCGGAGAAGGTGGGAAAGAGAGGCGGAGGGAGTTAGGTTTAAAGGGGGAGGCGGGCGAGGGTTTGCAGAAGAAAAAGGGAGACGAAGCAAATGTTATATATTTTTAAATTGCACACTAGTCCTCGAGTTTCAATATTTATTATAATATATACCCGGGCTATAAATTTCTCTAAATTATCCCCCAAATTTGATTTTTCATGCCCTTATTTTTACTCTAGTCCCTGGTCCTACAGTAAGATGGTCTCGTAGGAGATAGACTCAATGATGTACTGTTGATGTGCCCATTTTATATGGTTATATTAGGACTTTTGGGACTCACTTTTGTACACTTTTGTGCTCTAGATGTGGCATTTTGCCTTAAAATTCTCTAAGGAGAGTTAAAAGTGACTTCTACGCTTTTATCACCTTTCTAGATGATTTTGTGTGACAAGGCAATTTGTTTGAAGACTTTGAAAAATTTTAAAAATACCTTTGAAGATTTAAAGACTTGAAGACTTGTATTTGAGCTTTTGAAGACTTGAAGACTTGTATTTGAGCTTTTGAAGACTTGAAGAATTAAAGATAAGTGAAGTGAAGAGGAGGACTTGAAACAAAAAGAAGAAAGAAATCAAGATGCTGAAACTGGGCTCGGTCGCGATGAACCCGTCGCTACTCACGACGGATGTATGGCCAGAAACTTTCTTACTTTCTTGTACTATAAATACAAAACCTTATCCTCTCCTCTTCACACCCTTCTTCTTCCTGCATTTTTCTAGATTCAAAACCCTAGTTTTTTCTTTCTTTCCTTTCTTAGTTTTTGTAGGTTAATCATGTCTTTCAATTATCTAGCTTAGTTTAATCTTGGGAGCAGTTGATTGAAGCTTCCATATCTATGTCATGAGAATCATATCTATCTATTTAGTGATTTTGCCATTGTGCATTTATTAAGCTTTGAATGTGAATTGTTAATGGCATTGATTTTGTTGGAAGCTTGAGTATATGAATTGCTTGTATGATTACTTGTTAGGGTTGGGAGAAAGTAGCTAATTCTCCCCTATTTTAATGTGGAATCTAAGAGCATGAGTTAGAGCTTATTAATGATGTTAATGTGCTAATAATTGCTAGATGAATGTGATGATGTTGAACTCGTTGTTAGGTTTGTTTTAGGTAGCAGATGAGATAGGTCTATGAATGTTGATCGTTCTTGACTAATCTTGTGTAAATGCATGAATCGGTTAAATGCTTAGACATGGTGTAGTGTTTATAAGTGTTACCAATCTTGTTAATTCTTCGTGCTCAATGCCATCAATGGGATAATTTTAGTCGTGTTTCGGCTTAGGGAGTCATTGGTGAGGTTTGACAAGAGATGTCACATTCACTCTTGCAAACTACTATCTAAAACGGATTGAAGATTTATCTTCACAAGTAGTGGAAGTAGTGAATAGATTGTTTCACTCGTTCTTGAAGTCTTTGTTATTTAGAATTCATGTGTTCTTAATGCTATGTTTTACTTCATTTATGTCATGTGTTGTTTGAGAATAGGAAGTGTTTGTATGATTTAAGTGTTAGGGAGTTAGGAAAGTAACGAATTCTTTAGCTCCTTTGCATGAAAATCTAAGAACATGAACTTAGAACTTCTTGTGCATAATGCGTTGTGACTCTTGCTAGATAAGTATGTTAATATGGATTGTTCTCATATTTATCCTATAGATGCAATGAAAGGTTGAACCTTGAATGTGGTTTGTTCTAGGTTTAGCCTAATGAATGCTATGTTTGGTTAAATGTCTATATCTTTGGTAGAAGGGTTATTGTTATCAAATCTATGGTCCTTCGTGTATAATGCCGTTGATGAAATACCTCTATGGTGTGGTTTATCTAGAGTGATTGTCTACGAGGTTTGCAAATGGTCGTTGTTTGTCTTTGCAAATTACTATTAAGAAGGAATGAATGTTGATTTTCAATTGGCATTCCCCATAGGTAACAAATGTGATACAATGAGTAAATGGTTCAATGATTTACATTTGGTTTGGAAGTGGATGGAAATTGCCCCAAGGCTTTGTCTTTTGTAGTTTTTAACCTTTTTCTTAGTTTGTTTGATGATTAGCATAGTTACTTAACTTTGCTAGTTAGTTTGTCTTTTATTTTCATAACTTAGGAAAACCAACCAACCACCCCCCCTTTACATGTTTTTATATGTATATATATATATATATATATTTACTTCTAGCATAATATCAACATTATATGTTTAAACGCTTAGAAAAATCCCTCTTCTTCGTGGACGACCCCGATTTGCCGCTATCTACTTAGTTGTAGTTAGTAAGCATTTAAGGCTTATAAATATTAACTTTGAGAGTTACAGCGATGACCTCCCAACTGTGTTATTCATTACGCGATACAATTAAATTCAAATAGCTTATTCTACTAAAAAAAGAAAAAAAGGAAAAGTCAACGGTCCACGATTCAAGTTCTTATACTTTTCCATTTAAATTATTAAAATGGTTCAGAAACTGTTGATTTTCCCTAGAGCTACATGTTAGAGCTCTCCAACTCGGGCCTCAATTAGTGGGTGTCAAAATCCACATAGTCAATATAGACCCCTTGTCTAAAACATAACCTTCAATGCAAGAGTTAATGTAGAATTTTAATTTGACATGGCACAAATATTATCGGACCTAGTCAATTGCACATTCTATTTCTTAATGCCCTATTTGAATCCCTCAGTTGTCCAGGTCATCAAAATCTTGCACTACGATATTTTTGGGCACGAGATTCGCAAAGAATGGGAAGAAATTTTTGGGGGCGGGACTTGTTTTCTACGATTCTTGAAATTTTGGTAAGCTTGCAGCACAAAGGTGAAGGAACATTTGTTCTCAAGCCTTCTGTATTTATTTGTTTTTAACCCTCTTCGGTTATGCTTTCTTGTTGGTTTAAGAGTGATGCATCTTAACTTTGGATTCTATTTGTTTATCGGGTGATTGCACCTCAGAGTGACAGTGGCGTTGTTCTTGGTGCACCAGAGGCCAGCAAGATGTAGAAGATATTTTATGAATATCTTCTGCAATATCATTGTACCATAGATAGAATCATTTTCCATTTGTGATTATGTATGTGTTGTTTATATATTGTACTCTTGTACCATCAATGAAATTACACGTTCATATTTTACATGGTATCAGAGCTTAAAATCCTGAGAACCTTGAAAGCCCTAAAATCATTCTCCTCCATATAAAGCTGCCACCGCCGCCCTAGACTTGCCGTCTGCCACCGCCGTGATTATCACCGTCGTCACCACCGGGTAATTTAGTATCACCGCTTGGTGTATATGTAGCCCATCAATCAAAAGGCCAATGGACGCTAGGCCCAACCCAATGTTATCTCACGGAAAGGAGAATATATTCAGCCCAAGGCGAAGAGCAAGTAGGCACAAATTTTCCAATTGTGCTAGAATACGTGGGTCGAAGAACACAGAATAGGAAACGAACGCGAAGACCACAAATGAAGAACGTGGGATCGTGGCACGCCCACGATCTTAACTCTCAGAAATCAAGGAACTGCTAAGAAAGTTAGTTTATAAATACAACAAGCTCTGAAGGAGCCAAGGAAAGCGTTACTATCTCTAGAAATTCCAGTTCTAAAAGGAGAACACTGACTTGATCGTCGGAGCCCTTCTCCCGGAGTCACTTTCGGGATAAGCCTTGCATGTGAAGAAGCTCTTGGAGAAGATGACCAGATTCCCTGAACGATCTCCCGCATCATTTGGCGCCGACTGTGGGAACCAAAAATGTTCTTTTGTTTTTAGGCCATTTAGGTGAAAAATGGTGTTCACAAGGAGTGAGAGGAGATATAACCATTAGTCACATGAACAGAACCAGGGACACGATAGAGAAGTACATCATCATAAAAAACGTACCCCAAGTAAGGAGAAAGAACACAACAAGGAGGAAACAGAGGAGGAAACACAGGCTCCGAACAACCACCATGATAAGGAAAAAAGGGTGTTTGTGGTGTTCCTGGAAATGAACAGAGTAAGCTTTTATGATCAATTCCTGAATACGCTCAAGTAAAATCCCACAAAACCATAAAAAGGGTAAATCAAGAGCATGAAAACCTTAATTACGGAGAGGAATTACGTGTTATTGTTGCGGAAGATGACGTAGATAAATTGCCTCTAGCTCCACACTTACGTGATTTTAAAATGCCAAAGTACTTTAAACTTCCATTGCATATTAAATTCTATGATGGGACAACGGACCCAAAAGAATTTCTGCACTCATACAGAAATAGTACGAGGTTTCACGATACAAACATCAAATTAGTTTGTAAGGCATTGCCTATCTTTTAGACAAACACGATGATTACTTGGTACGAAGACCTTCCAAATTGGAGTATCAAACCTTGGGCACATTTGTCGAACTTGTTCTTGGGTCGTTTCTACCAAAAGAAAAGTTCACCAAGATGATCGCATATCTCAATAACTTCACCCAATGAAGTGACAAAAGCCTAGTAGAGTATCATAATCGCTTCGTTACGGAAAGCTTACAGGTTCATGACTTGTCTTTCCAGTCTTCTTTGAGGGCGTTCACAGGAGATATGCGATTTGGGGAATTCTACAAAGAACTGACGAAGAATATGCCTGAGAACCCGAGGGAGCTACAGAAAATGATTGAGCAGCATGTGCGAATGGAAGAAGCAAACTATCGTAAGATAGAGAGGGAACATGGCAAGAAGCGAATGATGGAAAATTCACATAAGGGATTTATGAAGAAGGGAAAGGGAAGCGTTTCTTTCAGAACAAGAGAACCAAGTTCGCATATTGCGACATTTCAGGAAACACCCTTGACAAAGCCAAGGAAAGAGATATGGAAAGCACACAAGGATCTATTTCGAGAACCAGGACCAATGCTAGCACCACCAGAAAAATGATCAAGGTAATATTATAGTGTTTTCCACAAGGGCCACGACTATGATATCAAGTAATGTAGAGATCTAAGAAGACAAGTTGAAGAAAAAAATGAGGAATTGATTCTTAAGTCAATACAAAAAGGAAGGGGGAAGCCAATATGGCAAAAATAGAAAAACAATGAACACCCTAGCAAGAAATCAAGGGACAACGTCTACACTGCCAACAAATCAAAAGATGACCGCAACAATTAACTACAAGGAAGCTGAGGGCGATGAACTACTGGAAACAGTAATCTTGTCTATGCATAGATCTATAGAATTGTTGTCCAACAATGCTTGGAAAGCTAGGGCACAATATTCTCCCCCGCAAGAACCTATTGGCAAAAGACTCCGCTCGAATGAGGTGATTACTTTGAGTGAAGATGATGCAGTACCAAATGCTTTGCCTCACAACGATCATATGGTTATTCAAAAATTGGAAATGCTATTGTACACAAAGTGTTCGTAGACGATGGAAGTGTGATCGAAATACTATTTGTATATTGCTTCGACACACTAGGGTTCAAGAGAACATACCTCAAAATATCCACATTATCGCTTCTTGGGTTCACAGGGTGATCAGAAACACCTTTGGGAAATATACAACTACCTGTCACTATCGGTGAAAACTGAAGGAACTGCACAATCCTATGTGACTTCGTAGCCATGGACGCCTCAAGTAGGTTTAACGCTATAATAGGAAGACCATTGATGAATAGAGCGAATGCCATATGGTCTCCTTACCACTTGGTTATGAAATTCCCAATACCGGCTGAAATTGCAACTATAAGAGGAAACCAGCAAACAATGAAGCAGTGCATGGTTATCGCAATGAGGCAGGAAGAGTGGGAGAGAAAGCGAAGATGGTCAACACAATCTCAAATGGTGGACCACCAGATCATCCGGAATCAACAGTGAACCTGGGGGAAGAAACTGAGCTAATAATCCTGGATAGTGAAGACAGCTCAAGGTGCGTAAAAATAGGAAAATACCTTCCCAATAAAGAAAATAAGAGAATCAGAGGAGTGGGCCCACACATCGCAACACACTCTTTGAATATCAGTGATGCAGTCAAACCAGTTAAACAAAAGCAGTGTTGCTTCGCTAGCGATAGGCAGGAAACAATTGAAGAAGAAGTTACAGCACTACTCCAAACCGGTATAGTAAGGGAGGTAATATATCCAAATTAGCTAGAAAATCCAGTAATGGTAAGAAAGTCTGACAATGGATGGAAGATGTGCATTAATTTCACCGATTTAAATAAGGCACGTCCTAAGGACTGCTATCCCCTACCAAAAATCGATCAACTGGTTGAGGCAAGCATTTTTGGATGCGTACAAGGGTCACCATCAGATATTGATAAACCCAGATGACACAGAGAAAATGGCTTTCATTACAAGCTTTAGGACTTTTTGTTATGTAAAGATGCAGTTCGGGCTGAGAACACAGGAGAAACATACCAACAAGTAGTGGATAATGCCTTTCACAATCAAATAGGGTGAAATATAGAAGTGTATGTTGATGACATGGTCATAAAAAGCAGGAAGGTAGATAGCTTCGCGGTGGATCTACAAGAGACTTTGGATGCACTAAGGATTATAGGAATGAAGCTCAACCACAAGAAATGTGTATTTGGGGTGGGTGCAGGAAAATTCTTAGGATACAAAGTGTCCTCGAAGGGAATTGAGGCCAACCCAAGAAAGTCCAAGCTATAATCAACCTTCCTCAGCCGCAAACAGTCAAGTAAGTACAAATCCCAATAGAGTCTCTAGCAGCGCTTAACAGGTTCATCTCAAAGGCAGCAGATAATCACTTTCCACTGTTCAAAGTTCTAAAGAAAGCCAAGAAGTTTAGCTGGAGTCAAGAGTGCCAGATAGTATATGATGGCTTAAAAGAACAACTTTTAACACTACCAGCACTAAAATCCCCCGCCCCTGGGGAAACATTATATTTATATTTAGCCATCTCACGGAAAGCCATCATCTCTATCTTGGTTTTCTTCAAAGACCAAAAACAAATGCCAGTTTACTATATAAGTAGAATATTGCAAAGCACAGAGAAGGCACATATGCCAATGGAAAAGCTGACCTTGGCCTTGGTGTACTCAGCACGAAGACTGCAAACATATTTTCATGCTCAATGTATCATAGTTTATACGGGCTCCCTTATCAAGAGCATTCTTAGCAAGCCAGATTCATTAGGAAGACTAACAAAGTGGGCTCTGGAATTTGGCCAATTTAAAATTTGATTGCAACCTAGGAAGGTGATCAAAGCTCAGGCGTTAGCAAACTTCATTGCCAAAATGACGAGAAAAAGAACAAAGAGCGAACACGTATCAGAACTTGAGGATTGATATAGGCAAAACAAAGTGGGAAGAAGTTGCATGGACATTGTTCATTGATAGTGCGTCCAACAAAGAAGGTTGCAGAGCAGGATTGCTATTTATAGACCCAGATGGGGGCGAACATATATACGCATTACGATTCGATTTCCTCCTCACGAACAATAAAGCATAATATGAAGCCTTAATTTGTGGATTGGACCTCACCTTCAGAATAAAAGTCAAAAGTGTACAAGTATCCAACGATTTGCTAATTGTTGTCCAACAAGTGCAAGGGGACTTTGAAGTGCGAGAAGAGCAATTGGCAAAATGTTTAAAGAAAGTGCAGCAACTCATAGCCTAGCTCGAATATTTTGACATACAACACATACCACGAAGCGAAAACATAAAGGTGGACGCACTCAGTAAGCTAGCAACAGTAGGATTTAACTATTTTAGTGAGCAGAGCGACGTCATTGTGAAAGTCATCCCGGTGTGAAGCACCGTGTCAACCATGGTGTCAGCCATCCAAGAAGATGAAGTTAACTGGATGTTCCCACTAATAGACTTGTTCATCAAGAGGACATTACCAGAAGATAATATTTGGGCTAGGAAGTTGGACTTACCTTCTGCTAATTGTGCCTACAAGAATGGGATCTTATGCAAAAAGGGTTTCCTGTTTCCATGGATAAAGTGTGTGATACCAACACAAAGAGCGTAGCTTATAAAAGAAGCTCATGAAGGCATATGTGGAACACATCAAGGAGCTAGAACGATAGCAAAAAAGATCATCCGAGCTAGATACTACTGATTGACTATGTTCAACGACACACACAACTTTGTGCTTAAGTGTAGCAGTTGCCAAATCAATGCTTTGTTGCCGCATAAGCCACAAACAGCTTTGACAGGAAATTTACGGTGCATGGTTGTTTGATAAATGGGGGATTGAATTAGCTAGACCATTCCCAAGAGGTGAAAGCAACGCCAAGTTTCTAATCGTAGCAATTGACTACTTCACAAAGTGGGTGGAAACGAAACTATAAGGGTCACAACTGAAGTCACTAGGAAGTTTGTCTGGCAAAACATAGTATGTCGCTTTGGGGTGCCACATACCATTGTCACGGATAATGGTACGCAATTTACAAGTGGTGTGTTCACTAACTGGTGCTCAAAGCTCGGGATTCTTCAGAAGCTTACGTCTGTTGCGCACCCATAGGAAAATGACCAAGTGGAGGTAACAATGGGACTATTGTTCAAGAGATCCAGAAGCTATTGGAAGGGAAGTGATCCTGATGGGTAGATAAATTACCAAACACGCTATGGTCGTACAGAACATCTACTTAGGAGCCAACGGGAAAGACCCCATACTATTTTGTTTATGGTACCGAAGCAATTATACCAGTAGAAATTGGTCACTCAAGTCTTTGCGTAACTGATTATGATGTGAAAGACAGCCCAGGGGTGATGAAGCTCAAACTAGACGAACTAGAAGAGGAGAAATTTGGCAATAATCGCAGAAACGAAGTACAAGGAAAAGATGGCCAGAGTTCACAATAAAAAATTGAAAGAAACATGGTTTCGGATTGGTGATCGAGTGTTGAGGAAGAACAAATCCAACCTAGCAAAAGAGCATAGAAAGTTATGCCCAAAGTGGGAAAAACCTTACAAGGTTACAAAGGCACACAATCCAATAACTATGAGTTAGAAAGGTTGGATGTTACTATTATCCCCAACACATGGCATTTTATCAACTTAAGAAAGTTTTATGTCTCGAAGAAGGGCAGCGAACATCTACATGTACAGACGCTATAATATTATCCTTGGCGGTTTTCGTTCCTTTGTCCCTAATGCAATAATATAGTGGGAGTACACATTTAATATAAAAATACCACTTTGCTGGACCACGATCATGCCTTTTATTCTTTACTTGCAAATGTTAGAAGTTAGTTTAGTCGTAACATATTAAGATCAAGATACTCAGACTTTATAAACTTGAACTTAGTCTGACAAACAACAAGCTATTGATCTTTCACAAAGTACAAAGGCTTGCAAACTTTGGATGTTGCAACTTCACAACTTGAACAATAGCAAGCTATAGATCTTGTTTTTAGGCAAACATGCCTCTAAATATAGTGACAAAAGCAAGCAATAGATCTTACAGATTCACACTATCAACAAAGCAAGCAATAGTCTTACTACAAGGCAGATATGCCTACAAAACATAGACTAAACAATTTAGGCACCTTGCAGATTCGTGATAAACTGATCTCAAAGGAAAAACACAACAACAGAAAAATTGAAAACAATTTTTTGAAAACAAGACAAGTCACGGAGTCGAACAACATCTGAATAAATAGAAGATCATACCATCCATAATAGAAAAGAATATATTAAGGGTCAAAATAGAAGAACAATGCATACTATCTATGCCTGGATGATTGTGATGGTCCATAAGAATAGGAACCACCACCACAATGACTATGCTCTGCCTCGTAAGAAAGGCGATCGACTTTACAGGAAGAGTGTTCAACTCCATAAGGATGGTGCTCTGCTCTACAATGGCTTTCCTCTACCTCACGCTCATTGCTAACTAAGTGCTCATATTTCCATTTCATATGTAAGTACACAAAATGGTGGGTCATACCCCTTCACCCATATGATCAAGATATCTAGCATAATATGCCTTGAAATCAATTATAGGGCCAAATTCTTTGCGATCCAACAACATACTCATAACATTAAATACTCCTCTTACTATTCCATTCTAGCCTTCAAATTTTGAACTTCCTTTTCAAGATAACGAATTTACGATCGCACAGCATCAATTTAATCCTTTGCCTGCTACCTCCAACAGTCAAATCACCATGGTTACTAGATCGGCTTGATAACGAAGGAAGAGCGTGAAGCCGATCCTTGTAATCAACACAAGCTTGCTCCAATTGGTGCAGAGACAAATCAAGACGATTACATTCAATACGAAGTTCTTCATATTCACCTCGCATCTGTGTGTTTATGGCAACCTATTCATCAAATTTATTTTGCTAGCCAACGACAAAAGTTGAGAAGTGATCACACTCATCCATCTATTTCTTAAGCTTTACCAGCAAATCATCGATACAAACACATTGTTTATCAATAATCACCATCTTCTTATGAGCTTCGTGAGTCTTGCTCCCAACATTTTACCTAGCCTCTACTTGCTGGCGGAGCATCTTTACAAGGTTCAGTCGCTGGCGGTGAATAAGACCGTTCTGCTCGCTTAGAATCCTACGTAGATCTTGCAAAGCATCCTAGGTGTCCTTTATAGTTGCACTCCACTTATGGTCGAGGTCATTGATACCTACAAGCATATACTTCAAATGAATACCCAAACATAGAGCCCACTCTTAAACGCGAATAGGAAGGCTAAGTGATCGTATATACGTGTCAGCAGACTCAAGATCGACTAAACCATGAGTAATGTCCTTTCCAAGCGATTCAACATTGTATCCATCAGGAATGAGCTTACTATAGGGACAACTTGTGGATGAAGATGAATATGAAGATGAAGAAGTAATGGGAAGTTGCCACCCAATACATAAGGGAAGCGATTCTTTACTTAGAAATAGATAAGAAGAAACAACCCCCGAACACTCATCGGTGAAGGATCTAGTAGCACGAAGTAAACTAACATGCTCAGAAAGAGGGTCATTATGTCCCACAAAATCAAATCTTTTCAGGAATTTACGATCAATCAATATATTAAAGCCCTGCACACAAGTAAGGGTGAGACGATAAATAAATCAACTTTCATAACTAAAGTCACACAAACAGTACATTCAGACATTAAAATATTGTTTTAAGATTACAATAAAAAAACCTAATAAACAAAAGATGCTAAGAATAAACTAACTTTGGAGTTAGGGTTAGGCGAAAGCTGAGCAACGATTGCAGAGGCATCTTGGCTTGGCTGCTGAGTAGAGTACCCCTCGTTGGGTTGTTGGATAGAAGTTTCAGCACTTGCATTAGCAACACTAGCATCTAGAATAGGAATTGAAACATCAGCGGTAGGCTTGAATGGAAGATCTTTGAAATAATCCACCTCACATTCTTTCGGCTGAGCCACAATAGGAAGACTGGGAAGGCTTGCAAGGTGCCAAATCAAAGCATACGGATGCCCCCTGTCAGCGATCTTCTGGATAAATGCTTTATTCAGATAAACTCTCTTGTTCTCTAGGGTATCAGTGCACTTTTTCAAAGGAGGCAAACTTTTACAATCACAAGTTGGGTTTCACTCTCGCTAATTCTTCACTACCTTGCAATAACCAAAAATGCAAGCAACTTTGGAAATATCTTCAAAAAACTTATAGAACAACTTTGTCTTGCAAAGATGATCTACCAGCACTTAGGGGTATTAAGGGAAGGCAGGCCCATTGGTGCGTATTTCGTTTAACTGAGTATAAAGCTCAATAGTCTCCACCCCTACAAGCCTAACACACTCAGCAGAGCGCTCACCTTTTCCTAAGCAGCCTCCACTTTCTCCTCAACAGCTTTAAGCGAGCTTTCAAGTGTTGAACACTTGGTTTCCAATGTTTGTACTTCTCTGACAGCGAATCATCAATGGGAGAATATTGGGACAACCACTCGCTTGTAATTTGAAGGCTTTCACCAACTTCATCATGCAACAACACTTGGGACGAAGTTATTCAGTATTTTACTAACAGCCAATTAAGACATAAGGAACATTACCAAAGTTTGATTACAACCTTACCACAACCAGTGTGTCAGGTAAAGAAAGGTTAGAGAGAATATCAGAGATCATCTCCTCTGCCAAGGGGCTCTCAGTTCATGACATAATTTGCGAACCAGATGAGTTAACACACCCCTTTTTCAAGGGGGGAACTGAATGCCTCGAAGGGCCACTAACCTTATCCCTGTTGTTGTTCTTCTTTTTCTGCAAATTAACATAGCGACAATTACTGGTCTGCCCACCCTCAGTCTGTTTATCCTTATCATTAGGGCCTGTAGTGTTTGCACCCTGGGACAAGGTGTTACCACCAGCAGCATTTTCAGCTTGAGCAGCGGTCACATAAATTCTCCATTATTGAAGAACGATGGTTCAATCTCACTTTTAGATAGATCCTAACACAAGATGAACATCATAGATAAAAATGAACATGTGCAAAGATAGAGAAGATAACAGTACACCAAATAAGAAAGAGTACAGAGTAAACACATCAAAACATAAGCAAATAAGACACCTTCAACATCAGAGCCAGCGTGGCAAAGATGTTGTGTATTCACACGAAGCGTGGCCATGATCGGTGTCTTCTCGGTACAACAGGCGCTCATATTAGAAAGCTTAGACTTAGGGACTTTGTAGTTCCATGAAGGTATATTAGACTCAGGAATTTGTTTTACTTTTATAAAAAGTATCTCCTATGCCAATCACCAACATTACTTGGGAAACCACTCACAAGTTAAACCCTAGAAATCACGGGATACAAGGTGAATTCGTCTATGGTGTTTTTCACCTTTCGAAGGTGATAGAAATTATGAAACAAATTAATTATGAAAGGTACGTTTGCATTCTCACACACCTAAAGAAACCCCATTATGATAGCGATGCCCTTAGGATGAAATTGGGACAACACAATTCTATATGAGCGAAGAAGTTCAATCACGTGTTCATAAAAAGGAAGATAAAGGCCAAAGTTTAGATACGCTAAGTAACAGGAAATATAGCCTGGGGGAGGGGTACAAACCCATTCATATTTTGAAGGAGAATGAAGCTTATAAGAAGATTAGAAAGGGAAAAAATCCTTTAAATAATTTACATAAGAACTGGTCAGGATACTAGGTATGGTGGAGGATCCGGCAGCATGGTTGGAATCAAGTTTATGATCCGGCAGAAACAAGTTTTGTAGAAAAAAGGTTTATGAAAAGCAGGCCGGAGAAGATGACCGAAAATTAGTTGGACAAACCACCAAAATCACCAGAATCTAAGAAATTGCTCTAATGTATCAATCCTAGAGGATACAACAAAGATATGGGAAATTATTTAACAATAAAACTTACTCTTGAAGGAGATGAAGGACAGTGACGCGTGGACAATCTAGGAATACTCATAGGAGATAAAACCCTGGATAATAGAGAAGAGAAGCTGAAATGAAAGTGACAAAGGATCCTTAAATATAAGCCATAAAGGAACAATCTAGGAGGACAAACAGTTCAAGAAAATGCATTGATGATTATCTGACACAAAAAGCAAAGTACAATTTTCTTATAACGAGATAACAACGGTATATGAAAAGACAGCACACTGATTGAGGGCCACATTATATTCTTCGTTTCAAATTCATCATTTAAGAGATATAGCAAAAAAAAATGCCAGGAAATTGCGACTGGAATACCGAAAAACAAGGAGCAAATCTTGGATTTTAGAAACAAAACCATTGTAAAAATAGCCTTACCATGAGAAGCATAAAATTCAAATATTCAAAGTTGAAGAATGGTCAAGGATAGAGATATAGCCAAAAAAGACAAAATCACTTTGCAATGCAGACGAAAGTAGCATTCTGCAATGAACATTCAGTAGACAAGCAATATCAGTTCGCACTTGAGCCACACCGCCACACCATCACTTTGTTCTTATAGCCTTCATGGCTAGGGGGCTTATGGTGTATGTGTAGCCCAACAATCAAAATGCCAATGGAATCTAGGCCCAACCCAATGTTATCTCACAGAAAGGTGAATTTATTCAACCCAAGGCAAAGAGCAAGCAGGCGTGGAACTTCCTGTAGTGCCAGAATACGTGGGTCGAAGAACACGGAATAGGCGACAAACACAAAGACCACGAATGAAATACGTGGGATCGTGGCATGTCCATGATCTTAACTCTTGAAAATCAAGGAACTTCTAAGGAAGTCAGTCTTTAAATACATCAAGCTCTTAAAGAGCTAAGGGAAGTGTTACCATCTCTAGAATTCCAGTTCTAAAATGAGAACACTGACTTGATCGTCAGAGCCCTTCTCCTGGAGTCACTTTTGGGATAATCCTTGTAGGTAAAGAAGCTCTTAGAGAGGACGACCAGATTCCCTGAACGATCTCCCACATCACCGCTGCTGCCTCTTCTGTTTGACACACGTCGTTGTCGTCTCCATGTGCCGCCTCGTCCATTCTCTATCGTCCACACGCACCGCTACCTCTACCACTTACGCACCACCACTACCTCCCGATGAATCCACTTGACCATGTTGTGATTGAAAACCTTAATGTCATCCACATTCTGATCGCTGATCCATCGCTGCCTGTTGATGATGCCGCTGATCTGTCCTTGCTAATGGAGGACCCTCCGCTCGATGCCACCGTCTTGCTCTGTCGTACGCTCCACTAGCTTCTGCTCAGCACTGATGCCTTAACTTTCTCCAATTCCCAGCATCTTACCGGCGATTCCACCGTTCAGCCTGCATCGCATCCGTTTTATGTTCATCTGTTAGATCACACATGTTTGCTTTTTTTTTGTTGTCTTGAAGGATGATAATTATAATGATTGGAGCACTGCTATTTGTCATGGATTTAATTTTAGAGATAAGCTTGGTTTCTTGGATGGATCCATGACCAAGCCTTTGCCCGGTGAACCTTTTGCTAATATTTGGAGTAGTTTGAATTCTATGCTTATTAGTTGGATTGTTCAGACCCTCGATCCATCCATTCATTCTGTTACCACTTATTATGACTCGGTTAAGAAGCTCTGGGATGATCTCTAGCAGTATTTCTCAGTTGGTAATGACCCACGTATGTGTCAGATTTGTGCGGACATTTACAACTTTCGTCAGAATGGTCAGGCTGTTAATGCCTACTTTGGCAGATCAAAGAAGTTGTGGAATGATCTACTTTTTAACATGCATCCGCAAACATGTGTTTCATAAACTGCTCTTGAGACCGAAAAATGTTTGTAGTGGTGGTTTCTAGAGCGGTTTCTTATTAAGAAACCGCCCAATGGTCTCTTGGTAAGAAACCATGCAAGAGCCCGCTATTGTCCTTTGTTTGTCAGGCACTTGGGCCGCTCACATGCGACCATTTTTTCCCCAACCAAGGACACATGGCAGCCTGTCATTGGCCCACGTGTCCCACTAATGGCTGGTTAAATTTTTTTGTTTAATGGAAGGACATATGACACCCCCTGATTGGGCTATGAGTCCCAACCTTTATTTATTTTATTTTTTAAAATCTAAATTTTAAAAAAAATTTATTTAAAAACCTGTAAAATATTATAAAAATCTGTAATTTATTTTTTAAAATGTGGAAAAAAATTTATTCACAAATTATTTAATATATATAAAAATGAAAATGTATTATTAAATTTCACATTAAATTTATTTTTAGGTGGACAAATTTATTTAAATTAAATGTAAAAAATTAGTGGGTGGGATAGTAAAAATCAAGTGGGGCCCATGAATAGTAATTACTGGTTTATTACCATTGTGGAGAAAAAATGAGGTAGTTTCTTAAGTGATTTCTCAAGGTGAGGTGGAAGAGAGAGATTGAGAGATATAATATATTTAATTGGTAAAAAATCACTTGCGGTATCTTCCATTGCATTTGGTCTCATACCCAGATGTTGTTATGGTTAGGCTAAACGAGTAGTTCATCAATTCTTCATCGGTATGAACGACAGCTATACTACTCTTCGCTCTTATATCCTCACACATGATCTATTGCCTTCACTGGACAAGGTTTACTTGCTTGTCTCTCAGGATGAGCATTAGAAGAATATCATCTTAGCCGGTGAATTCATTAACTTGCCAAACACCCTGGCCTTTGCTTCACGTCGTCAGGCGCAATCCTTCGGTTTGAAGTCAGCCGCCGCCGCCCCGAAAAGCAACCTCGCCACCTTCGTTGATCGTCGCTCTCTTACTTGCACTCATTGTGGCCAAAAGGTTCATAATGTTACTACTTATTTCTGTATCATTGGTTATCCAAATTGGTTCACTGCATCAAGCCCGAAAAGCTGCCACAAATCCTAAGAATCGCGCCCTGCCTGCCGCGCCGTTCCCCGGAGCCACCCATCCCGTGGCCACCACCACTCCACCAGCAGGAAGCACCGATGCATCCATGGTAACCAATTCCGACCGATCTGCCTTTTGTCTAACTCTGTCTAAGGAGCAATGGAGTATGGTTTTAAGCATGTTCTCTAAGTTTAATCCTTCTGACAATATGTCAGTTAAGACTGTTTTACCTTGAATTCTTGATACCAGTGCTTCCTACCATATGACCAGTGACAAGGATTCTATCCAAGGTACAATAATATTGCAGAAGATATTTACAAAATATCCTTTACATGTTAAATTTCAAGGTATTTTGGGCTTCCATATTAAAACCAATTGGTACTAAGTGGAGGTGACCCATGACCTTATATGTAAGTCATTATATTTGTAAGAAATCATTGTGGGATACATCTTTCAACACACCCCCTTATGTGTTAATGTGGAAATATTCCACGTCGGGCCAAATTAAGGGGGATCCACACATCGGACTAATAAACCCAACCTGGACTCTGATACCATGCAAAATATGAACGTGTGTTTTCATTGATGGTACAAGGGTATAATATATAGACACCATATACATAATCACAAACGAAAAAAAGATTCTATATAGGGTACACTAATATTGCAAAAGATATTCACAAGATGTCTCCTACAATGGTACAAGAGTGCAAAATGTAGATAGCATATAGAGAATCACAAATGGAAATAGATTCTATCTAGGGTACAATAATATTGCAGAAGATATTCACAAAATATCTCCTACACTCCTCCTCAAGTTGGAGCATGTGGATCCCAAATGTTTAACTTGCCAAACAAAGTCTGAAAGGTCTATCATCCAAGCGCCATCGTAAACAAATATGCTGGTCGACTAGAAGTATGAATATGATAAGTAACCACATCACCAAACAGAATCAAATCACAAACAAAATGGCAGTCAATTTCGATGTGCTTCGTCCTCTCATGAAACACCGGATTGGCTGCAATATGAAGAGCTGCCTAACTATCACAATATAAACGCATTAGCATAGGATAAGTAACACCTAAAGAACAAAGAAAAGAACTGAGCCACAACAACTCACAACAAGCAACTGCCATAGCCCGATACTCTTCTTCAGTCGAAGAAGTAGAAACAATCGGTTGTTTCTTTGTTTTCCAAGAAACTGGAGATTCTCCAATCATCACAAAATATCTAGTCAAAGATCTCAGAGTAATTAGGCAAGCCACCCAATAAGAATCACAGAATGTTGTAAGCTGAAGCAAACTCTTAGCTGACAGAAACAAACATTGGCCAGGATGACTCTTGAGGTAGTGCAAAATGCACAGTGCTGCCTGCCAGTGTGCTAGCCATGATTTCTCCATAAATTGAAGGTATGAACTGAATAGCTATGCTCATGTCGAGTGATGGTAAGATAAATGAGCTTCCCGACCAAATGCATTTACTGCACGAAATTATCAAACAATGGACCATCATCTCGCTCAAAGTAGTGCTGATGTTCCAAAATTAGTGGGTTTGCCGCCAATAACCCAGTATCTGAAAAAATATCCAAGTCATATTTCTATTGACACAGAAACATGTCATCAGGGTGACGAGCTATCTCAATGCCAAGAAATACTTTAGGGCACCAAGTTCCTTCATATGAAAATATAAGCATAGATACTTATTGAATTTAATCATCATCTCAAGAGATGAACCATCTATAATAAGATTATGAACATAAACCAGAACATGAAGAGACACATCATCTCGGAGATAAGAAAACAAAGAGTAATCTGCTTCACTTTGAACAAAGCCAAATAGGCGAAGAGCAACAGAAAGCTTAGAAACCCAATTATGTGGAGCCTATCGAAGACTATAAAGAGATTTAAGTAGGTTGCAAACCAAACCAGACACCTGGAGTGTATAATTTGGAGGCGGACACATGCACACCTCCTTCTTAAGATCACCTTGGAGAACTGCATTGTGAACATCCATCTGATGCAAATCCCAACTGCAAATAGCAGCAACAGCCAAGAAAAGACAAACCGAACTCATCTTGGCAACAGGAGAAAATGTCTCAGTAATGTCAATGCCCTCAATCTGACGATTACCAAGAACAACCAAATGAGCCTTGTAGCGCTTAATGAAACCATCAGACATGAACTTGGTTGGATACACCCACTTGCATCAAATGGCCTTTTTACCAGGAAAAAGAGGAGCAAGAACCCACGTATTATTCGGCTCGAGTGTGTCAATCTTGTCGGGCATAGAAGCACGCCAAAGAGGGCGAGAAGCATTAACATAAGTAACTGGATCAGCAGTATCTATAACTGCAGCTAAAAATCTAGAATGCAAAACCAAAAAATTATCATAGGAAACATAATTAGCAATAGGGTAATGAGTACCTAAGAACTGTGCAGCAGGCGATGAGAGATCAACTGAAGGAGTTTGATTCACAAAATATCTCCTACACGATGAGAGATCAGCAGGGGATGAGAGATCCAGCATTATGATGCAATTTATTATTGTTTGCCAAGCGAGCCACTGCTTTAAAATGTCTAGTTTTGCTTACGGGAAAATTATATGTGTTACAGGATATCAGCACGAGGACAGTGATTGGTGCGGGTGAAAAATGAGGAGGAATTTATTGGCTGCGCATATTGGGAGCTTCACAGTCCACACAATAGTTCTTGTCTGTTGTTGCATCAGTGTCTTCGTCTGCTTTATGACATCAGCGCTTTGAGCATCTATTTTCTTCGGTGTTGTCTTCTATCCCAGCTATTTCTTTACCTACTAGTGATTTTAATAAAACCATTCCCTGCTCAGTCTGTTATCGAGCAAAATAGTCTATACTTAGATTTCCTGTTAATTCTGCTCAGGCTAGTCATTTGTTTGAACTTATACATTGTGATGTTTGTGGGCTTTATGGTTCACCTTTTTCTAATGGAGATTTTTTTTTTCATTTTTTTACTATTGATGATTATTCCTAAGTTGTTTGGGTTTATTATTAATCTCTAAGTCTTAAGTTCCATTGAAGATGAAGGATTTTTTTGCATTTGTTCAGACACAATTTCGACGTCCCATTCAACGGGTTAGGGCTAACAACGCAAATGAATTCTTTCCTCTCAAATCATATTTTTGAGAGAAAATAATGCATTTTGAGACTTCCGCAGTCTATACACCTCAATAAAATGGGCGTGAAATAAAAACACTGAAATATTTTAAATGTTGCTCGTGCTCTTCATTTCCAAGCTCATTTGCCCATTGACTTCTGGGGAGAATGCATTCTTACAGCTGCCTACCTCATCAATTGTACACCAACACCTATGTTAGATGGCCGATCTCCTCACACGCTCATATACGGTCATGCACCAGCTTACAACCATCTCCGTGTGTTCGCTTGTCCATGTTTTGCATCTTAGCTTCCACAACCACGTGATAAGTTTTCATCTAAAAGTTGGAAGTGTGCATTTCTTGGCTATTCAGTTGACAAGAAAGCTTGGCATGCTTATGACTTGGAGTCTCGTATTGTGTTTGATTTTTTGGATTTGATATTTTATGAAGATTGCTTTCCGTATACACCAGTTTCTGTGAAAGCAGTGCATGTTGGTTGTTGATCCACTACCCTTAAAGTCACCTGTTGCTTATGACGACTCTATTCCGTAGCCTTCTGATCAGATGGAGCCGCCGTCATTCTCCAAGCCACACACAATCCCGCTGCCACCATCTCGAACATTGGAGACCCCACATTTTACCGGCCAATGACATGCTCAAACCGAGCCGCATCTATCCATCACTGAGTCACGGCTGCTGACACCACCTCTATCCACTGATCCGCCGCCCGCCTCCAAGCCACGACCTGTTAAAGAGCTGCCACCTGAGCCAGTTTTCCCTGTTTGTCCTCCGAGTACTCATCTTCATGAGCATCCGGTTAAATTGATAGATTATTTCTACAATGCTACTTGCTTGATAAACCCTCCTTTTGCCGATCTCTTATCACTTGTTGCATTGTCCTTAGGTACTCGTTACCCGATTGCTGATTGTGTTTCCTGAGATAATTTTTCGGTTTGCATTCTATATTTTTTTTGCTGCAGTTACATATGTTGCCGATCCAATTACTTATGTTGATGCTTCTCGCCATTCTCATTGGCGTGCTGCTATGTGTGATGAGATTGATGCAATCGAGCATAATAATATGTGGGTTCTTGCTCCTCTTCCGCCTGGGAAAAAGGCTATGGCATACAAGTGGGTGTATCAAACCAATTTTAAGTCTGATGGTTCCATTGAGTGTTACAACGCTCGTTTGGTTGCTCCAGGTGATCGTCAAATTGAGGGCACTGACTTTACTTAAACATTTGCTCATGTTGCCAAGATGAGTTCGTTTAATCTTTTCTTGGCTATTGCTACTATTTATGGTTGGGATTTGCATTAGATGGATGTTCACAATGCATTTCTCCATGGTGATCTTGAGGAGGAGGTGCACATGTGTTTGACTCTAAGTTACACACTCCCTGCACCTGTTTTGGTTTGCAAGCTACGCAAATCTCTTTATGGTCATTGGCAAGCTCCGCAAAATTGGTCCGCTAAGCTTGCTGCCGCTCTTTGCCTATTTGGCTTTGTTCTGAGTAAGGCAGATTACTCTTTGTTTTCTTATCTCTGAGATGGTGTGTCCATACATCCGGCCCAAAAATGCCGTAAATTCCAAGAACTGTGCCCCATCTGTCGTGCTCATTACCGGAGCCACCCAGCCCGTGGTCGTTGCCACCACCGTCGTGGTTACCAATTTCAATTGGCCTGCCTTTGGTCTAGCACTATCCAAGGAGCAATGGAGTACGATTTTAAACATTCTTATGACAATATTTTAGGTAAGACTGCTTTACCTTGGGTTCTTGATACAGATGCTTCCTACCATATGACTGGCGACAATAATCTTCTTTATAATGTCGAACATATTGATAATAATGATGTCATACTTTCCGATGGGTCTATTTCTACTGCTGTTTAACATAGAAAACTTCGATTTAGAGATATCGTTGGTGGTTGTTTTTGTTCAGAGTAGGTATTTCTTGAGTTCTTGGTGAATTTTTATCGAGAATCCTTGCAATATGATTTCATACTTTTGAAATATATATATATATAAATAAAATAAAAGATGGAGCGTCTCACCTTGAGAGAACTCATGATGAGAAGAGAGGCTCAATAAGCAAGGTTTTATAGGATGTGTCATTCCGACCATCCTACCGAGTCTTGTTATTTGTTGTAGGAAGAGCACCATGGGGGGTAAAGAACCCTTGGTTTCCAAAACCAAGGGTATTATGAAGAGTGCTACCAAGAGGTAGGAGATGTTGGTTTTCAAGGGCAAGAAGCCCAAGAATGGTATCCATACCACAATTCTTACAATCCGGAATGGAGTGGTAATCTGGATTGGTGGTATGAGAATGAGCCGAAAAGCCAACAGTACGAGCAAAATAGTTGGCAATCACCACCTTATACCATACCCCAAAACCAAGCCCAACAAGGAAGTTCAAGTTTGACACGTGAGGAAGTCATGAATACAATAGCAAACTTGAACAACTTTACTAGTAAGGAGCCGGACACTTGGCTCTCCTCTAGTGTTGAGGCTATTGAGGGGAATGCGAGGAGTATATTAGAAGCGTTAGCCCAAATAGAAGCTCGTGATTCCAAAAATACACCATCCCAAATCAAATCCTCGAGTTCGATTTGGGATGAGAAGTTGGTTGTTGAGGATTAAAAAATGGAGGATGAGGTGATTGTACTACATTCATTAGCATCATCACCCCTTCTCCCACCTAGTGAACCAACTCCACCATTTTTGGAAGTTTTGAGGGAGACAAGAGCCAAAAGACTACCCCAAGCCTCCTATCTAAACAACTCCTTTTAAACCATCTCTACCTCAACAAGACTTTCCTCTTGAAAGTTTTGTACCCCCACCTCTCTACTTTTGGATTCTCATGGTCAAGGGGTTCAAGCCTTTACCATATGGATAACATTAGGGTCATGGCGATGACCTTAAATATACAGAGCTTTGTCGTGCCAACGATGTAAATAAATTTGGCCTTTGTTTTGGTTTTCTTTATTGTTTAGTTTTTGTTATTTTGTCTTGTTCTTTTTATGGTGTGTTTTCTGGGATTTTATAGCAAAGTGAAGTGCATTGCATTGGAGGAAATGAAGGAATGAAATCCATGAGCAAGGGAAGAAATCTTGGAAAGTTGGTAAGAAACAAAAAATTCTTTCTAAGTGCTGGGATACCCTGTCACCGCGAGTCGCGACGGATGCATCGCAAGTCACTATGAACAGGGGAGAAAAATGAAATCCCAGCATCATCTTTTCAAGAGTCGCGACATGGCCATCGTGAGTCGTGACACATCCATCATAAGTTGCAACGCATCCATTGCGAGTTGCGACGTGTCCATCGCGAGTCGCGACCGAATCAGAAACTTTCTGAAAGAATTGAGCTCTCAGACCAAAGATATCACGAGTCGCGATGTCTTGGTTGCGAGTCGCGACGATGCATAGCGAGTCGCGACCAGTTCTATCGTGAGTCGCGATGGAAAAATCAACTTTTCAACTGTTCTTAAACACTGCATAATTCTTCCTTCTTCTCCACCAAATACTCCCAAGAACCACCACACCTTCACTCATTCCTCCACCATCTTACATATATTGACATATGAAGATTCTTGAATCTTTATAGTATCTTTGTTGATTGTAGTATGGCGACTACATCATTGTGACTATAATTGCTATATTCTATAATAATGCTTGGATATGTGTCGATACATGATAGATATTTTTATTGGAAAAATTTTATAGTGGTGATTGCATGATGGATTAGTTGTTCTTTGAGAGTACTATGGTTATTAATATTTGATGCTAAACCTAGTATTACAAATCCTTATGTACTTGTGAGTTTGATGTTGTTCTCCGTGGTGTTAGTCTTGATCAAACGACGCTAAGGAGACAACGTTTTACTCAATGGGTAAGTTCTTCTACGACACTTTTGCTCCCCTTTCCAGCCCCAAAACCAATTTTGGGACCGATTCTATACAAATCCATGGGACTGCGCCGTATCACCGATGACTATACAGAGAAACGGGTGTCACTCTACCTCTTACCTTGATTTTTATTATTCTTTCCTTACATGTTTACATTGAGGGCAATGTAATGTTTTAAGTGCGGGGAGGGGTTAAAAGACTCACATGCATGCTAGCTTGATTTGGAATGCTTTTTGCTACTTTTGATTGGAAAAACATGAGAAAAAGGAAGAAAAAATTGAAAAAAATGGAAAAAAAGAGAAAGAAAAGAAAACCCGCTAAGTTGAAAACCCGAAGGGGCGACCTAGGAAAAAATGAGAGGCTAAATGTGCGGAAACTGGGCTCCATCGTGACTCACGACGAACCTGTCACGACTCGCGACAGACATATGGCCAGAAACTTTCTTACTTTTTTGTACTATAAATACTAAACCTTATCCTCTCCTCTCATGACTCTTTTCTTCCTACGATTTTTCTGGGTTCAAACCCTAGTTTTTCTCTTCTTTCCTTTCTTAGTTTTTGTAGGTTAATCATGTCTTTTAATTATCTAGCTTAGTTTAATCTTGGGAGCAGTTGATTGAAGCTTCCATATCGTCTTAAGAATCATAACTATCTATTTAGTGCTTTTGCTATTGTGCATTTATTGAGCTTTGAATGTGAATTGTTAATGGCATTGATGTTGTTGGAAGCTTGAGTATATGAATTGCTTGTATGATTACTTGTTAGGGTTGGGAGAAAGTAGCTAATTCTCCCCCCTTTTAATGTAGAATCAAAGAGAATGAGTTAGAACTTCGTAATGATGTTGATGTGATGATAATTGCTAGATGAATGTGATGATGTTAAATTTGTTGTCATGTTTGTTTTAGGTAGCAAATGAGAGAGGTCAATGAATGTCAGTCGTTCTTGACTAATCTTGTGTAAATGCATGAATTGGTTAAATGCTTAGACACAGTGTAGTGTTTATAAGTGTTGCCAAGCTTGTTGATTCTTCATGCTAAATGCCACCAATGGGATACTCTTAGTCGTGTTTTGACTAAGGGAGTCATTGGTGAGGTTTAACAGGGGATGTCGAATTCACTCTTGCAAACTACTATCTAAGAAGGATGGAAGATTTATCTTCACAATAAGTAGTGGAAGTAGTGAATAGATTATTTCACTCGTTCTTGAAGCCTTTGTTATTTAGCATTCACGTGTTCTTAATGCTATGTTTTACTTAATTTATGCCATGGGTTGTTTGAGAATAAGAAGTGTTTGTATGATTGAAGTGTTAGGGTTTTAGGAAAGTGACGAATTCCTTATCCCCTTTGCATGAACATCTAAGAACATGAACTTAGAACTTCTTGTGCATAACGTGTTGTGATTCTTGCTAGATAAATATGTTAATGTGGATTGTTCTCATATTTATCCTATAGATGCAATGAAAGGTTAAATTGAATGTGGTTTGTTCTAGGTTTAGCCTAATGAATGCTATGTTTGGTTAAATGGCTGTCTTTGGTAGTAGGCTTGTTGTTATCAAATTTATGGTCCTTCGTGTATAATGCCATTGATGAAATACCTCTATGGTGTCGTTTGCCTAGAGTGATTGTCAATGAGATTTGCAAATGGTCGTTGTTTGTGTTTGAAAATTACTATTAAGAAGGAATGAATGTTGATTATTCATTGGCATTCCCCATAGGTAACAATTGTGATAGAATGAGTGAATGGTTCAATGATCTACATTTGGTTTGAAAGTAGATGTCGATTGCCCCCAAGGCTTTTATCTTTTGTAGTTTTAAACCCTTTTTCTTAGTTTGTTTGATGATTAGCATAGTTACTTGATTTTGCTAGTTGTTTTGTCTTTTATTTTCATAATTTACGAAAACCATTCAACTACCCCCCCATTTACTTTCTTTTATATGTGTGTATATATATATATCTACTTCTAGCATAATATCAACCTTTTATGTTTAAACGCTTAAGAAAATCCCTCTTCTTTGTGGACGACCTCGATTTGCCACTATCTACTTAGTTGTAGTTAGTAAGCATTTAGGGCTTATAAATATTAACTTTGCGAGGTACGACGACGACCTCCCAGCAGCTGCCGCTGGATGTGCCGCTGCCTCCATCTGTCGATTGGCCGCCTGCCTTCAAGCTGCAGCCTGTTACAGAGCTGCCACCTAATCCAGTTCGGCCAGTTCATCCTCCAAGTACTCATCTTTGTCAGCCTCCGGTTAATTGAAAGATTGTATCTACAATGCTACTCGCTCGACAAACCTCCTTATGCTGATCTCCTGACACCTACTGCATTGTCCTCAGGTACTCATTACCCTATTGCTGATTATGTTACCTGTGATAGTTTTTTGGTTTTGCATTCTAGATTTTTAGCTGTAGTTACAGATGTTGCCGATCCAGTTACTTACGTTGATGCTTTTTGACATCCTCATTGGTGTGTTGCTATGTCCGACGATATTAACTCATTCAAGAGGAATAGTATATGGGTTCTTGCTCCTCTTCCGCATGGTAAAAAGGCCATTGGATGCATATGGGTGTATCAGACCAAGTTTAAGTCTGATGGTTCCATTGAGCATTACAAGGCTCATTTAGTTGTTCAAGGTAATCATCAAATTAAGGGCACTGACTTTACTGAGACATTTACTCATGTTGCCAAGATGAGTTCGATTCATCTTTTCTTGGTTGTTGCTGCAATTCGTGGTTGGGATTTGCATCAGATGGATGCTCATAATGCATTTCTACATGGTGATCTTGAGAAGGTGGTGTACATGCGTCCATCTCCAATTTATACACTCCTAACGCCTGGTTTGGTTTGCAAGCTATGAAAATCTTTTTATGGTATTTGACAGGCTCCAAGGAATTGGTTTCCTAAGCTTGTTGCTGCCTTTTGTCTCTTTGGTTTTGTTCAGAGTAGGGACGACTACTCTTTGTTTTCTTATCTCTGAGATGGTGTGTCTCTTCATGTTATGGTTTATGTTGATGCTTGTTAATGCCTGAAATTGCTATTCTCCTGTTCACGATCTCCTCCGATCCAGCTTGCACCTGAACCTATAAGATAGACACACTAAGTTCAGGCAGGCAGGTGCAGGGTCGTGCCTGCTCTGATGCTCCGGTCAACCATGTTTGCCATGTAAGGGTTTTTTAAAAAATATTTGACTTATTTTTGGTGGTTTGGGTGTGTTTTCCCCCAGTTAAACTATGGATATGGGGTGCCCTTTCCCCCTTTTCTGTTGCAAATTTAAAGCAACTTTTGCATTATTTGCTTCCGGGTATTTTCTGCTTTGATCACTTTTGCTTGTTTTGCATGATCGTTCGTTGAAAACCTGTGTTTTTCTCATAAAGCATCTCCTCCAAAGCTATCTTTCAGTGTTTTCTAAACCATTTTTTTCAGCTTGTGTTAATCACAGAAGTAGGAATTATTTCTTTTGTCGGGGTCCTTCTTCATACTTGGTGGCACGTCCATCATACCTTTCCCAGCGTATGAGGAAATGAAATATTTTTTGGCATTTTGATGAGTGGTGTGAAGACTTTATTCGACTTTTTTAACCTGTCGGGCATCTGCTGGGTGCCTACTTTTGTACACTCAGCCTTTCTCATCTCTCCATTCCCATCTGTATCAACCCTCTGATGACCATGGACACCCCGAGTTTCATTTCTCCTCCTGTCAGCCAAGTCTGCTCACTTAAAGTTCCCAACTCATTTTATTAGCTCGTCGATTATCCCTGGTGGGTCCAGGGTGCAATCTCGCAGTAACAGTTCATGCCTTAAGCCGTTTATGAACTTGTCAATGAGGAACGGACTACTCCTCTTCTCCACCTGATTTTCCTCGTCATTGAACCGCTCTCAGTACGCTGACAATGTATCTGCTAGCTTCTGCCTGATGACCAGCAACTCGGAACGTGTCTTTTGACATTTATTTCTCTGCATAAAATGCTTCATGAACTTCTGCTTTAGCTGACTGAATCTGTCAATCGTCTTACCCTCTAGGTTCTTCAACCATACCCTGGTTGCTGTCGTCAAGGTAGTTCCAAACACCTTGCACTAAATGGCCTGTGGTATCACAAAGGTGGCCATATTGGTGCAAAATGTGTGCAAAATGTCCTCCAGATCTGCCTCACCATTGTACTGCCCCAGGTTCACTGTATCTTTAACTTTGGGTATGCCGTGAACAACTGGATCCTCCTGGTGAAGGGCGAGTCTCTACTCTTTTTCTTTGATCCCTGTTTCATTCCCCTGACTTAGGCCCTTCCCTTGGCATGCTCTTTCATTCTCGACGTTGGCACATAGCATGATTATTCCCCTTGATATATGCATTTGGTGGCTGATGGGAAAACTTCTGCACCAACCTACCCATCAGCACACGTTATGTCTGTTGCTTCCAAGTCAGGCTAAAAGTCTTAATTGGATTGGGATCATTTAGCGCTCGGCCTCTGGCCCATACATTATCAATAATCTTATTATTTCTTTCTCATCTCCTGTGATGATGATTAAATTCAAGAAGTTTATTTGTTCTTGTTTTCATATGAAGGATCTTGGTGCCCTGAATTATTTCTTGGGCATTGAGTTAGCCCATCGCTCTGATAACATGTTTTCGTGTCACCAAAAATTTGTCTTCGATATTTTGTCAGATACTGGGTTATTGGCGGAGAAACCCACTAATTTTCCCATGGAATAACATCACAATTTGACGCGAGATGATGGTCAATTATTTGATGATTTGGCGCAGTAAAGGCATCTGGTCGGGAAAGTCATTTATCTTACCATCACTCGACCTAAGCTTAGTTATTCAGTTCATACATTGGCTCAGTTTATGGAGAAGCCACAACTAGCACACTAGCAGGCAGCGCTGCGCGTTTGGTACTACCTCAGGAGTTATCCAGGTCAAGGTTTGTTTCTGTCAGCTAAGAGTTCGCTTTAGCTTATGACATTGTGTGATTCTGATTGGGCGGCTTGCCTAATTGCTACAAGATCTTTGACTGTATATTTTGTAATGATTGGTGAATCTCTAATTTCTTAGAAGATGAAGAAACAACCGACTGTTTCTCGTTCTTCGGCTGAAACAGAGTACCGGGCTATGGTAGTTGCTTGTTGTGAGTTGTCGTGGCTTAAGTTTTTTATTTGTTCTTTGGATGTTTCTCATCCTACTCTAATGCGTTTATATTGTGATAGTCAGGCAACTCTTTATATTGCAGCTAATCCAGTATTTCATGAGAGGATGAAGCACATCAAGATTAACTGTCATTTTGTCCGTGATTTGATTTAGTCTGGTGATGTGGTTACTTATCATATTCATACTTCTAATCAGCCAACAGATTTGTTTATGAAGACGCTTGGACGACAAACCTTTTAGACTTTGATTGGCAAGTTGGGCATTCGGGATCCACTTGCTCCAACTTGAGGAGGAGTGTATGAGATATTTTGTGAATATCTTATGCAATATTATTGTACCCTTGTACCATCAATGTATATGTTGTCTATCTATTGTACCCCTGTACCATCAATGAAATCTCACGCTCATATATTACAAACATCAATGAAATCACACATTCATGTTTTACACAAGCTATTACGCGCTATGGCAATAGCTTTGTCTAATTGCTCCAGGTATCATTCTTACACATTACTATCGGTCTTTTTTATTATTATTATGGAGAGTTTCCATCTTTGAAGGCGTATTTCATCTATTTGGTGATGTTATGCTATTATAGTCTTTAATATTTATATCGGTGTTGGGTAGCCTTATTGCCTAAAAAGCTTTAGACTTTTATCCTCTTTCTGGGATGCAGCTTATGGACAAGATTTGTTCAAGTACATAATCCCTCACATAGAGCTTATATTGGAATTCAGAGTATGGGAACTATTTTCACTAGAAGGTTTGAGGCATACCACATTGCTAGGGTAGCATCAGTGAGTGTATTAGATGCAACAATAGCGTGTCATTACCGCTAACGCTTAGCATTATTGTACTGTATCATTTTAACCTCATCATGAAAGGATGGTGATCTCTTGTGTCCAGGTCTTTAGATTGTACATACGCCATATTTCCTTTTAAGCAATCGGATATGCTTTGATTCACTTAGCATGTGTATTTTTTAATGCAACAGGGAGGGGGACACACTATCTAAGTACCAGTTCTTCCATTCTCTTGATTAGAAATTTTTGGAAAGGAGGAAAAAATTCAAACCAAGACAAGAACATGAGCATAACTCATTGTCAGTTAGCTTTCTTTTCTCTCAATGCTGCTCTGAGCTCCCATCTACCTCGCAGCGATGATTTCTTGCAGAATGGACCTGAAGAAGAGGATAAGCTCTCAACTTGAACAAGTCGTGCGTGCATGATAAAGCAAATCATCTTGGAAGATGGTGCACTTATGCCACACACAATTAGCCTACGTAGGTTTACACAATCAAATGAAAATGATAATTCTCATTCTGAAACCATAGTTCAGAGCAACAATATTTAGCAAAAAACAAGCATAACATGCATTTAGCCCTTGTTGATACCATAATTCACTATCCAACTGTTGATGATCTCCAAGAGCCCCGAATGTTTTCGGACCTACAAGACAGGCAGATTAAGGTTAGGTAAGCAGATGCAGGGTCATGCCTGCTCTGACGCTCTGGTCAGCCATGTACATCATATGGGAGAATATCTCAGATGAATAGTGCTAAGATTGTAAAACCTACCTTGCTGAACATGCATTACGCAATTGGGCCGAGCCACTTCTAAGATGGGCCACAGGCCCTGTACGTTATCAAGACACACTAGCCCGAGACTTGACTGGCAGAGCCAAGTTCGAGGCATTGGACTGAGCTTCATCCCTCGGGCCCTTAGGAATGAGGACCATTTGGTCTGACGGGTCGCAGGCAACCTGCCTGCTCTCTGTAGTCGGGTCATCTCTTCTCTTGGAGGGAAAACTAAAGGTTTCCCATATTTAAACTGTCAAGATCATGCAGATGTGGTTTTAATTAGAGCACGTTCTGACAGTTACTCTACCTACCTGGATCTTCACCACGCGTCCTCTCACTCACCTAACTTTGCATGCAGGACCTTAAATTGTGCCCCTTCCCGAGACGGTTATCACCACGCCTTAACCATTTTGTCTTCCAAGGTATTTATTGGGCATGTTGTGCTTTATTTTTTCCTTTCAAATCCTCAACTTCTCTAACTTCTCTATCTTTCATCGCCTTCTCTGCTCTCTCCGCTTTTGACTCTTCGGTCATTTTTCTAGCACTTTTCAGGTATCCTCTCTATCTTTCTTCTCCATATATTTTTTAAATGGTTTCTACAGTCAGACCTTCCAAAGAACACTCGTATTGTGACATCACTAATCTTGAATTTTGTTCGGCATGTCGAGTGATCGAGGCCGTCTTTTAATGCCAAGGATATCACCTTCCATGACATCACCTTCCATGACATCTGCAATTACATTTTGCTGTCGAAATCCAGCCAGACCGTGTTGGATGCTTCTTTAGGCACGATCGTAGTTTACATGGAAACCCTAGAACACTGTGGCATTAGGTTCCCCCTTTCCTCCTTCTTCCAGGCATATCTAGCCTTCCCTGAATTAAGTTTGACCGAACTGCTTCCCAATTCTTTACACCTTCTCTTAGGCTTTAAAGTTTTGTGTTTCCTCCTCCATGTCAAACCCAGTATCCCCTTCTTCCGTGTTTTCTGCCAGCCGGCACTAATGCCTAATTCGCTGGACCTTCCTGAAGTGTTGGCAGGATAGTCACAAGTTCCTAACCGACTTCCCCACTCGTGTCGAGTGGAAGCGACAATTTTTCTTTGTAGATGTGTCTTTGGTCTTGGGCTTGGACGGGGCTCTGGAGGGTCTCCTGATATGCCCGGAGAAAGAGCGAGGGTCCCATCCTAGCGTGACTGAGATGGCTTCCATTTATCCATTCATCTTCTGTCTCGAGTCGATGCGAGTGAAGTGTTATCACCTCTTACAGGACTCTGCTCTGTGGGCTGTCGGCATGCCCTACTTTCCAGACGGAATAGTCCCCGGGAAGGGCCCCTCGAGCTTGAGTGGTATAGGTTTACGACTTTTTTGTCTGCTTATTGCTTTTTAATTACTTTGTCTTTGTGTCCCCACCTTTCATTTCGATCCTGCAGAGATGTCTGTTACCAACTTCCTGGGTGATCTATCAAGGCTCCTAATGCACACCAATATACCATTGTTATTGTGTCACCGTTCGTACGCCTAATTCTCCAAGACAAACCCCCCGGGAGTGTCCGGGGGAAAGATGCTCTGATGGCCAATTGAGCAAACAAAATTACAAGAGTGTAATTATGAATGAATAGTTGAGTGTGTAGGGTGACCTTTAACCTATATATAGGTAGGCAAGTAGGAAAACCATTTTTTTGCTCGTGGAACAAGTACTCCCACCTTGGGCCAGTCCAAAGGTCAATATCCAAAGGGAAATGCTATGGACCAGAGATCGGACGTACTAGGCATTTGGTCCCATACACATTATCAATAAGCCCCTAGAAAGTTGAGGGCTCGGCTTTTGGATTCATCCCAAAGCTCCGAGTTTGTTCCAGGTTAGCTTTGAATATGTTATTCCAGCGGATCAATGTGTTGGGGGTCCGACCCTCAGCTTGCTAATATATGTTAGAGCCTAAGGGCCTGGATCTAGCCTTATTTTCTTACCAAGGGGCCATCGGGCCCCAGAGGTTCTGCATAAGGGGTTCAATCCTCGGCATTCCAATATGTGTCAGAATCTGAGAAACTTCGAGCCCCAGTGGTTAGAAGAAGGGGATTCAAATCTAGACCTTCTAATCTGTGCTAGAATCCTAGGATTTTCAAATCCTGGTATTAAGGAATTGGAGATTCGGCCTTTGGATTCTAATCTGTCTGATGTCGTTCAAATCCACGTATTTAAGGATAGGGGATTCGACCTTCGGTCTTCTAACTTGGGTTTGAGTCTAAGGGTATTCGAATCCCAATATATATGAATAAGGGATTTTGATTTTGGGCTCCAATATGTGTTAGGACTCAAGGGCATTCAAATCCTAGTATATAAGAATGGGAGGATTCGATCTTTGGCCTTCTAGTCTGGGTTAGAGTCCGAGGGTGTTCGAATCCTAGTATATAGGAATAAGGGATTTGGCCTTTGGGTTCTAATTTGCATTGGGACCCATGGGCATTCGAACCCAAGTACTTTAGAATGGGGGATTCAATCTCCTGCCTTCTAATATGGATTAGAGTCTGAGGGCGTTTAAATCCTGAGTGGGAAGTGGAAAAGTCATGAGGGCATGGCACTTACTCTCATTTCTGAGCGCATGGAGTCCAGGTTGGGTTCCACGCATGTCACTTTCCCCATAAATGCCTTGTATTTCTCCCCCACGTTGCACATTTACCCATGAACTTAATTTTTGCATGGCAGCCCGAGGCATTGATTGCCTTTTATTCCTTCTATATAAAATGCCTTTCAGCGCTTTTACTTCACTTTCTTCCCCCCAAATCGTTTTCAAATTTCAAATTCCCCCTCTCTCTATCAGAGCAGCTTCCAGGTGCTTTTTCCCGTTAAACTTTCTAGAGAGCTCTGGTCAAACTCCGACCAACAACCAGTAAGTTTTTTTACCCTTTATCTCTTTTAACAATGTCGTAAACACCATTAATGAGGAAGTACTCCATTCCGGCCTACTTTATGGTTGTGTCCTACGCCGGAGGTGTTGAAAGTTCCCACCTTTAGGATTCAGTGCCATTCCCTCTTCTATCTAGAGGTCAGAGGAAGCTCTGCTAGTTGTTCGGCGCCACCCAAGGGTTACCATCACAGGTGGGTTTCATCTAGATCTTGGGTTCTGAGTTGGGCAAAAGTTTAAGAGGATAAGGAGGGCCGCCCTTTCTTCTTTGAGAAAGTTTTGACCCCAGTCTTCCAGAGCCCCCAGCCAATTACCAGGGAGATCTCCAACTTACTGTCTACTCTGCCTCTCTGGGTTAAGCTTCTGGAGAACTTGCGATTGGAGGTCCTTCAGGAAGATGAAAATCCAAGGGATACGAGGCCTGGTCGATGCACCGTATATGAGCACCATCTATGATTTGGGATGTGCTTTCCTTTCCCCCCTATCCAATCTCAGCTTATCGAGGAATATCAGCTTAATCTAACCTAGCTTCATCTGAACGTCATACTTCCGGTTATGGCATTTATGACTTGATGTAATAACATAGGCATAACCCCTAGATACGAACTCTTTAAATCCATATACACACCTCTGCTAGTAGACTCATGGTGCACACAGCCGGTGGTAGGGATACAAAACTTGGGGGGATCGTAATCCTTAGTAATAGGTTCTTGGACCACCTTATAGAGATCTCATCGAATTGCAAAGGGTGGTGATTTGTCCATTTTATGTGCATATTTTAGTACTTTGTGGGATCACTTTTGTGCTTTTTTGTTATCAAGAGCTTGTGTTTTACCTTAAAATCCTCTTAGAAGAGGTAAGCGACTTTACGCTCTTTTACCTTTTTCTAAGTGAATTTTGTGTGACAAAGGAAAAACATCGAGACTTGAAGACCGGAGACCATTGAAGATCACCATTTGAAAACTTTAAAGATTTGAAGATCAGCTTTGAAGATTTAAGACAGGAAGAATCGAGGACTTAAAGGCAAGGCGATAAAGCAAAGAGGAATCGACACAAGGGTGAAAATGGGCAGCCCGCCCAGGCTGGATCCTGCTACACTTTTACTTTTTTGCTTTTCTTTTAGTCTCTCTTGTACTATAAAAGGAATTTTTGGCCACCCACTTCTCATCCTCTCATATTGGCCGAATTCTCTTATCTCTAAACCCTAGGTTCTTCATCCTTTTCATCTTTTCTCTATTTATATCTCTATGAATTTGTCTATGGATGTTAGTATGATTTATAGTAGCTGAATCTAGTTCTTGGGAGCAATTGACTAAAGCTTCCAAGCCCCTGTATTAAGAATGAGTTGAAGCATATTTAATGCTCTTACTATTATGCATTTATGGAGCATTGAATATGTTTGTTAATGTCATTAATGTTCTTGAAAGCTTGGATGTTAGTATGATTTATAGTAGCTAAATCTAGTTCTTGGGAGCAATTGACTAAAGCTTCCAAGCCCATGTTTTAAGAATAAGTTGTAGCCTATTTAATGCTCTTACTATTATGCATTTATGGAGCATTGAATATGTTTGTTAATGTCATTAATGTTCTTGAAAGCTTGAGTATATGAAGTACTTCTATGATATGCTTGCTAGGGTTTGGGGAAATTGGTTAATTTCCCCTTTTCTTGATAGGAAATCAAAGAGTATGATTTAGAGATTTTAATTGTGTTGATGATTGATAATTGCTAGATGAATATGATAATGTTGAACTCTTTGTCATGTTTGTTACTTGTAGCAAATGAGAGAAGTCTATGAACGTTGAACGTTCTTGACTAAGCTTGTATAAATGCATGGATTGGTTAAATGCTTAGACACAGTGTAGTGTTTATAAGTGTTGTCAAGCTTGTTGATTCTTTGTGTTCAACGCCATTAATGGGATACTTCTAGTCGTGTTTCGACTAAGGGAGTCATTGGTGAGGTTTGACAAGAGATGTCGAATTCGCTCTTGCAAACTACTATCTAAGAAGGATAGAAGTTTAGTCTTCACAATAAGTAGTGAAAGTAGTAAGTAGGTTGCATGTTCAATGATGGATAAGAGGCTTGGAAGTGGAAGTCAATTGAGCCCAAGGTTCCGTTAATTGTTGGTTTAATAACCTTTTAGGGTTGTTATATGGTTTACATATTTAACTTGTCTTTCAATTCATAATTTAGGACCAAAACCAACCAACCCCCCTATTTACATGCTTATATATACATGTTTTTATATATTTATATATGCTTATATCAAGTATGTTTTCTCCTATATATGTTTAAACATTTGGAAAGATCCCTCTTCTCGTTGACGACCCCAACTTACCATCATCTATTTAATTGTAGTTAGGAAGCATTAGGGCTTAAAAATAAACTTTGAGAGGCACGGCGACAACCTCCCAAATTTTAGCGCCGCTGTCGGGGAAGAGGCATTTATTTTTAAGTGTTTGGGCATAATATGTGTGATTATGTGCTAGTTGTAAATATTTGTTAGTTTGCTTTTGTTTTAATTTCTCAGTTGACTTGCCATTTTTGCTTGGCTTGGGATACGTATTGTTTGAGTTCTTGGTGTATGGTTCGTACACGATCCTCTTCATAAGAACCCTTACACTAAGACCCCGAGTTAGAGTTGAATTTGAGATGGGCTAGGAAGTTCTCGTTGGAAAGTGTGAATAAAACCCCTCCTAGTGACCATTTTGTGGATACTTCTACTTCTATAGAGCATCAACATGAGCATGAAGATGAACATCCGAGAGGAGGGCCTCAACATCCTTCTCTCCAAGGGAGAGCTCCTCATCTCTAAGGAAGGGAGATTCCTTTGGGGCAAGCCTTGTTGAGGGACATTATGGCTCCCAACCTTGATCAACAACCGATGTGCATGGAGTATCCTTTGGTTGGACCGAATGGGCACTTGGAGCTCAAGACCAGGTTTATAAACATGCTACCTCTCTTCCTTTGTAGGTAAGGGGAAAATGCCAATAAGCATCTCACCGAGTTCCAATTTTGTGTGGTGATACGGTCCCCCATGGAGTAGATGAAGACTTCCACAAGTTGAAGGAATTCCCATTCACATTTAGGGATGGTGCAAGGGATTGGCTCCACTACCCACCACTTGAGAGCATAAAAAGTTAGCTTGACATGAAGACAAAATTTCTAGCCAAGTACTTCCCGGCCTCGAAGTCCACCACTTTGAAGAAAGACATAAGCAACATTCTCCAATGACATGAAGAGTCTTTTTTCGACTATTGGGAGAGGTTCAAGAAGCTTCTCGTGAGTTGTCCTTACCATGACTATTTGGAGGGAGACTTGGTCTACAATTTCTATAATGGTCTTCTTGATGATGACCAAAGACTAGTGATGAGCTCTTGTGGTGGTACCCTTGGGAACAAGACTTCAACAGAGGCTATGCAATTATATGAGGAGCTAGCGGAGAAGTCAAAGAACTTTAGCTCGAGGGATAATTTGAGAAGAAATCCAATGCTCACAAGTGACCCTTCCAACGGGGGAAAGCTTGAGGACCAAGTCTCGGCCCTTGCTTATATGGTGAAATCCTTGATGACCAAGCTCGAAAATGTGCCACATGTTAAATCTTGTGAAAAAAATTTTGGTGCATCATACAGACGGTTTCCCTACTTTGCAAGATGATTATATCAATGAGGTGAGTGCCAAGGGGTATCAAGGTGGGCAAGGCTATGAAGGTAACCAAATCTATCAAGGTTATCAAGGGAATCAAGATTACCAAAACTGGCCTTACAATGTGGGCAATAAAGATCACCCAAATCTCCAGTATAGAAACCCTCAAGGAGTCCAAAATGCTCAACAGTACCAGACACTTCAACAATAACACCAAAGGCTCCAAGAAAAGTCCCAAGATCAAGAGGAGAGCTCGGGCTTTTCAAAGGATGAGGTGATGCAAGCCATTCATAGGTTAAGCATGTGTGCGGAGAAAGGCAAAAATTCCAAGATAAAGCCAAGGTGAGCATCAAGAACTTGGAAACTCAAATGACCCAAATAGCTCAAGTTGTCAACCGGATAGAGGCTCGATAAAAGGGAAAACTCCCTTCCCAACCGGAGATCAACCCTTGATAAAATGTGAGTGCTATCTCATTGAGAGGTGGGAAGGAAGTGAAGGAGCCTCAAGGCAAGGTTGTTGTTGAGCAGGTGATTGAGAAAGAGGGGGATGTTGAGAAGAATGCCGAGGAGTTGGCTAAAGAGCGAAAAGGAGAAAAAAAATTGATGAGTCCATTTTATGTGCATATTTTATTACTTTTTGGGATCACTTTTGTGCTCTTTTGTTATCAAGAGCTTGTGTTTTACCTTGAAATTCTCTTAGGAGAGGTAAGAGCGGCTTTACGCTCTTTTACCTTTTTCTAAGCGGATTTTGTGTGACAAGGGAACAACATCGAGACTTGAAGACCGAAGATCATTAAAGATCACATGTTCCTGCCCAGGCGAGCCCATTTCCGCCCGAGCGGGATCCTACTACACTTCTGCTTTTTACTTTTTTTTTTCTCTCTCCTGTACTATAAAAGGACTGTTTGGCCACCCACTTCTCATCCTCTCATCTTGGTCAAATTCTCTCATCTCTAAACCCTAGGTTCTTAATAATTTTCATCTTTTCTCTCTTTATTTCTCTATGAATTTTTCTATGGATGTTAGTATAATTTGTAGTAGTTAAATCTAGTTCTTGGGAGCAATTGACTAAGACTTCATAGCCCATGTCTTAAGAAAAATTGTAGCCTATTTAATACTCTTAATATTATGCATTTATGGAGCATTTATTATGCCTTTTAATGTCATTAATGTTCTTGAAAGCTTGAGTATATGAAGTACTTCTATGATATGCTTGTTAGGGTTTGGGGAAATGGGTTGATTCCTCTTTTCTTGATAGGAAATCCAAGATTATAATTTAGAGCTTTTGATTGTGTTGATGGACTGATAATTGCTAGATGAATATGATAATGTTGACCTCTTTGTCATGTTTGTTGCTTGTAGCAAATGAGAGAAGTCTATGAACGTTGAACGTTCTTGACTAATCTTGTGTAAATGCATAGATTGGTTAAATGCTTAGACACGGTGTAGTGTTTATAAGTGTTACCAAGCTTGTTGATTCTTCGTGTTCAACACCATTAATGGGATAGTTTTATTCGTGTTTCGACTAAGGGATTCATTGGTGAGGTTTGACAAGAGATGTCGAATTCACTCTTGCAAACTACTATCTAAGAATGATAGAAGTTTAGTCTTCACAACAAGTAGTGAAGGTAGTAAATAGGTTGCATGTTCAATAAAGGATAAGAGGCTTGGAAGTGGAAGCCAATTGCGCCCAAGGTTCCGTTAATTGTTGGTTTAATCACCTTTTAGGTTTGTTGCATGTGTTACGTATTTAACTTGCTTGATTAGTTAACTTGTCTTGCAATTCATAATTTAGGACCAAAAGCAACCAACCCCCCCATTTACATGTTTATATATATATGCTTATATCTAGTATGTTTTCTCCTATGGATGACCCCGAATTGCCATTGTCTATTTAATTATAGAAAGGAAGCATTAGGGCTTAAAAATATAACTTTGAGAGGTACGGAGACAACCTCCCAGGTGGTATAAAACCCCTATATACACCTTCAAGAAAGAGGTGGAGGAGTACTACATACCTGAATGGAACCCAAGTCCTAAGTACGAGAATGATGCCACTTACGTAGCTCTGAAAAGTGTAGTGGCAGATAGGGATTGACTGTTAGGTGATCCTCTCAACATTTTGAAGAACTTAGACTATGTCTAGCTAGAGGAGGTTTACGAGTGGATCTATGGCCATAAACTAATTCTGATAAGACTCTCCATCAAAATCTTTGAAAGCCCCTCTGGGTAAAGAAAAAGGGAAAAAGAAGGTAGTCGAGGGTGACATGCCCAAGAAGACTAAGAGGAAAGCCCTTTCGACTGTTGATGATGGGACTTTTGAAAAAGCCAAAGAAAAGAAGGCCAAGGTTGACCCTAGAAGCCTAAAAAGTCAGTTTTGAGAACTATCAAAATTGACTTGGAGCCCTTGAAGGCAAATAATGCCAAAAAGGTCCCTTTGAGGAGTTCCTCCCCCTTGTTTTCCGTTTTTAACTGCTTTAACTTTACCCCCCCTTTTTTTCTTCTTTTCCTGACCTGTCTTTCTCTTATTTTGTTCAAGGAATTTCACAGAAATCCTTGATCTTGGAAATGAGGAAGAAGTGGAAGAGATTTATGAGGAAACCTACCAGGAGGTTCAATCCGAGCCCTTGGTCCCTGGGTTTTTCCGAACAGAGCCTGCTTTGGAGGTCCAAGCGGAGTTCCATGACAAATCCACAATAAACAAGCGGCTTTGGGAGGATGTTTCTCTGCACTGCCCTTTCCCTCCGAGGTAGCGAACTGACGGGGCCATGCCATCTCCAAACCTCCTTATCAAAATTCAAGCTGGCAACTCTAGGAATACTGGTTCGCAGGCTTGTTATCTTTTGGGGGAGGGTAATCCCACCCCTCCAGGTTCGATGGATCCTACTTAGGCTTCTATCCCGGAGGCGCCTGCCTTCTCGACCACTCTAGATTCTGCTCTCCAGATCTTCATGGCTAAAGGTAAGGAAGCCCAAGCAGCTATACTAAGTCCAAGGAGCTCAATTAAAAGCTGAAGAAGGTTGCCTCCGATTACAAGGAGGATTTTGAGAAGGTGGCTTCCGATTATGAGGCCGAATGTGCAAAGATATCCCTCGAACACAAGGAGGAGCTGGAGAAGTTGAACCACCTCTGGTGGAAGTCCATCCAGGATGGGGCATCCAACTTCCATTGCTTGACCACTTGAAGGCCTCTAACAAATACTTCTTGGTAGAGAAAATCTGCCATCTGGAGGTACGAATACAAGCAGTGGCGCAAGCCGGACCCCCAGACCGTTTCGAAGTCCCGACGCCGATATACCCTTTTGGGCTCTACCTAGGAAAATCCTAGTGTAGGAAAAAATGTACGAACTATTTCCCTAGGGTTCCAGATGTATTCTTTAACTTTTGCGTATCAATGAAAACATTTCTTTCTTTAGTTATGTCAGTTTAGACTTAGTACCTTACCCCCCTCCCCTCCCCACCCACATCTGCAAAGAGGTACTTCATTCAACTTCTTTTTCAAAGTAATGAAAGAATGATATCACCGGATTGAGGAATAGACATGGGAGCATTGAATCAAGGCTTCTCATTTTTGGTATAAGTCTGTCCGACTCGAGGAGGAGCTTCAATCTGTCGATGAAGAGCTTAATTTATGGAACAACAGACTTCACAAGAGACAAAAGGAACTCTTCAATGCACTTAGTCATTCGAGGGAAGAAAGAGACTCCCTAGCTATGGCGAATGATGAAATTTGGGAGATTACCACTCTCTCAAGGCTCGGCACAATGAGGTCCTCGAAGAGATCACCACCAAAGTTGGATTTACTTTGATAAATGAGTACGTCACTTCCGTTAAGATTTTTAGGGCTTCAGGGAGGGGGTCCTCCTCTCATGCCAAAGAGACCATCGAGCGTTATTGCCGAGAAGCAGAGGGGCATCGGGTAGCTGTAGAAAAGGCTCGTGCATCCCTTGTGGCCACCACTACCAAAGTTAAGGAATGGAAGACGAAAAATAGGTAATACTGACATAATGTAATCCCCGCTTTAGAGCAGACCATTGGGGAGAACCAAGGCATCATTGCAGTTACCTTTAAAGATAAGGAGAAGGTCAAGATGGACCATGTTGAGTTATATGAAACATACAAAGCGATCGCTAACAGTCTTCGAGTAGGGGATTCAACTTGAGACAGTTGAAGCACCACTAGTTGAGGATTTTGAAGTTTTTCTTCAAGATACCATCAACATTATGGAGCAAAAGCATCTCACAGGGGTTCCCAAGTACCGTGATTCCTATGAAGAAGCCCATAGGTGGCTGAGCAGACTACGGAAGAAGAATAAGAGTGAAGATTTGAGCTCCCGTGCTACTCCTAGAAGAAGTGGGGCTTCAGACCCTGCCGAGGCCTATCATCTTGAGGCCTCGACCCCAAGGGTTAAATTAGTAGGCAACCCAACTGGTGCCTCTGGCCGAGGGAGTGGTGCTCCCACTCCCGTCAAGGGTTCTTCATTAGAAGATGAGATAATATTGCTGGCCGAAGCTTAGCACCACCCTTCGATGACGAAAATGAACCTTTGGTGAGGAGATCGAGGCGATAGTTTCCTCAGACCCTTGAATTTTGCTCGATGACCGGAGGCCACAGGATTGGGCATTATGATACTTTTCTCCCTATCAGTATGTGAATAGTTATTGTAACAATATCAATGTACTTGTAAGCCATTATAACCTTTTATAATTGAAGTAGATTTTTTTGTTTTCTACTATTTCTTAGAGAATTTTTAATTTCTAAGGGAAAAAACCCTTCTATCTGAGTTGAGCACCTCAATTCCTTTTCGAATTGCACATATTTTCAAGGTCTGCGTCTTGAACGCTTATTACGCGAAAAGGGGATCTTAATCCCAAACGTTTGATGAGCTATGCTAACCCTTCGAACACTTGTAAACTATGTGCCTTGGGAGCTTGACGCGCATTCGAAGGGTTTTGTTGGCCCTTCGAATATGTATCACTCCAACTTGAGGAAAATGGCACCTGAGGCGCTCTCGATGGGCTTTGTTGACCCTTCAAATATGTACTACTCTGATTTGAGGAGAATGGAGCTTGATGCACATTCAATGAGCTTTGTTGGATCTTCGAATATGTATTACTTGGATTTGAGGAGAATGGCCCTTGCTGCGGGTTCGATGGCTTTATTGGCCCTTCAAATATGCATTACTCTGATTTGAGGAGAATTGCGCTTGATGCACGTTCGATGGGCTTTGTTGGGCCTTCGAATATGTGTTACTTCAATTTCATGAGAATAAGGAACTTTCGCCCCCCTGTGGTAACATGTGTTTTAATTATTAGGAAAAAAATCGATTATAAGAGATGGGAGGCCGTCGCCATATCTCTCAAAGTTAATATTTATAAGCCCTAAATGCTTACTATCTACAACTAAGTAGATAGCAGCAAGTCGGGGTCATCCACGAAGAAGGGGGATTTTCTCAAGCGTTTAAGCACAAAATATTGCTATTCGGCTAGGAGTAGAAATATATACATACATATAAAATCATGAAAATGGGGGAGGGGTTGGTTTTTTGGTGGTCCTAAGTTATGAAAGCTAAAAGACTAAACGACTAGCAAAGTCAAGTAACTATGCTAAATCATCAAACAAAACTAAGAAAAAAGGGTTTTAAAACTACAAAAGATAAAGCCTAGGGGGCAATTGATATCCACTTCCAAACCTAATGTAGATCATTGAACCATTAACTCATCCTATCACAATTGTTACATATGAGGAACGCCAATGGAAGATCGACATTCATTCTTTCTTAAGAGTAGTTTTCAAAGACAAACAACAACCATTTGCAAACCTTATTGACGATCACCCTAGACAAACAACAACTATAGGGGTAATTCATCAATGGTATTATACACGAAGGACCGTAGGTTTGACAACGACAAGCCTTCTACCAAAGACATAGCCATTTAACCAAACATAACATTCATTAGGCTAAACCTAGAACAAACCACTTTCAAGGTTCAACCTTTAATTGCATCTATAGGATAAATATGAGAACAATCCACATTAACATACTTATCTAGCAAGAATCACAACACATTATGCACAAGAAGTTCTAAGTTCATGTTCCTAGATTTTCATGCAAAGGAGCTAAGGAATTCGGCACTTTCCTAACACCCTAACACTTCAATCATACAAACACTTCCTATTCTCAAACAACACATGGCATAAATGAAGTGAAACATAACATTAAGAACACATGAATGCTAAATAACAAAGGCTTCAAGAACGAATGACAAAATCTATTCACTACTTCCACTAATCATGTATTTACACAAGGTTAGCCAAGAACAATTGACATTCATTGACTTCTCTCATTTGCTACCTAATATAAACATGACAACGAATTCAACATCATCACATTCATCTAGCAATAATCAACACATCGACATCATTAAGAAGCTCTAACTCATGCTCTTGGACTCCACATTAAAAGAGGGAAGAATTAGCTACTTTCTCCCAACCCTAACAAGTAATCATACAAGAAATTCATACACTCAAGCTTCCAACAACATCAATGCCATTAACAATTCACATCAAAAGCTCAATAAATGAACAATAGAAAAAGCATCAAATAGATATATATATATATATATATATATATATATATGGTTCTTACTACATAGAAATGGAGGCTTCAATCCATTGCTCCTAAGAAAAAAATAAACTAGAAAATTAAAATACATGATTAACCTACAAAAACTAAGAAAAGAAAGAAAGAAAAACTAGAGTTTGAAACTAGAAAAATGCAGGAATAAAAGGCTAGAAAAAGCTTGTTGAAGAGGAGAGGATAATGTGAGTATTTATAGTGCCAAAAGTAAGAAGGGTTTTTGACCCCTCATCCATCGTGAGTCACGACGTGCTCGTGACAACCACACGATGGACTCCAAGTCTAGCACCATTTCTTCTTTCTCCTTTTTGTGTCATATCCTCCTCTCCTCTTCACTTCTTCAATTCTTCAATTCTTCAAATTTTCAAAAGATCAATTACAAGTCTTCAAATCTTCAAAGGTATTCTTCAAAGTCTTCAAACAAATTACCTTGTCACACAAAATTCTCTAAAAAAAGTAATAAAAGTGTAAAAGTCATTTTTAACCCTCCTTAGAGAACTTCAAGGAAAAATGTCCCATTTAGAGCACAAAAGTATAAAAAAGTGAATCCTAAAAGTCCTAATATAACCGTATAAAATGGGCACATCAAGAGACACACCTCCATATAAAATTGATGAAAATAGAGGAAACCTATCGACTCATAGCACTACTTTGTCGAGGGTGTCTTCCGACCCAAGGCTATTTTGAGGTGAGCCCTTTTTTGGCCTCACCAAGTCTATTGGGATTTAGGGGAATAGTACCTTCTAAGGTTATAAATGTTACATCTGTGCAAAATCGGTTCACCTTGGGGGTTTCTAGCACGTATCTACCGCCCCGGGCCAACTTTGAAGACTCAGTAGGTCCTTTCCAGTTTGCTGATAGCTTCCCTCCTCCCCACCTTTCTTTGGCCCTTCACGTTTCTCCTCATTATGAGGTCTCCTAGGGAAAACTGTACTTTTTGTACCCTCCGGTAATTATACCTCTTAACCCTTTTCTTGACCCTTTCTTTGTGGAGGAATGCCTTCTCTCTTTTTTCTTGGAGAAGGTCCAAGTCTAAGCGGCACTGCTCGTCATTGACCTCCCTTCGTTTGTTGCTTATGGAAAACCTTCAAAAGGTGGGCAGATTTATCTCTGCAACAATGACCATCTCTGAACTATAGACTAGGCCATGTGGGGTTTTGCCTGTGGAAGATGACTTCGTTGTTTGGAATGACCAAATTACATTGGGAAACTCATTAGTCTAATTCCCGCCTGCCCCTTCGAGCCTCGATTGGATGCTATTGACAATGGTTCGATTAGTGACCTCCACCTACCCATTGGCTTGGGAATGGTAAATGTTAGTGACCCTTTGATAGATCTTGTATTCCTTACACATGCCTTTGAATGGGTCATGGCACCATTATCAGTTATGATTGTTCGATGGATCGCGAAATGACATATGATATTCTTCCAATAAAATCCAATCACTGCTTTCCCTTTTACACTGGTTAGGGCTTTGACCTCAACCCACTTTGTAAAGTAGTCGACGACCATAATCAGGTATTGAAAGTGGCCTGGGGCCTCCGAAAAAGGACCGACCAGATCAATCCCCCATTTTTTGAATGGCCAAGAACTGTTAATGTTCATCATTTCTTCTTGGGGGACATGGGTGATTGGCGCATGCCTTTGGCACTGGTGCTTGTTTACTTTATCAAATACTTTAGCCAATAGTATCCATCCAGAAGGAGCATCTTAGCTATTGATCAAGCCCCTTGGTGACTTTTGCATGCCCCTTCATGGGTTTTGCGGATCAGGTAATCAGCTTTGTGGGGGGCTAGGCATCGGAGAAGCGGTTCGAGGTGGCCTCGGTGATAATTGACATCTTCGTGGATCACATATTTAGGCGCATTTAGCATGACTTTCCTTGCTTCGATGGAATCTTTCGGAAGGGTACCATCTCTAAAGAAGCTAATAATAGGCATTATCAACGACTTATGTTCTTCCACCATCATCACCATTGCTTCCTCCTCAAAGCTACGCTTACTCAGCGTCTCCACCCTTAAGTGCCCCTGGGATTGGAAATCTAGGTCCGATGAGGCCAATTATCTTAGGGCATCAGCCTTGTGGTTTTTCTCTCGAGCGCTTGAGTAAGGGTGTAATGGTGGAAATGTTTGAGCAGGGGTTTCACCACTTCTTAGTAACGCTGCAAGCTTCTTTCCCTTACCTCATATTCCCCCTTGACTTAAAGGACCATGATATGGGAATCCTTCAAACTCCCGGGTCTTTGGCTATTCAAAGGCATGTGATCAGCACTTCATATTCCACTTCGTTGTTCATGGCCTTGATGTCAAAGTGTAGGGCATAGGGATAGTCTTTCTATTCAGGGCTCGTGCCACTACCCCCAAAGTGAGATGATCCATTGACATACAACTGCCATGTCTCTTTGGGTTCTTTTTCATCAACAACTACTATTCGTTATGTGGTTTCCATAATGAAATCTGCTAATGTTTGGCCCTTCATGGATGTCCTTGGCGGAACAGGATGTCTTATTCTCCAAGTTCAATTTCCCACTTCATCATTTGGCCCGAGGCCTCCGGCTTGAAGAGCACCTACCTAATTCAATGGGTGGTGAGCAAGATGATCTTGTGACTTTGGAAGTATGGCTAGAGGTATCTTGCGGCATGGACTAGGACCAATATTAGCTTTTCAAGGGCAGTGTATTGGGTTTCCAAACCATGCACTGCCCTACTTACAAAGTAAATTGGGTGTTGGGATTTGTCCTTCTCCTTCATTAGAACCGTGCTTATCGCTAAGGGGGATGCGGAGATGTACATGTATAGATATTCCCCCTTGTTTGGTTTCACAGGGTGGGAAAAATCCGTAAGTGCTCCTTTAACTCTCGGAAGGCTTTGTCACACTCTTGTGTCCATTCAAAATTTTTGGCCTTTCGAAGTACATCAAGGAATGGAAAATGTTTTTTAGCCCCCTTCGAAAGAAATCGACTGAGTGCTGCTAACGATCATGTTAGCCTTTGGACGTCTTTAACTATTTGAGAGGGCTTCATGTTGATCAATCCTTCAATTTTCTTGGGATTGACAATGATCCTCCTTTCTAAAACCATGAACCCCAAGAATTTGCCTGCTCTGACTCCAATCACGCATTTAGCTGGGTTTAGCTTCAGGTTGGACTCTCAAAGCCTGTGGAAGATTTCTTCGAGGTCAAACAAGAACTGGTCAAAGCCTCTACTTTTGACTACCATGTCATCAACATATATTTCAATGTTTCTGCATATCTTTTTTTCAAAGAGCTTGTCAACCAACCTTTGGTAGGTGTCTCCAGCATTCTCTATACTTAATGGCTTGTTCTTATAGCAAAATGTTCCCACGTCTGTTATGAAAAATGTTTTATGCTTATCCTCATTTGCCATAAGTATATGGTGGTAACCCTTATGAGCATCAAAGAAGGCTAGCACCTCATATCCTACTATTGCTTCGACCAACACGTTAATAGAGGGTAGAGGATAGCTATTCTTGGGGCAACATTTGTTAATATCCGTGAAGTCTATGCACATCCTCCAAGCCCCGTCGTGATTGGGAACCATCACCGAATTTGTTATCCATTCGGGGTAGAATATTTCTTCGATAACCTCATCTCGAAGCAGTTTTTTAACTTTCTCTTTTATGGCTTCAGCCCTTTCAAGGGTGAATAACCTCCTTTTTTGCTTGATTGACTTTTGGGAGGGTCTACATTTAGTCTGTGGACCATCAGTTGTTTTGGTACCCCTGTGAGGTCGAAGTTATCCCATGAAAACACGTCGATATAGTCATCCAAGAGGTCTTTCAGCTTCTTACTCATTTTGGGTGGTATCATTTTTCCCACGGGCACTGTTCCTTTTTCTCAAACCACCATTGGCTCCATATCTGTGGGTTTGATTTCTCCATTGACCAAAGTCACCGTGTCCTCCTTTTTAGCTTCCTTCAAAGCTATAGCCAAACCACTCCTGGTTGCGGGCTGGTCTCCCATTATGACTACTATCCCCATCTTGGTGGGGAATTTCCTTATCAGATGATAGAGGGACCATATGACTCATGACTGACACATCCAAGGCCTTCATAGTATCACATTGTAGGGGGATAAGGCATCAATCACTGTGAAGCAGCAGTTGATTATGACTTCCTTACCTCCATCAGCTACTTTAACCGAAAGGGTCATGGTCCCTAGGGGTAGCACCATTTTCCCAGTGAAACCATACAAGGGAGATATTTTTCTCCTCAAACTTTCACGTCTGGTCCCTAGTTGATTGAAGTAGTTGGAAAACATTACTTCCACACCGCTGCCGTCATCCACAAACACCCTCTTGATGTAGCAATCTCCAGTGGTTGCATGGATCACCATCGGGTCCGTATGGGGAGTTCCGCTTGGCACCGGGTTAGCTTCCAAGAAGGTGATTGCTTCTTCCAGTCAAAACCACTTCTGGTAGGGTTCTCCATTGGGGGCACATATCGGGATTGGGATTTGATGATGGTGTTCGAAGCATGGTCACCTACAACTCTATTAATGATGTTTATCACCTGATTTGCTCAGTCCTCTGGTTTTTGTCCAACCAAGCCTCGGCATCAAGTTGGGTGCCTACCTAGTTTCCAGCCTACTCTCTGTCGTTTGCCTATTGTTCTCTACTGCCACGATTGGTTCTTTTCTTACCTTTCCAATGGCAGTTTCCTCGTCCTCTCGATGAGGCTTCTTCTCTCAGTCTTTTTATGCAGTCCGGGAGCAAGCCCTCTCTTGCATATCTTTCGACTTCCTACTTCAAGTGAGTGCATTCATTTGTACTTTTTGTGATGGTCACAAAATTTTAGCAAATCTCTTTGTCTGGGGTAGTCTCTTCCTAGAGAGGGGTTCCGAAACAGCCCCTTGTGGATGGAGTGTATTTCCATCAGGGACTTGGTCAGGGGAACGTAGCCCTTAAAACCTTTTTTTGGAGGGTTGGGCCTTCTCAACTGTGATTCAGAGGCTTTAGGCCCTTTCTCACTCCATCTTACCCCCTTATGTTTCCTCTTTCTGGCTTCTTCTATTTTCGAATACTGTTCCACGATCTCTTGTAGTTATTGCAAGGTTTCTGGATTTTTTGAGACCAGCTTCTTGTACAAGTTGATGTTGGACATCTCGTTCATGTAACCAAGGATCACCCCATCCTCAGTTTGATTGATCACACTGAGGCTCTCGTCCACATGTCGATGATAGAACGCCTCCATCGATTCACTCGACCTCTGCATATTCTAGTAGAGCTCAATTAGGGTTTTTGTAAACCTTTTCTTTTGGAATAATTTTCCCAAAAGGACCCTTCCAAAGTCTCTATGCAAATGTAACGACCCCCTGCCCTGCTAGTTAAACCACTCTTATGTTTTTCCTCGAAGGTAGCTTCTAATCAGCTTACATGTTAGCTGTTTGTTGAAGTTCCTTGAATTCATTAGACTGAGGAAAGTTTGTATAAACCCCCGAGGGTTTGAATCTCCACTGTACGTGGGGAGCCCTTTGGGTGGTTTCACATCGCAGGGCCATCAGGTGGCCTCTATTGTGGGGGTTGAAATGGGAGGCTGCAACTTGGCCCAATCAACCTGTTCATCTCTCTCGTCAAGGCATCGCTCAATCCCCCTCCTATCTGTGGGTCTCTGTATTGGACTCAGCCAAAATGAAGCGTTAAAGCTGAGATTTGGTTAGAAGCCATGTACCTGGACCATGGTCCACCCACCATCGAGTTGTAATAGAGTTCTGGGCGGTAAGGATTACAAGAGGGGACCTCCAGTTGGGCCCTGAGTACATCTAGTTTTTGAAGCCTGAAAAGAACCTCATAGGCCCAGCCCTCGAATAAGGATTTGGCTAGCTCGAAAAAGGGGGCATCAAGATGGGATTGGAGTATGCTAACATTTGGGTTATGCTTGGGAATATTGGTTGGGGCCATGTTTGGGGCCAGGGTTGGGGCCAGGGGGGATCTGCAATTGCAGCCTCGGCTGCCTTACCAAGGGCATCAAAGGTAGGGGTCTCACTTGCTGTTGGACCATACTTTGGTAAGGCATTGGAGGATTCACTTAATTGCCGCTTATCTGAGAGCTTGCGCCCATAGCACTAGGTCTTACTACGATGTAGGGAACGTGTTGTTTGTGCCCCTCATCGCTCGAGTAGTCCCTCTCATAGCTTTCATTTTTGAATCGTCACAGCCTCCGTAAACTACAGCTCCTCCTGCCTCAGTCGGTGCACTTGGCTTTGGGCGGTAGGGGCTTAAACACCCTTTACCAAAGGCTGATGATGACCTCCATGGTTCTTAGGGGTACGTCAGCTTCTACCGGGGAGGCTTCCAGACCCCTTATTTCTCGGATCTAGCCTTGGCCAACTTCTGGAGGCTTGTTATCGGCACTAGAGAGGGTAAGGTCCAACTTCATATTGGACCTAGGCCCTTCCCTTCTCCGGTAGAGGGATTGTACTTATTTTTAGTACCTAAAGCCTTGCCTTTTAGCTGCTCACTTCTATGTGAGGCGCTTTCCGTAGACGTGAATATAAACAGCAGGGGAAACGTGAATCTTACTAATGGTCCCACTTGGCGTACCAACTTGATATGCCTCAATTTACCACCGTCGTTGTGCCACCGTCTATACGGCTGATTCTGCAAGACAAAGACCTTGGAGATGTCCGGGAGGAAGAGGCTCTGACGACCAAGTAAGCAAACAGAATGACAAGAGTGTAATTAGGAATGAATGGTTGAGTGTGTAGGTTACCTTGAGCCTTTATATAGGTAGGAAAGTGGGGGAAACTATTTTGTTTGGTTGTGGAGCAAGTACTCCCACCTTGGGCCGGCCCAAAGGTCATTACCCAAAGAGCAATGCTATGGACCAGAGATTGTTTGTACCAGGAACTTGGGCCCATACAGATTTACACATTATCAGCTCCCTCGCCAAGCTTCCAGTTCTCGCCTCCCACCTGTAAGCGAAGATACTACTAGTGTTGTGGACCAGAAAGCGATGACCATTGACATGTCTGACACTGAGGTTTCTAACTAAGAGCTCATCTAGAAGAAATCTCGCTGATGTTCTGGGAGAAGGACCAAGAGAGGAGGCACAAGTGCCGGCTTTGAGGTTATTCCTGAGGAGTTCCCTTCTCGTCTCCATTCACTTTTGTCTCTTCCTCTCAGACCAACTTTGTGTTAGCTAACCTTTGCACTACTACGGCTCGAGCCAAGTTCGGTTCCTAGACCCTTCCCCTTCCTCACTTTAACACTTGGATCCATGATAGGTTTTTGAACATAGCTGGATCTGATTCCCTCACCAACCGCTCTATTTTGGCCGTTCTTGAGGTATGCTCTTTATTCTTTTCTCTTTCTGTTGGTTTTCTTATGCTATCGGACTCATCAATTTCTTTGGTTTTTCTCTGGTTCTCTGCGCCACTTGGGTGGTTTAGAAAGAGCTTGGCAACCTACGGGTCGAGAACATCAAGCTTAAATGTGAGCTGGCTTCCTTGAAGGCCAAGTCCCAGCGCATCACTGAGGTGGAACAGGACCTTGAGCTTGAGAGGAGGGTCACTGTCTCCCTACAAACTTCCCTAGCCCATGCTAAGGCCAAGATTGCTGAGTTGAACACTTTCTATGACTTGTATTTCACCCATGGTTTCTTGAGCCTTTACTCCTACATTGTTCGGAGTAATAGGGTATCTGAGATGCTGAATGATACCTTGATTAAGGGCATTCAGTTCTATTCTCATAGCGAGGATGCCTTTTGAAGAGGAGCAGTGGGCTAGGCTGGGTGGTACTTTTGTTCCTTTTCGTGAACATGATTTCACTGAGTACTTTACCAAACTGAACCCTGGTATGATGTTGGCTGAGCTAGAAAGTTGGGATCCAGACAACGCTTCTGTTGAACTGGACGCACATTCTGCCAGTGGACCACATTAGGCTGCCAATACCGAGAAGGCCACTGAGAATGGGACTTGGGCTGATGGTGGTGCCAATGACAAGGTGGTCTTGAAGGGTGAAGCTCAGGCTTTCATGGGAGGTCGGAGTGATGATAATGGTGCTAAGCCTTGAAGGCTTTTTAACTTTAAATTTCTTTTCATCTTTTGATGGTGTCGTATTTCCCCTATCAAGGGATGAAACAATATTGCTTTTATTTGCTTTTCTTTTCTTTTGGGGTGTGTGCCCCCCAAGTGAACTCATGGATATGGGATATCCCTTCTTCCCCCTTTAAGTTGTAAATTTGACATTTCCCTTCATTTTTGCTTTTACTCTCTTTGCGTCATCCCGCTCGATCATTTTTTAGACTTTGCGCTTAGTTTGTTTTTCATTTTGACAACCATTGGGATCATTTCTAGCGGTTGTACTTATGTCAAAATCCTTGTTCTTTTTTAGTTGTCATAATTGTGGCTAGGATGCCTTTTCCAACTTTCTTGTTGTTTGAACTTGGATCGACTTTTTACTAGTCGTCGGCTACCGAAATTGTGAGCTTGCCTCCTTCTCAATGACTGTGGTTGTGGTCGAGACATGTTTCTTTTGCCTATTTTCCCCTGACTTGCAATTTTCCTGGCTGTTGGGGCTAGGATGTCACTTTCAGACTGGGTTGGCTCATTACTCGACAACTATGGCTGTGGTCAGAGTTAAAAATTTTTCCTGCTTGCCTATGGCCTGCAATTTTCCTGGCTGTTGGGGCTAGGATTGCAACTTTCAGTCTAGGTCAGCTCGTTACTCGATAGCTATGGTTATGGCCAGAGTTAAACCTTTTTCCTGCTTCCCACTAGCTTGCTATTTTCCTGGTTGTTGGGGCTAGGATTGCAGCTTTCAACCTGGGTCGGCTTATTACTCGATGACTATGGTTGTGGCCGGATTTAAATCGTTTGTTTGCTTGCCTCTAGCTTGTAGTTTTCCTAGTTGTTGGGGCTTGGATTGCAACTTTCAGCCTGGGTCAGCTTATTACTTGATGGCTATGGCTATGGCCGGAGTTAAATCTTTTGCCTGCTTGCCCCTGGCTTGCAATTTTTCTAGATGTTGGGGGCAGGATTGCAACTTTTAGCATGGGTCGGCTCGTTAATCGATGACTATGGCTGTGGCCGGAGTTAAATCTTTTGCTTGCTTACCCCTGGCTTGCAATTTTCCTTACTGTTGGAGCCATGATTGCAACTTTTAGCCTGGGTCAGATTTGTTTTACACATTCTTTTGGCCACATTTTCCCCTACATTCAAAGTTCGTGAAATAGCAAAAAAAGGGCTAGGTCGCAGGCTGGCATTCCCTTAAGGTCATACCTCTTATAGGCTTACAAAATACTTGACCTTCTCAGGAGTCACCGCCTCACCTACCCGTAAAATCATAATGTCTGTCTGTAGGTGCCGAATACATAATTGATATGAATCCCCTTGCCAAGAATCTGGATTGTGAAATTAAGATCTTTGACAAAACAAGGGAACTCGCAAACCCTTCAATGCCACACAAAATTCAAGTTCTAGCCCTCAGGGTACACTCAATTTCGACTCGCGCTCTAACTAGCCCTCAGGATCAGATTACAAGGTTTATTGACACTTAACTAGCCCTCGGGGTTAAGCAACAATGGAATAGCTCGCAAGCAAAGAGTATGAACTCAAAAGGTTGTATATTTGATTGATGAGAAGTGTTTTGTAAAAATAATGTTTAATACCACCCCTATTTATAGTACATAGGTATGGTCTTCAAAAATTACAAATAAGAACTGAAAAGGATTATGACAGCTTTAAGAAGCTAAAACTATATTTAACTAGACTACCTAAAATAAATGACTACATTCTTCAAGATAAATCTTGAATGAATATTGCCTTATCTAATCTTACCAAATCTAATTCTAATCAAATCGGAACTGAATATTCTAACACCTAAAATAAATGCATGACCAAAACATTAATTCTTCCAAGGCCAACATGGCTGAAGTAATGGGACTTATTCTAAAATAAAATAAATGATCACACTTCCTCATCAAAAAACCCAATGGGAAAAAGAGTATAGTGTTATCTTCTAAAAATCCTAATAAATAAAAAAATAAATAAAGAAACCTAATTCGTATCAATAATCATACTTCATAGATACTTATGCATAGTATCTTCTTAGGTGGATGATGTTCCAAGTGTGAGGGATCAGCCTGCCATCCAGTGTTTCCAGCTTGTAAGCTCCTTTCCCCAGCACCTCGGTCACCTTGTACTGGCATTCCCATTCTGCATCCATCTTTTTCTTTCCCATGACTCTGCTTGCTTCATTTTTCCTTAACGCGAGATCTCCCACTTTTAAAGATTCGGGCTTGAAATTGTTGTCGTAATGTTGCTCCATCCATGACTTGTACACGGCATCCTTTAGCGACGCTTTCTCCCTTAGTTCATCCAACCCTTCCAGGTTTTCACTGATTGCTTGGTTGTTCTCTTCTTAGTTCATTTTCTAGACTACTCTTCAGCTAGGCACAACAATTTTTGGCGAGATGATGGCCTCCGTTCTGAAACACAGCCTGTAGAGGGACTCCCCCGTGGCTGCTCTGGGTGTGGTTCTGTATGCCCAAAACACACTCACCAACTCTTCTTCCCATTCTCCTTTTGCTTGTCCCAACCATCTTTGCAGGCCTTGAACTATTGTCATGTTTGTCACCTCTGTCTGCCTGTTTGCCTACGGATGTGCTACTGGCGTGAACTGCTACCTTATGTTATGGCCAGTACACCAAGACCTGAAGGGCTCATTGGCGAACTATTTTCCATTGTCACTTACTATCACCTGTGGGATGCCAAACCTACACACAATGTTTTCCAGACGAATCTCATGATTTTCTTCTCGGTCACGCTTGCTACAACCTCTACTTCTATCCACTTTGTGAAGTAATCTATTGCCACCACCATAAACCTTTTCTTCCATGCTACCTCTAGGAATGGTTCTACAGTGTCAATCCCCCATTTGGCGAAAGGCCAGGGTGATCTCATGATGGTCATCCGTTCGGCATGGAGCCTCTACACCCTGGCATGCTCCTGACATTTATGGCATTCCTTGACCAATTTCTCTGCATCTGCCCTCATAGTTGGCCAGTAATAACCTGCTCGCATGGCTTGTAGCGCGACTGTCCTTGGTCCCTAATGGCTTCCACAACATCCCTCGTGTATCTCTCGAAGGACAATGTCTGCCAACTCAGGCTCTGCACATCTAAGCCACGACTCTGTATATCCTCTTTTATACAGCAATCCACTTTTCAAGGCATACTGCAATGCCTTTCTCCTAACCGGCCTTGCCTCCTTATTGTCTATAAGCAACGTCCCGTGTTCCGGGTAACCTCGGAGGGGCATTTTCCAGTTGGGAACCGCATTCTATATTGCCACCACCAGGCTCGTATCTGTTGACCTGTCGGCTAACTCCTCGACCAACACAGACTTGGTTATGTGTGTGTGTGCCGAGGATGCCAGCTTGCTAAGTGCGCTAGCTCTTGTGTTTTTGGACCTTGGTACCCTAGTGATGTCAAATTCTTCAAACCTAGCTTCCAGACTCCTAAGCTTGTCTCTATACTTCTTTATCGTTGACTCTCTGGTAGCATACTGGCCATTGTACTGATTAGCCACCAACATAGAGTCTCTGTGAGCTTGCAACCTCTTCGCCACCAACTTCTTGGCTATCTCCATGCCTGCTATCAGTGCCTTATACTTAGCCTCATTGTATGATGCAGAAAACTTGAGACGCAGAGTTGCTTCCATGCCTTCAGGATCTAATATTACTAAGCTTTCCTCTGTACCTTCTACCCCAGATGCTCTGTCCATATTCAACTTTTGTACTTTTGGCCTTGTCATGCCGCTTGTGCTTACCACCTGGGTTTGGTTCTGTGACTCTTCTAATGCCTTCATTTTTTCTTCCCTGGGCATTTCTACCAGGAAATCTGTCGTTACATACCCCCTTCATTGCCTTTCTTGGGGCGTATTAGATAGCATGTTCACCTAGTTCCAATGCCCACTTTGTTAGTCTTTAGGACAATAGCCAGCTTAGCCTCCTAGCAGCATAGACGACTGCCAGTGCTAGCTTCTCTTGATTCGTATATCCTCACTCCGGCCTCACTTACTAGCGCACCACTGATTACCTCCTCACTAACTACCACATACAAGTACGGGGTCTCCCTTTTATTTAGGCTATTTAAGGTGGGAAGATATTTCAGGTAGGCTTTAAGCTTTTCAAATGCTCTCTCTTGAGTTTCTCTCCACTGTATTGCACTTTTTTTGTCTACACACCCTTACAAGGTTTTGAAAAAAAAGAGAGTGCTCTCTCTGCTACCTAGGACATAAAACGGTCATGGCTGCCAGCTTCCCATTCGGGATTTGGACCTTCTTCACCATGCCCGATAACTTCATTTCTAAAATCACTTTAATCTTCTTTGGGTTTGCTCTCAACCCCTCGTTTGACACCATATGCCCCAGAAACTTCCCTGATCCTAAGCTAAACTGACATTTTGCTGGGTTCAGCCTCATTCCTATCTCCTTGAATCACAAAAGTGTTTCCCTAAAATCCTCCAGAAAGGTCTCATACTGGCTGATCTTTATGACCATGCCGTCCACATACACTTCTAGGTTTCTTTCGACATGCTTCTAAAAAATCTTGTCCACCACCCTCTGGTAGGTGGCCCTAGCATTCCTCAGGCCGAACGACATCATTTGGTTGCTAAAGGCTCATTTCTCAGTAATAAATGCAGTTTTTTTTCTATATCGCTCTCTAACATGGGGATTTGGTGGTACCCCTTATATGTAGTAAGAAAACATTTAATTGGATAGTTGGTTAGGGAATCTACCTTTTGGTCTATGACTGGCAGCGGGTACCAATCCTTAGGACAGATCTTGTTCAGGTCTGTGTAGTCCATGCAAATTCTCCAACTGACTTTCGCCTTTTTCATTAGCACCGAGTTGGCCAGCCAGGTCCGGTAGGGGATTTCTTACTAGATTCCTGCTATGACCAGTTGGCTAACCTTCCTGTTTACTGCCTCGCTTCTTTCCCTACAAAGCATCCTCCGCTTCTACTTTATCGGCTTGTGAACTGGATCCACTTTCAACTCATGGCAGCCCACATTCTTAGAAACTCCAGTCATATACTCCGATCTTCAGGCAAAGGCCTTCCTATTTTCCCTTATCACTGTTATCAGCTCGCTTTTTACGTTAGGATGGAGTGTTGCTCCTACTTGCACTGACTGGTCCCCGTTTACCTTCACTGTCTCTACTTCCACACTCAGTTTTGATGGGTCACCTCCGATTATGATCATCATGATAGGTCGAGGCTTGCTAACCTATTTTCCTTGGCTTCCACTGTTATCCTCTCGCTTGCGCTTACTGAGGGCGATCCTGTGACATTCCATAGCTTTATGCTGGTCTCCTTTAGCAACTGTTATTCCTCCCCTTATTGGGAACTTCAAAAGCAGGTGTAGAGTTGATACAAACCCCTTCAACAGTGTTACGGCTGGTCTGCCTAGTATCAAATTATATGAGTTGTTTGCCTTTGCAACTATGAACTCCATGTCCATCATTTTTCTCTTGTCTCTTTCCCCCACTGCCACATAGAGGAGTATGGTCCCTTGCGGCCATATTATCCTGTCTGCAAAATCCACCAACGGGGTCTCCGTTGGTTTCAACTTCTTCTTTGTGTTCTCATCTAGCTTCTCAAAACAAATCCAATACATGATTTTTGATGAACTTCCTCGATCTACATATGCTCGGTGGATCCTCTTGTCCATCACCCACACTGTTATTAGCACCGCATCTCCTCCCGCCGACCTATCTGGTATGGGGTCATTGGAGTCAAACGTTACTGCTTCGTTTGACCCAAACGTTATTGCTTCATTTGACCCAAACTTCCTTTCTGCCAGTGTTGGTTGCGTCGTTTGCCTACATTGTGCCTTTTGCTGAGACTCCATTCTTCCTCCTATGATGGAATATATGTCTGTTGCCGTAGCTGGACTGCTATATTCTGTTGAGGAATTCTCTCTTTGCCTTTTTCCCTGCTCCTCCCCAACTTCGTCTCTGGCAACCTCATTTCCCTTATCCCTCATGCACTTATGTCAGGGCTTCTTGCTCTACTGTGTCTATCCTGCTACCTTTGCTCTGATAGGTGGCCTTGTTATGGGCCCCCGGGCTCTTTGCCAAGTGTGCGAACTCACCACTCTGGACGCAGTCCTCAATATTATGCTTCTGATAGATGCAATCATTCATGTTATGGTCGTGATCATCGTGGTAATCACAAAATTGAGATTTATTCCTCTTTTTGGGGTCTTTCCTCATTTATGGCGGCACATCCAGTATACCATTCCATATGTACAGGGAAAAGATTTCTTTGGGTGCCTTGATGAGTGGTGTGAAGACCTTCTCTGATCTGTTGAACTTGTTGGGAACCTATTTTGGTGCGCTCCGCCCTCTTTGCCTTTCTGTCTCCATCTGTCTCAATCTGTCTCAGTCCTGCCTTGCCCCTGGCCGCCCTGTGTCTCCTTTCTTCTTCTGTCAGCTAGGTTTACCCTGTTAAAGTTCTCTACTCTGTTCATCAGCTCATCGATTGTCCCTGGTGAGTCCAGGTTGCAGTCCCTCAGCAACAGTTCATGCCTTAAGCTATTATGAACGTGTCGATGGGGAACTGGCTGCTCATTTCCCCTACTTGGTTCACCTTGTCGTTGAATTGCTTCCAGTACGCCGACAATGTCTCTACTGGTTTTCTCCTAAGTGTCAACCGCTCGGAACATGTCTTCTGAAATTTCTTCCTCTACATGAAACGTGCCAAGAACTTCTGCTCCAGCTGACTGAAACTGTTGATTGTCTCATCCTCCAGGTTCTTGAACCACACCCTGGTTGCTGCTGTCAAGGTGGTTTCAAACTCCTTGCACCAAATGGCTTACAGTATCGCAAAGGTAGCCATGTTGGTGAAAAATGTGTGCAAGTGGTCTTCCAGATCTTCTTTGCCATTATACTGCCCCAGGTTTATCGGTATCTTCAACTTTGGGTCTGTTGTGAACATCTGAATCCTCCTGGTGAAGGGAGAGCCCTTTCTCTCCTTCCTCGCTTCCTGCTTTAGCCCCCTGACCGGGGCCTTCCCCTTAGCATGTTCCTTCACCCTTGGTGGTGGCACATAGCCTTCCCGCCACTCGCGATCTTCTGCAATTTCTTCCTTCCTTGCTAGTACCTTCCTTCTGGAGTGGGCTCTTCTCCAGGCTGTCTCTGAGCCTTTCCCCTTCCTGTTAGGCTCCTCACTGTCTCCTTCTTGTTTAGGGAGCAACTCTGTCGGTTGCAGGCCTGGACTCGTCTTATCTCTCAGTTCTGGTAGTTTTCTATATCCTTCATCATTCCCAACATCTCGTTCTGAGATAATAGGAGATCCTGAAGTAACTCCGAGTTGTTTTCTATCTCCGTTGAGGTGCTAAGCTAGTGTTCTCTCTTATAGGCGTTAGCATCGGGGTCAAGTTATCCTCCAGATGCGCCACGTCCTCCATAACTACATGGTTGAACAGGTTTCCTACTGGTTGTGCCTCCATGTCGTTCAAGCTGCACTGATGCTAAAGATTATGCGATCGCCATAAACGGCGCCAATGTTGATACCAGAATTTTCTATCCAACTGTTCATGATCATCACAAACCTATAATGCTTTTGGACCTACAAGAGAGACAGACTAAGGTCAGGCTGGCAGGCGCAGGGTCGTGCCTACTCCAACGCTCCGGTCAGCCGTGTACATCATATAGGAGAATATCTTAGATGAATAGTGCTAAGATTGTAAAACCTACCTTGTTGAATGTGCATCTCCCTTATTATATGTGTTTTGGTGACTGATGGGACTCCTTCCATGTGTCATGTCCTATCAGCCACTTGCTGGTTTCGTTGGGACCTTCCTTGGGCTCCCTTACGCCATTGGGTCGAGCCACTTCCAAGCTGGGCCACATACCCTATACGTTATCAGCACCCAAGCAACACACATTTAGCCCAAGTGTGGTAGGGTTTCAAAGTTTTAAGTTGGAATATGGTAAGACAACCTTTTAATGGAGATCCAATATTGATTTTTGCATTGGATAACCAAGTTTTTAAGAAAATAATTAAACCCCTTCTAAATTGTCGAGTCATAGTGAAACCCTATTTAAATTTTCCAAGTGGAACCGATATTTTAGGATGACTCCCTCACCCTTAGCAGAAACAAGTATGATGGCAATTCAAAATATTGCAAGGGCAGACTAAATATGGAAAAATTAGATCCACAACTATATTACCCCGACTCAGATTCAGTATCGTATCTGAGTAGGGATTAGAAACAGTGAGACTCAAATTTTCCATTTTGACCGACACGGCGATTCGGTCAACTGAGTGTCTTAACTATTTTCTTTGACACGTCTACCCTATAAAGTGTTGTAAAATATATTTTGACACACTTATTTTATCATTTTATAAATAATCATAAATTTAATTAACTCATAAAATAAAATAAAAGTTGATAAATGAAAGCAACAATATAATTAAAAATTAAATTAAAATTTCAATGCTAGTAATAAAAGTCAAATCATGATAAAAACAAGCACTATTCTTAAGTGCTAATACATTCATTTTACGAATCAAACTTTCAAACGTTCAAACTCTAAAATAGACTAAATTATTTTTTTGATCTCTTACATATTGTGGAATACTTTATTTTGGTCCCCAAGGCCAATACCACATTTAATCAGCAATTAACATTCTGAAATTGATTTCTTTGGTCCCTAGGGGGGGTTTTCCGGTAAGACTAAATGATTTCCCAGTGTAATCATGGGTATTTTTGTAATTTTACATGTTAAAAATATTTTAAATTAAAATTTTCTTTCTTTTAAAATTTTCTTTGGTTCTGGGTCGGATTCCTGGTTTAAAATTGGGTGAACCATCTGGTTAGCTGTCCAGACCCAAGCTAGGGTTTCCCGTCCTACCGTTCGCCACCAGCATCATCACCGTCGGGCTTGCCGCCACTGTGAAGCTTCGATGTCAAGCTAGGGTTTCCCAAGCGGGGCTCCTCAAATCGCATAGATGTCAAGCTTCAATTCGAAGCTTCGATTTTAAGCTTTGGAACAAAGGGAATGAGGTAGGAGAAGTTTCCTCCTAAACCTTTATTCTGCCGCCACCGATAGAGAAGAGGAATTCTCCATCGGTCCTTATTACAGGGTAAAGAGGAATTCGATGGTGTTCTTATTCCACCAGGCGGGGACAAAGGTGGCGGAGAAGAGGGTCTGGGTCGCTACCATCACTTTTTCGGCAAAGAGTTCAAAAAGCTCGAATTCTTGGCTGTAGCTTGAAAATGCAGCAGCTCTACATATTGTTAACCCCCACCCGAAGAGACTGAATTCTATGGCCTCGGGAAGCAGTTCTCCATTTCGGTAGGGCATCCGGCACCGGTGTTTTATGGCCCTGTTGCCGGAGCTATAATGATGGTGGACTAGTAGTTCCTGGCCTTTTCTAGCCTTTTATTTTTTTTAAACCCAGGGGTATAATGGTCATTTTACATGTTTTGACCAATTTTACCATTGAATTTATTTAAAACCCACCTCTAGGGACCAAGGAAATCAATTTCAGAATGTTAATTGCTTATTAAATGCGGTATTGGCCTTGGGGACCAAAAGAAGGTATTGCACAATATGTAAGGGACCAAAAAATTAATTTAGTCTCTAAAATATAAGCCAATTAAATTCAAACTTATTACTACCTTTAATGCCGTCAAAATATAAGCAAAAAAATTTACAATTTCAAAATGTGAGCTAATCCACATAATACTCGTACAAAATTCAAAATTTCAAACAACCACATGTCATATAACTTCACCTTATCATCTGTAACATAGTATTATATGTGTGTGTGTGTGTGGAAGAGTTTAATACACACCTTATTTGTAAACCAATTTGTACACTAAATCTCAACCATCCATCTAACGTAATCTAAATATTCTAATTTGTTTTTACTAAAAATAGAATTAAGGAATGAGTGAACTATATCAGATGGATCGTTAGGATTGGTGTACAAATAAGGGTATGTATTGAACCCTTCCCATATACATACATATATACACACATATACATACTTATATACACACATATACATACTTATATACACACATATACATACATATATACACATATATACATACGTATATACACCTATACATACATATATACACACACATATATATACATATTATTTTTTTTCTTATTATATATAACATTGTGATCGTATTCTAGATATTCTTATTATATATACATATATTATTGTGTTGTTATTCTTTTATATAATCTTATATTGTATTAGGCAAAGTCTTGGGAAAGACCGCATTTTCATATGCTTATGGAAAGATGGAATTTGACTAAAATAATAAAAGGTAAAAGGTCTTAGTTGCAATATTAAAATTTATTATGCAATGTGTAGTGGTTTTAAATTTCATAACCCGATTCATGCAACCAAAAAGTTTTATCTTTGTTTCTTCTAATTTGCACTTTAAACTTTGGTCTTTCCAAGACTTATGGAAAGATCGTCTTTCAAGAGACGGACTCATTGTATTATTATGAAACACCCCCAAACCCCTACACATGTTTCGGGTTAGGTTTGAGCGTGCTACCAAAGGGCCAGCATTAACGAGCAATCAAAGTTCATGCGGAAGCGATTTAGTTAAATTCAAAAACCTAACTTTACTATTACAATGACCGAATTATTACAGGTGTCAAATGAAAGTTTCACCTAACTATTACAGATTCAAGATTCACGTTAAAAACCTAATAGTTTATCCAGGGTCTTTATCAAACGAAGTAAAGACAACAAGCACTCTTCTCTTACTGTTCTTCTTCACCTCAAAATGGGTTGTTTAACTAGGGTAAGCTCCTTGCTTAGTGAGGTCTCATCGCCAGTATTTACCCAGTTGAGTTTTAGTGATCACAGAATAACAATTAACAATTAACAACTAGCCACGTATGTCCTAGCACACAGAAAAAGGATATGGGTGGTTAATGTCGAGTTGCTGCCAAGTGCCTATATGGCAACTGTGACTAACATACACGACATAACCCAGTCAGTGATGTCCGAAGGCTATCAGTTCAGAATTCACTTTCCCATTCACGCTGGTGTTCAGTTATGAGCTCGTATCAGTCAGGTGGTTATGCTACCATACCAAACTCTACATGTAGCCATTCAAATCAGACGGTCCGGTCAGTACCGTTCCCCACCGACTTTGACCAAACTACAATCGCTCCAGGGCCCCTGAAATTCACAAACAGGTAATCAGTTAGCAGGTAATTCAAGTTTGACACGGCAAGATAAAGTGCAAGCCGGTCATCAGAGCAGTATATGATTCAAGTTTGACACGGCAAGATAAAGTACAAGCCGGTCATTCACAGAAAATATCAGAGCAGTTCAAGAGTTCAGTTTCATGATAATCTAGTACAGTATGATGAAATACACACTTAATTCAACAGTCAGTAAATACCATCATTTGAGTGTAACCATCATATCTCTCTCATGGTTCGAGTACCGAGTAGAAAGGTTCAAGTATCATATTTCAAGTACCGGGGTTCGGGCAGATGAGTTCGAGTACAGGGGTTCGAGTACTCACAGTGCGAGTAGTTGGGTTCGAACACGGGAGGTTCGAGTACATAATTTGAGTGGAGAAGGTTCAAGTGGTGTGGGTATCAGGTGGTACCGATTCGAGTGGTAAGTGGTACCAGTTCAAGTGGTGAGGTTCAGTTAGAGAGATTTTAAAGGTACGGGTTCAGTTGTTGAGGTTTGAGAGGTAAGGTTCTAGTGGCACTAGTTCGAGAGGTAAGGTTGGAGAGGTGAGCTCATAAAGGTTTCAGTGGTACTAGTTCGAGAGGTAAAGGTTTCAGTAGTACTAGTTCGAGGGGTAAGGTTCGAGGGGTACAGTTCGAGAGGTAACAGTTTCTATGATATTAGTTTGAGAGGTACTGGTTCGAGAGGTGAGTTCAGGAGAGACAGTTCGGGTGGTACAGTTTGAGGGATACAGTTTTGAGGGTACGGTTCAGGAGGTACAGTTTGAGAGGTACTGGTTCAGGAGAAGGTTTCGAGAGGTAAGATTTTAGGGCACTAGTTTGAGGGGTAAAGGTTTCAAGGTACTAGTTCGAGGAGTAAAGATTTCAGGGTACTAGTTCAAGGGGTAAAGGTTTCAGGGTACTAGTTCGAGGGGTAAAGGTTTCAGGGAACTAGTTCGAGATATAGGTTTGAGGTGTACTGATCCATAGGTAAAGGTATTAGTAATACTAGTTCGAGAGATACAGGTTTCCAGTGGCGGTTCGAGAGGTGTGGTTTTCAGAGGGGGGGTTCGAGAAGTGAAGTCTTTCAGTGGGTTTGATAGGTGAAGTTTTCAGTGGGAGGTTCAAGAGGTGAAGGGTTCAGTAGGGATTCGATAGGTGAAGTTTTCAGTGAGGTTCGAGAGAAGAAGTTTCTCAGTGAGGTTCAAGAGGTGATGGTTTCAGTAGGGATTGACAGGTGGGATTTTCAGTAGGGGTTCGAGAGATAAAGTTGTAGCAGGGGTTTGGGAGGTAGAGTTTTGGCAGGGGTTCGCGAGGTAGTGTTTTGGCAGGGGTTCGAGAGGTAGAGTTTCAACAATAGGGTATCTAGAGGTAGAGTTTCAACAGGGGGTTCGAGAGGTAGTGTTTTGGCAGGGGTTCGAGAGGTAGAGCTTCAACATGGGTCCGAGAGGTAGTGTTTTGGCAGGGGTTCAAGAGGTAGAGCTTCAACAGGGTTCGAGAGGTAAAGTTTCAGCAGAGGTTCGAAAGGTGGAGGGTTCAGTTCGAGTGAGTCTGGTTCTGGTGGCATTATATATATACATATATATATATATATGTGTGTGTGTGTAAACATAAACTCAGATTTTAACTCAATTCGTGCTAGGGTGATGCAACACTAACCCTAGTTAAACTTGGCTTGACAACCGCCGCTTCTACTTCACTGCTTAACCTTCTGAATTTTGGTACTCAGAGTGTCTTAAGGCTGTAGGTTTTGGGGAGGATATCACTGATATTTATGCTAAGTAAAATATATGGTTCTGACACCTACCCAACCTAAAATTTTATCATGTAAACCTTAAGCCTACTTGCCCAAAATTACTTTCGACAAACTTCTTTACGTCTGTCGGTCATTTCTTCCCGGTAATACCACTTGCCCCAAAAAATTTACTTTGGATAATTTTTCACATCCATTGCCAGCTTTTCCTTTATGGCAATTTCTTGCATTTAATTATTCCTTTGCTCATTTATTTGCTTATTATTGTCATATAATATACTCCCTCTGTTTCTCTAAGAGTTGCACACTTGCCTTATTAGATTTTTTTTAAATGACACTTTCCATATTTGGCAAAATTCCTACAATCTCATCCACTCATTCTACTTTTTACTTTCTACACTCAATTTCAACCTCTCATTTTCTTCACATTAATCCAAGAGCCTAAACCTAGTGTGCCACTCTTAGTGAAACGGGGGGAGTATATATATATATATATGTATGTATGTATGTATATGTATGTATGTATGTATATATGTATGTATATATGTATGTATGTATGTATGTATATGTATGTATGTATGTATATATGTATGTATGTATATATGTATTTTTTTATTTTTTAAAAAAACCATCCGAGGATGGGGGGAATAAATTTGGCTCCCCTGACCAAAGAGAGTGAGCCTTAATAGGCGCTAAAAGTCATGATACATCGTAGTTTACAAGAAGATCATCCAATTGATGATCCCAGAGCTAAATTAAGCTCCTGAAGCAAAACAGCACTTGCTTCCAAAAGCGGTATTTCCACCCTAACAGACAAGAACAAAAACATCTGGCTAATAATGAAAAAACTAGCTAAATCACCAAGTAAGTCACCATCTCGCTGGTACATTGCAAACATGTCGGAGAAACGAGAATTCGAGACTCCTATTTATCAACGATGTGCCAGCCGAGAGGACCAGAGTGTTTGAATTCCCGAGTAGCAGCTTCAAGTATCAGTTGAGGAGTTAGGGGCCAGTAAACCTCCTTTGCTTGAGATGTGGACTCCTTTGCAATAGGTTGCTCAGAAAATCTTCTCCTTCGGTTGATTAGGCATTTCGGCTACAGAATCTGGACCAAGTTTGTGCATTCCACATGTGCTCTCAGCTGAGATGTGTTGAGTTGTGGCTGAAAAAATTTTCTCCCCCTTCTTTGTGCTTGCATCCAAATCTGAAATAAAGAGGAAGGGAACCAGCAGTACTTGGAATATTTATAGAGTAACTACTTATTCACAGCCAGAAGTAAATCGTTTGAGCTAAACAAGTAGAGAGTTTTCTAACTAAAGAGAACTTGGATCCCTACTTGATTCAATACGAAATGTCGGAAAACTCATGCAATCAAGTGCTAGTAAACCTTTGAGAAATAGAGGGATAGAACAGAGGTCTAAATTCCCCCTGTAGGAGGTTTTCCCTTTCATATTTTGCCAAAAAATCAGTGGCCAAATTTGCTTCTTTAGGTATGTGTTGAATCCTTATAGAACCCTATATTATATTTAAAGCACTGCACATGGAAAAGACTCTCCAAGGGCAGGAGAGAGGGTTCTGGATGCCCCTAACCGCATATAAACTATCTGATTCAATTAAAACATTCTCTAATTCAAGTTCTGAACAGATGTTATATCCACTTTGTATAGCAATCACTTCAGCATGTAAGGGTGATGGACAGTGGAAAGTACTGACTTTCATTTTAACCACATTTCCATGCCTATCTCTCACAATTGCAGCAGCAGATGAAAAGCCTCCAGGAATCCATGAGGCATCTGTGTTGATTTTATAACCTTGTATAGGTTTCTCCCAGTGGACCTTAGAGATAACATTTTTCTGTTTTTGTAATATATGAGGTACAATGTTATCCTGAATCCAATGCCTATGCTTATACTTATTTCCTATTAGGTTATGTGTTGTAAATATTTGATACATCGAATCTTTAATTTCAGAAACACAGGCATCGTGTGAGAAAGGTCTATTTTCAAAGATAAGTTTGTTCCTATAGGTCTATAATGTCCAAATTGTAACCAATAGAGCTGCAATGATAATGTTTCTGTGTATTCAAGAATCAGCTCTAAAGGATAAGTAAAAGTGCACCCTACTTTTTAAATCCCTAAATTCTGTGCATGGTAGCCTCAGTAAGGTATGTACACTATGCCAGACAGCAGTTGAGGAATTGCAAGAATTGAAAAAATGATCCACACTATCACAACTGTTCTTGCAAATAGGACATATAGAAACAACAGAAAACCCCATTCTTCTTAAGATGTTATCAAATGGAAGTATATTGTTTAGGGCTCTCCAAAGTAAAATAGACATCTTTCTAGGTAAGAAAGGAGACCAAACCTTTTTGAAGTGTTGAATTAGAGGGCCTCTCTGTCTTAGAGCATTATAAGCCGAGCTTACAGTGAATTTTCCATCAATTGTGGGGGTCCAAACCAGTTTGTCTTCGTGACTGAATTCCAGCTTTGTTTCCTGCAAAATAAGAATGATGTTGGTAGCCAGATGTGGCTCCAGAATTGGTATGAGAGCTGTTTTGTTATTTAAAAAATCCCTGAGAGAGATAGACTGAAAAGGAATGTCAATATCCTCTGGCCAGATATAAAATAGTGCACCATTGCCACTCCAATTAGCACTCCAAAATGAGCAGTCACCCCTGCCAAAAATCACTCTGGACATACTGTTTGCCACAGCTGTTATTTTTGTGATCCTACCCCATATGTGAGATTTTTTGTAAGAAACTGGCAGAGTCCATAAAAGGTTTGACCATTGAGTGTTATTAATTTGTAGCTTCCACCATAATTTACTAGAAAAAGCTTCTACTATAGCATTTAAATCCCTGAATCCTAGACCATTTTCTTCCACTGGAAAACTCATTCTTTTCCAAGACCTCCACCTTTTCCTTTCAGAGAGATCAGTTTTACCCCAGAATAGATCCGATGCCAATTTTCCCATTGTTTTTAAAACTGTCCTTGGAGGTTTTAATACTCCAAAAATGTGTGTTGGGATAGAATGCAAAACATGATTAATCAAAACTATTTTACCAGCTGAACTCAACCACCTGTTTTTCCAAATGTTTATCTGTTTCTCCATTCTTTCAATTACTGGTAAATAATGCACCTTTAAATTATGACCTATAAAAATAGGAACACCAAGGTATTTGAATGGAAAAGAACCTTTCACCATCCCTAGTATTCTCCTAACAGACTGAGAGTACTGTGGAGGTGCCTTATGAGAGACAAAAAATTCAGATTTTGAAAAGTTTACTTGTTGACCCGAAGTCTCCTCATAGGCATTTAGAAATAGTTTGAAACGCTTTAAATTTTTTGTCTCCGTATTCAAGAAAACAGCAGTGTCATCAGCGTACATGAGGTGAGTAAGGGGTGTACAAACATTTGGGAGGCTAAAATATGTTAAGTATCCCGTGGTGAACAATTTCTTTAGACCCCTCGAAAAAGCCTCTGATAATATGTTATACAGGAAAGGAGATAAAGGATCTCCTTGCTTGATCCCCCTAGAAGAGCTAAAGAAACCTGTTGTTACCCCATTAATTAACACAGAGAAATTGACAGCAACAATATTATGCATAATAAGTCTCACAAATTTCCCATGAAAACCAAACCGAAGGAGAATAGAGTTTAGAAAAGACCAAGAAACTCTGTCAAAAGCCTTTTGCATATCGAGTTTAACTATGAGATTTGAAATCTTAGTTTTTCTGGACAGTAATCTGGTCATTTGCTGCATTAGAATCACATTATCCGAAATATCCCTCCCTTTCATGAATGCACTTTGTTCAGCTGAAATCAAGAACTGCATTAAAGGTTTGATCCTTTCCATTAAAAGTTTTGAGAAAAATTTGTTAACTAAGTTGGATAAACTTATTGGCCGAAAATCAGCAAATGTATTCGGAATAGGTTTCTTTGGGATTAAAGTGAGCCAGGTAAATGGCTTTTGGGATTGTTCCATTATGTAAAAAATCATTTGCAGCTTCTAATAAATCTTCCTTAATGGATTCCCAGAAAGAGGTAAAAAAAACACCTGAGTAACCATCAGGGCCTGGTGCACTTGATTTGTTAAGATCAAAAACAGCATATTTCAATTCCTGAGAGCTGAAAGGAGTAAGCAAAAGGCTGTTCTGTTGTTCGTTTAAAACTGTTGGGATTTCTGCCAAAAAATTATTAAAGTGAGTTCCCTTTTTTTGTGAGACATCCTCTGTAAGTAGTTCCTGATAAAATCTTACACCCTCCTCTTTAATTAGGTTTGGATCAGATATCCATATTCCTTTTCCATCTTTTATTTTTCCTATTCTGGCTCCGGCTTTTTTTTCTCTGATTGTGTGATGGAAATACTTAGTGTTTGCATCTCCGTGTTCTAACCAATTTAACCTAGCCCTTTGCTTCAGGAAAATGTTATGTTCCTTTTGAACTATGAGAAGAGTGTCTTTAGATTTCATGAGTTCCATTAAAACTGATTCATCATGTGTCTGCTGAAACATTATTTCCAATTCATTTACTTTTTGATTCAGATTGAACTAGATTTTTATTAACATTGCCAAATGTGTTTTTGTTCCATTCCTTAATTACAAGCTTCGGTCTCTTTAGTTTATGAACAAACCTTAGCATACCAGTTAGGGGGGAGAATAGATTCCAGTTAGATTCCACTAAATCTTTAAAATCTGTCCTATTTGTCCACATTTCCTGGTATCTAAAAGGTCTCGGAGCCATTTCAACTGCTGATTGGATAGATAGTAATAGTGGAGAATGGTCAGAAGTCATCCTGTTAAGAACTTGTATGGAACTGTTTGGGAATATATCTAGCCATTCTAAATTACTAACACCTCTGTCTAGTCTTTGAAATTGAAGATCCTTACATTTGCCCCTAAATCTGTTATTACTCCAAGTGAAAGAATTACCTACAGTTGGGATTTCATGCAAGTCCATAGTGGTTAGAAAGTCATTAAATTGATTCATACTTTTTCTAAGTGTTGACTTTCTACCTTTATATTCAGAGACCGAAGTTACTGTATTGAAATCTCCTATGTATATGGATGGATCAGATGTTGATGCTTTTAAATCAGACCATAAAAATTCCCTCAACTGTCTATGTACACTAGCATAAATAAAGAAAATATTCCAGTTTACAGAGGAGGCAGTGTCTGTAACTTTAGCCTGTATATACTGATCAGATTCTTTTAAAATGTCTAGACTGAAAACATGATTCCATAGAATCCAAATTTTAGCATGTTGGGCATAGAGAGCATTACTATAACCAAGTTGATGCTTCAAAGTACTTAAATTTTGTTTGTCATGCCATGGTTCAATTAAGCATAGTATGTCTATCCTATGTTTCAATTTTAGAGCCTTTATCCTATCCAGAGAAGAACCATAACCCCTAACATTCCACACTAAAATATTTCCTATTTTTGTGTAATGTATCATTTAAAACTAGGGGGGTTGCTTTTTGTGATGATCTTAGTTTCCTTTGTTTTGGCACTGTGACATTACTATTTTTGCCTTTTTTATCTTCACTTTTCCTCGACTTATCTGTTGAAAAGTTACTTACCTTCGATTGAATTGCCTGTACTACATCCTCGGAGGGAATTTGATCTTGGCTAATAAGACTTGGTACTGGAACTTCAAGAGCACTCTTTGCTGCCTCAGTTGTTTGGTCATCTGAATCTTGCTGAGCTGCGTCAGGAGTGGATAAGCTTGTCACCATGATTTCTATTTTTTCTGCATCATTCTGGGATGCCACTGCCTCTTGTGATTCCACAGACTCATGGAAGATGTCCACAGCTTCATCCTCTTGGACAGCTGAGTCCTCATCCTGTAGATCAATTAAGGTATGGAAAGCATTTGATATGGTAACCATATTATTTTTTGTTATCTCTTCCTGGATGGGTGGGAGTTCAGTTTGTTGAGATTTCTTCCTCCAAAAAAGATTTGTGATAGGTTTAGAGATATCATCTAGAGAGTAAAAAGGCTTTCTTTTAAACTGACTAGGTCTGAGTGAGTTAGTATTATTATGCGGAAGAGAAACAGATTTCAAATTCTGAATTTGGAACTCAGTTTCTTTTTGTGAGACGGATAGATTAGATTGACCTTCCATATCCACTGATACTTTAGGATCACTAACTCTGTTTTTCTGATTGTCAACCGTTTGAATATCTTCAAGTACTTCAGATTGTCTACCCTTGTTTGCCTTGATATTAGCTTGATTTTTACTACTTTTCCTCAGTTCAGGGTGCAAAAAATTACAATTTGACTGACTGTGACCTATAATTCTACAGTGAGTGCAGTACAATGGCAACTGATCATATTCTATTGGATAGTCCGCAACCTTATTGCCAATGCCTACCACTATTGAATTAGGGAGCTGAGATAAAAGGTTTACTTCTACACAGACTTTAATTGCCGAAGGCCTTAGAGCATTTGTTGCAGCATCCATTTTGAGAAATTTTCCTATTTGGCTGCTAATGCCTATAATTGCCGAAGTATTATAAAAATGTAAAGGTAGTTGATGGAAGGTTACCCATGCTGGAACCACAGATGATTCAGCAGTAGGTGAGAAATCGGGAGTCCACTTCTGGACCTTCATTGCTGCTCCATGAACCATCCATTGACCTTTCATCCAGCACCGTTGGTAATCTTCATTATCCTGAAAACGAATAAGAACATGTCTGTAATCAATAGATCCCAATTGAAAATTTGCTTTAAACCCTATTGATTTAAAAGCTGACAACAGTTTCTCCATTGGGGGTTTTCCTCTGTTGAATTTTCTGACTAAAGCGTTCTGATAGTGTAAGGCCAAAAGCACGCCTTCCTCGGGAGGAAGGATGAAAGCTAATTTGCCCTTATATTAAGTGATTGGGTGTAGATTGGGCGTGTCAGGGAGGGAGGATAAGAGTGGTGCTGGTTTTGAATTCAAAGCTTGTAAGAAGCTCTTTTGTGTGGACGGATGAGGTTCAATGGTTTGGTTAGGCGTCAGAGACGCCATGGCCGAGAACCAGAAGAGAAAAAGAGCCGTTCAGAGCGAGGAAGAAAGACGATGAAAGAAAAACGGTAAAGAAATTTTGTGAACAGTAGTAAGTGTGTGTTTCGCACGTCAGAATCGCACACAGATGATCAGAATCGCACACTAAACTCTTGATTATATGTATGTATGTATATATGTATGTATGTATAATTATGTATATTTGCTTTTTGGTAATTTCTCTTACTTATGTATTTATTTACTTATTATTATTAGTATCATTATTATATATATATATATATATTTATACATATACATATATTTTTTTCGGAAAAATATAAGGAAAAATTGGAATATTGGATAAAATTTAATTTTTACATGTACTCTAATTCCATTTCGATAGGGGTTTTCACAATCTCAACCCCCCCCTCTCCTTAATGAATTTCGTCCCCAAAATTTCCATTTCCGGCAAAAAATTATGGGTAATTATTCTTCATTTCAGTTTCCAAATCCCATGTTGCTTCCTCGATCTTTTGATTTCTCCATAACAACAAGACTATAGGAATCTCCCTAGTTCGCAAGGTTTTGATTTTTTTATCCAATATCTTCACGGGATTTTCCTCGTACATTAGCTTTTCATTCCCTGCTAAGTCTTCATGGTTTAACATGTGTCCGAGGTTAGGGTGACACTTTTTCAGAAGTGACACATGAAAAACATTGTGTAATTTCCCCAAGTGGCTAGGTAGGTTAAGTCGATACACAATTGGCCCGACTCGCTGCACTATCTCGAAAGGACCAATGTACCTAGGATTCAGTTTTCCTTTCTTGCCATGCCGGACTAGACCCTTGTGAGGGGTTACCTTCAAAAACACCTGGTCACCCACTCCAAACTCCAAATCCCTCCTCCGATGGTCCGCGTAACTCTTTTATCGATTTTGAGTCGTCTGTAGGCATTGCTTTATCAATTTGACCTTATCCACGGATTCCTCAATCCAAGGTATATTGGCCACTGGAAAAAAAAGTTTCTCTCACACTTCGTCCCAAAAGAGGGGTGTCTGACACTTCCTACCATAGGGACGAATGATAACTATTGTTATAAGTGAATTCTACCAAAGATAAATGAGTGTCCCAACTTCCCCCGAAATCCGTAGAACAGCTTTGGAGCATGTTCTCCAAGGTTTGAATTGTCCTCTTTGACTGCCCATCTGTTTGTGGACGGGCACTTGTACTAAAGTTCAATTTGGTTCCCAAAGCTGCTTGCAGTTGCCTCAAAAAATGGGAAGTGAATCTTGGGTACCTATCGGATAAAATAGTTATCGACACCCCATGCAATCTTACGATATCCCGGATGTATAGGAAAGTCAATCTTTCCAAGGAGTATTTAACGTTGATCGCTAGGAAATGAGCTGACTTGGTCAACCTATCAACCACCACCCATATTGCGTCAAAATTCTTCGATGTGAGTGGTAATCATCACAAAGTCCATTGTGATGTGATCCCACTTCCATTCGGGAATCTCCAATGGTTGTAACAACCCCAGTGGTTTCTAATGCTTGGCCTTGACCTGCTGGCACACTAAACAACGTGTTACATATTTGGCTATGTCCCTTCTCATATTATCCCAACAGTACCAATGTTTCAGGTCTTGGTACATTTTGGTCCCCCCTGGGTGTACCGTAACTTGGATCGGTGAGCTTCTTCCAACACTCTTTGGGTGATTGCAGAATTTTGGGGTAGACAAAGTCTACCTCTACATGTCAATATTCCTTCACTTTCACTTCAAAGTTTGGAAACTTCCCTTCAGCGATAAGCTTTTTCTTCTTCACCAATGATTAATCTAACTCTTGAGCCTCCTTAATCTCGGTGGGTAAAACCGTTTGTACCCTTAGATTGAAGAATACAAGTTGGTCAGATTTAGTCTCACATTCCCAATTCTCTGCCTGTGATAACATCTCTGTCTCCTTTATCCAGATATGTGCCAAATTCACCTTCCGACTTAGCACGTCTGCCACCACATTCGCCTTGCCAGGATGGTAATTGATTACACAGTCATAATCCCCCAAAAAATCCATCAATCGACATTGGCGCATATTCAGGTCCTTTTGGAAAATAGGCACTTCGGGTTCTTATGATCTGACATTACTTCGAACGTGACTCCATATAAGTAATGTCGCCACTTCTTTAAAGCAAACACTATTGTGGCTAGTTCTAGGTCATAGGTGGGGTAATACCTTTCATAAAGTTTTAACTTCCGAGATGCATAGGCAATCACGTGGCCCATTTTCATCAATACGCACCCTAAACCATCTCCTGGAGCATCAGTATATACTATAAATTCATCATTTCCCTCAGGTAGAGCAAGGTTTGGGGTAGTGGTCAGACGCATCTTCAATTCTTGAAAACTGGATTCAGTCTTCTCATTATATTCGTACTCAACTCCTTTCTAAGTTAAACAGAATAAAGGGGATGCTAAACTTGGCGTACAACTTGTGCTCCTTCAGCAGTTCTAATACCTTCCTTATATACTCTTCATGCTCCTGCTGAGATTTGGAATAGACTAGGATGTCATCAATGAAGATGACAACAAACTCGTCTAGGTATGGTTGAAATACTCGATGCATGAGGTCTATAAACGCCGTTGGTGCATTGGTTACTCCAAATGGCATTACCAGGAACTCATAATGACCATATCGAGTATTGAAAGTTGTCTTGGGTATGTCTTCCCTCTTCACTCGTAACTGGTAGTACCCTTGTCGCAAATCCAGTTTGGAAAATATGACTGCCCCTTGGAGCTGATCAAACAACTTCTCAATAATGGCAAGAGGGTATTTATTCTTAATTGTCACATTATTTAAGCCTCAATAATCGATACACATATAAAGAGAACCATCCTTCTTCTTAACAAACAATATCGGGGCTCCCCACGGGGAGGTACTCGGTTGAACGAATCCTCGATCTAATAAGTCTTCGAGTTGTAGCTTCAACTCCTATAGCTCTAGCGGCGCCATACGATAAGGGGTTTGAGAAATGGGTGGGGCTCCTGGTACTATATCAATAGTAAACTCAGTCTCCCTTTCATGAGGTAAACTTACTAGTTCCTCTGAGAATACCTCAGGGAAATCTTGGACCACAGTTATATCTTCTCCCTTTAATTGGTCCACTGGATTATTCAAGATATAAGCCAATATTCTAGTTGCTCCCGTACAAATCATTCATCGGGCTTTGACTCCCACACAAGTAATGAGGGGGATCTCTTCCTTCCTACATCTACTTTAATCGGAAGTTCCCCGGGTCGACATAGCTTAACTTCCTTCATATGACAATTTAACTGGGCATGATTTTTAGCAAGCCAATCCATACCAAGTATCACCTCATATCCTTTTAAAGGTAAAGCAATTAAGTCTATGGGCAATTCCCAACATCTTACATTTACCTCACAGTTTCTACATACACGTCCAGTTAGGATTTTAATATCGTATGTGGGAGTGCTAACTTCCAATTTATAGGGTAAGTCCTCTATTTTCTCTTCCATGTTCTCAAGAAAGGAGTAACTAGCAAAAGAATGAGAAGCACCAGGATCAATCAAAACTTTAGCTATTACCCAGGATAGGAAGGGTACCTTCAATGACCTCAGTCGAAACTGGGGCTTCACTATCTCCCATCGCGTATACACGAGCCTACACTTTTGGTTGACTAACTCTACTTGCTCTTCCTTTCTGAGCAGGTTTGGCGACTGATGCTTGGGATCCCATGGGTTGCGACAAGTGACTTGGCTGAGCTTGCGAGTATTCGGATATCCTATGTTCAGAACTTTCACACTGTAAACATTTGTTTGCCCTCTTCTAGCAATCATTCTCATCATGGCCTCCCTTTCCACAATACGTGCAATGCACTTGAGTTGTTCCTCTCGAGGCAATGCTTGAGCTCCTTGTTGTGGTCAAGGGTCGGGATGTGTCTCTCCTAGGAACTTTGTTTTGCTCCAAGTTTACTCCATGTGGGCCGGGGATGTATACTGATTGGGACTTCACATTTGTCCTTCTTGATTGGTGCATGGCTCATAAGGCATTCTTGGTTTCCTCCACTCTGCAAGCAGATTCGATGGCTGCAGCAAAACTGTTTTGATAGGTCGGGGCTAGGGCATCCTTCAATTTAAGCATTAACCCTTGGATAAATCTCCTCTTGCATTCCTCATTAGTCGAGACCATCTTCTCTGCAAATTTAGAGAGTCGGGAAAACTTTGCCTCATACTCTGTTACACTCATCATTCCTTATTTCAAGTTTATGAACTCCACTTCTTTCCTTTCGATAACTAGAGGTGGAATGAACTTTTTCTTAAATTCCTTTTTCAAAATTCTTCCAGGTCCTAGGAGTTTCCTCCATGTCCCACTTCCTTTGTATTATGTTCCGCCAATCTAGTGTGGTGCCTTCTAATTGGAATATAGCGAAATTCACCTTCCAACCATTCGCATATCCCAAGGCTAGGTTCGAGCCATTGTTTCGATCCAATTTTCAGCGACTTCATCATCTGGGCCACCGTTGAACCTGGGTGGATCAAACTTCTGGAATCATTCCAAGGTCAAGTCCTCTGTCTCTGGCCTATGACTTTGATCCCTGATCGGAGATCGAGCTCGATTGTCTCTCTCTATCATGCGGCTCAAAATTTTGATAACCTGAATTGCGAATAATTCCATCCCAGCGGTTGGGGATTCCGTCCCACAGGTGAGTTTAAACTTTCTCCTTGTTCCCTTTCCATTGTCCTATACTCAATAAGTTAGTTCCATGGATTGAACCAATCTTCATTTGGTTACCTAACCAAAAGAATATGATTCACAAAATTTTTTTATAACATCACAAAAAAATTTACAGTAGTTATAGCTTCATTATAAGATATTTGCGATAAAAATTGGGACTTGCTTCTTGTTCTAATATCTATCTTACAAATGGATGTAAGCTTTCCCCTAAAAGTCAGCTTCCAATTCTAATCAACTCTTAAATCCTTGGCAGAGTCACCTCCTTCTTCTTGCTCAACTCAGGGTACGCTCGGTCCATTAAATTGTCCTGTAATGTGGCGAGAGCTTGCTCCATCGTGCCTCGAGTCTCTCTAATATGCCTCCAACGTGATTCCATTGGTTGTCGACGATAGGCGGTCAGGCCTCCCTGTAGTTCTTGGGCATTTACCAGGGCTAAGTCTACTTGTCAAAAGACTTATTGTCGCTCTGCATCCCATTGTCCAAGCTCCCTACTTCTTTGATTCCTCAGTCGATTGTTTTCGACGACCGCCGTATTTGCCCTTGTCTTTTCTGCGTTATCACGCAGATATTGTTCCCACATTGCATCTCTCATTAATTTTTCTTGGGTCTCGAGGCTAAGGACCCTGCCCATTAATTCCGCCCACTACATGACTAAAGCGTGCACAATATAATTTGGGTAAGCGTGAGTTTCTATCCATTGAGGATTGTTTATTATTTCCGTCCAAGGAAGAAACTTTTCTGGGAATGCTCCGTAATGTCTTTTCACCTCAATAATTTCTTGAAAAGCATTGCTCGCAATCTCTACGTTATTGTCCATCTATCGACATAACAAACTTATTAGCTTGATAATTTATTCACAACTAACCCCCCTTACTGAATTCACAGTTCATTTAGTTTCTTCTAGAATCGTTTATTAAGGTAAGTATGAATTTGCCTTTACTTAGTTTGAGAATGCTCTGATACCACATCTGTAACACCCCCAAACCCCTACACATGTTTTGGGTCGGGTTTGAGTGTGCTACCAAAGGGCCAGTATTAACGAGCAATGAAAGTTTATGCGGAAGCGATTTAGTTAAATTCAAAAACCTAACTTTACTATTACAGTGACCGGATTATTACAGGTGTCAAATGAAAGTTTCACCTAACTATTACAGATTCAAGGTTCACGTTAAAAACCTAACAGTCTATCCAGGGTCTTTATCAAACGAAGTAAAGACAACATGCACTCTTCTCTTACTGTTCTTCTTCACCTGAAAAAAGGGTTTCTTAACTAGGGTAAGATCCTTTCTTAGTGAGGTCTCATCGCCAGTATTTACCCAGTTGAGTTTTAGTGATCACAGAATAACAATTAACAATTAACATCTAGCCACGTATGTCCTAGCAAACAGTAAAAGGATATAGGTGGTTAATGTCGAGTTGCTTCCAAGTGCCTATATAGCAATTGTGACTAACATACACAATCAGTTCAGAATTCACTTTCCCATTCACAATGGTGTTCAGTTACAAGCTCGTATCAGTCAGGTGGTTATACTAGCATACCAAACTCCACATAAAGCCAGTCTAATCAGACGGTCCTATCAATACCATTCCCCGCCGACTTCAACCAAACTACAATCGCATCAGGGCCCCCGAAATTCACAAACAGGTAATCAGTTAGCAGGTAATTCAAGTTTGACACGGCAAGATAAAGTACAAGCCGGTCATCAGAGCAGTATATGATTCAAGTTTGACACAGAAAGATAAAGTACAAGCTGGCCTTTCACAGAAAATATCAGAGCAGTTCAGGAGTTCAGTTTCACGATAATCTAGTACAGTATGATAAAATACACACTTAATTCAATAGTCAGTAAATACCATCATTTGAGTGTAACCGTCATATCTCTCTCTCATGGTTCAAGTATCGAGTAGAAAGGTTCAAGTATCATATTTCAAGTACCGGGGTTCGAGCAGATGAGTTCGAATACAGGGGTTCGAGTACTCACGGTGCGAGTAGTTGAATTCGAGTACAGGAGGTTCGAGTACATAATTCGAGTGGAGTAGGTTCAAGTGGTATGGGTATCAGGTGGTACCGGTTCGAGTGGTAAGTGGTACCATTTCGAGTAGTGAGGTTCAGTTGGAGAGATTCTAATGGTACAGATTCAGTTGGTGAGGTTCGAGAGGTAAGGTTCTAGTGGCACTAGTTCGAGAGGTAAGGTTCGAGATGTGAGCTCATAAAGGTTTCAGTGGTACTAGTTCGAGAGGTAAGGTTCGAGAGGTAAATGTTTCAGTAGTACTAGTTTGAGGGGTAAGGTTCGAGGGGTACAGTTCGAGAGGTAACGGTTTTGGTGATATTAGTTTGAGAGGTACAGGTTCGAGAGGTGAGTTCAGGAGAGACAGTTTGGGTGGTACAGTTCGAGGGATACAGTTTCGAGGGTACGGTTCAGGAGGTACAGTTTGAGAGGTACTGGTTCGGGAGAAGGTTTCGAGAGGTGAGGTTTTAGGGTACTAGTTTGAGGGGTAAAGGTTTCAAGGTACTAGTTCAAGGGGTAAAGATTTCAGGGTACTAGTTCGAGGGGTAAAGGTAGCAGGGTACTAGTTCGAGGGGTAAAGGTTTCACGGTACTAGTTCAAGGGGTAAAGGTTTCAGGGAACTAGTTCGAGACATAGGTTTAAGGTGACTATTCCATATGTAAAGGTATTAGTAATACTAGTGTTTCCAGTGGCAGTTCGAGAGGTGAGGTTTTCAGAGGGGGTGGGGGGTTCGAGAGGGGAAGTCTTTCAGTGGGTTCGATAGGTGAAGTTTTCAATGGGAGGTTCGAAAGGTTAATGGTTCAGTAGGGATTCGATAGGTGAGGTTTTCAGTGAGGTTCAAGAGGAGAAGTTTCTCATAGGGGTTTGAGAGGTGATGGTTTCAGTAGGGGTTCGAGAGGTAAAGTTGAGGCAGGGGTTCGAGAGGTAAAGTTTTGGCAGGGGTTCGAGAGGTAGTGTTTTGGCAGGCGAGAGGTAGAGTTTCAACAATAGGGTTTCGAGAGGTAGAGTTTCAACAGGGGGTTCGAGAGGTAGTATTTTGACAGGGGTTCGAGAGGTAGAGCTTCAACATGGGTTCGAGAGGTAGTGTTTTGGCAGGCGTTCGAGAGGTAGAGCGTCAACAGGGATTCGAGAGGTGAAGTTTCAGCAGGAGTTCGAGAGGTGGAAGGTTCAGTTTGAGAGAGTCAGGTTCTGATGGCATTATATATATATATATATATATATATATGTATGTATGTAAACATAAACTCATATTTTAACTCAATTCGTGCTAGGGCGATGCAACACTCACCTTAGTGAAACTTGGCTTGACAACATCCGCTTCTACTTTACTGCTTAACCTTCTGGATTTTGGTACTCAAAGTGTCTTAAGGCTGTAAGTTTTGGGGAGGATATCACTGATATTTATACTAAGTAAAATATAGGGTTCTAACACCTACCCAACCTAAAATTTTATCCTGTAAACCTCAAGCCTACTTGCCTAAAATTACTTTGGACAAACTTCTTTACGTCCGCCGTTCATTTCTTCCCGGTAATACCACTTGCCCCAAAAAATTTTCTTTTGATAATTTTTCACATCCATTGCCAGCTTTTCCTTTATGCTAATTTCTTGCATTTAATTATTCCTTTGCTCATTTATTTGCTTATTATTACTATTGTCATATAATATATCTATATATGTGTATAATTATGTATAATTGCTTTTTGGTAATTTCTCTTACTTATTTATTTATTTACTTATTATTATTAGTATCATTATTATATATATTATTTATTTATTTATTTATTTATACATATACATATATATTTTTTGGAAAAATTAAAGGAAAGATTGAAATATTGGATAAAATTTAATTATTACATGTACTCTAATTCCATTTCGGTAGGGGTTTTCACATATTACATATTAAAAAATTGCTCTTATTATATATACATATATATATACACATATTTGTGTTATATTATTGCATAAAATTATGTGTGTTTTTATGTGTGTAAAACGAATAAACTTCTAGCCTTTCATAATCATTCGTTCTCTTTCTTTCGATACCCACGTCTGCTTTTTGATTCGTATATCGATACGCAACTCGACCATTTTGACGTGTGTCATGTGTCGTGTCACATGTCATGTCGAATCGACATGCAATTCTTCACCTATTCTTAGGTGTCCGGTAACAAAGATCCACAATAATATAATGTATTAGAAGTGATTATATTTTTGACACTTATAACCATTTACTGTATAACACATTTGAGATACAATCACTTTTCAACCTACAAAATAACATAAACCAAATAGCAAATATGATTCCAGGGAGAAAAGAGACTACAGAGAGATAGCAAGGTTGAACTTCAAAGAGAGGATTTTTTTTAAATTAAACACCACATGTTATGGTAGGGGTTTAGTGGACCCCTACCTATTTATTAATTTGAAAAAAAATAAAACACATAAATGAGGGGACGTAATACCTTATCTCAGAATACATAAGAGTTCAATTATCATCAATTGCAATATAAATGAGCGGGTGAACTATAAAACTAACGCTTAATTGCTCTAAGATAAGGAAAGGAGATAGCATAAGGCTGTATTTTGTTTCGGATATCCCTTGGCAGAGCAGCATAAGAAAAGGATAAATTTACATGTTTGGCACTCGCAAGTTAAGCCAATGAATCCGCTACGATGTTAGCTTCTCTATAGACGTGAGCAATGGAAAACTTAAAACGTTGGAGGAGCTCCCATATTTTTCTGAATTCTCCAGCATATTTTCCATTGTGGCTTGAATTGTCCTGACCAGAATATCGGAGTCGCTTTCACATTAATTTGAATATTCAGTGTTTCTGCTTCAGCTTGGAGTCCTTGAAAGCTGTTGTAGCAGCTACAATCAGTTGAACATAGATGGATCAATCTGATGGCACTGTCCAACGGACGAATCTGGTACCTTTTTCGATTTGTACCTGGTTGCTAACATTCAGGTCAACAAACGGGTCAACGACACGATCTCTGCAACCGAAATCCAATTAACAAATCAGTAGCAATTAACAAAAAAAACAAACACATATTCAGCGGAAAAAAGGAAAATACCGGATCCCGAACAAAACTCGAACTGCAGATAAAAATGGAGGAACACCGGCAGAGCAATACTGGAGAACGAGTGCAGCGGAGAAAGAGTGCAGCTGAAAAAGGCGAAAGCACCCGAACACTGGCGAAAATGTGACTTACAGTGGGGGAAATGAGAGGAAGGAAGGCTGAAGAAGATGGACAAGGCTGGAGAAGAAGAGCAATTCGGTGGGAGAAATGAGAGGAAGGAAGGCTGAAGAAGATGGACAAGGCTGGAGAAGAAGAATAGCAATTCGGGTGATTTAAACACAAAATTTCTGACGCCTCCGCCACGTGGCAGCATGGCATTCGACCGAAAATTCCACAATTGACCAAAATGGTTCACATGCAGCCGCGACACGTGGCAACTCCCCTGGCCGACACGTGGCCTGGGGATTTAAAGGAAAGGGCCGGATCTGGGTTAAAAAAAATTGACCGACACGTGGCATCTCCGGATTAGAGGACGCATTACCATAATGCGTCCTCTGCCACATGGCGCGTCCCCATTCGGCCACGTGGCGCCTGACATTTTGGACCATCCCTTCTTGACCAAAAAATGAAAAAAAAAAGGAAAAATGGGAGGACGCATTTCCGAAATGCGTCCTCCATATTCAGTTGCCGTTTGTGGCCAGTGGCGGAACCAGGAGTGTATATTAGGGGGGGCGAAAAAGAGCTTAAATTTTTTTTTGCGACGCTAAATGAAATATTTTTTAACAAACAACGGTTACATAATAATATGAATACATAATAATTAGATTTTTACAACAAAAAACTATCACTGTATAAAAAACTACGTTCCAATACTTGGGTTGCTAGAACTAGAACCACTAACCGCAGGAGACAACTGTATCCTACGATGTTGCATACGCTGATAACGTTGCAAAATTGGTTCATTATCGATCCCAACAAAAATCGCCTTCTCAATATGCACTGTCATAACATCATTCATCCATTCATCTCCCATTCTGTTGCGTAAATCAGTCTTGATTCTCTTCATGGCTGAAAAAACGCGTTCAACAGAAGCAGTTGCAACTGGTAGAACTAAGGTTAACTCAATAAGACGATATACCAGTGGAAAACATGTATGGCTAGTTGTTTGAACCATCTTTTGAGCAAGACTTCCAAAGTCCTCAATAGCCAAAAACTCATTATCAAGTTGCACATTATGAATGAAAGTACTAAGTTGTTGATGAAGGCAGTAACGATCTTCTACGGAGAAGTCACTTGGATATAATTCAGCAAGTCGAACTAACTTACCAATATCAAACTTAGAAAATGAATCTCTTGGATCAAGGCAAGCCATACAAGTGAGTAACTCCGTATTTGCTTCCGGAAATCGATTGTTCATTTCATGAATCATCCTATCAACAACCTAGTATTCAAAAAATAAAAGGTTAGCATGTAGCATTGAAAAAAATTACAAATCAAATCAAATAAGGTATGTAAATTATAAAAGTAATACCTGGAGAAAAGTATCAACGCGAAAGAAATCACCATGGGTCTGCATTTGAGTAAATCGTTTCCTACGACCTCGAATTGCTCGTTCATCTTCCATATTAACTACCGAGATGTCATGATTAACACAAAATGCGTTGACTTCATTTAACAACTCATCCCAACCAGTCTCTCTGTATTGTTGCAACTCAAACTTCATTGTATTCATCAAACTCACAGCCAACACAATATTTTGATTCTTTTGTTGCAAAGCATGGGACAAAGCATCTACAACTCCCAACAAATGCTTCATCATAAACATCACAAAAACAAATTCATAACTCTCCATTTGCTCAAGCAAACCGCTCGCTGAAGATTTACTCACATTTGCATCACCATCATCGTGGACATTTTCAATCAATTGCAAAATAGATTCCCACATAGTAATGAAACGAATAATAGTAGTGTAATGTGACCCCCAACGAGTATCCCCCGGCCTTTTCAAACTAGTCTCTTGATTTTTGCCTCTTCCACTCACAATATCTCCATTCTCCAATCCCTCTACAATTCTAGCATGTTCTAAATCAAGAAGCATGTCTTTTCTTCTACATGAAGCTCCAGCTAAATTCACAATCATACCAAGATAAACGAAAAATTGACACACATTTCGATTATCATTAGCCACAGCAAGAACAACCAATTGAAGCTGGTGAGAAAAACAATGGACGTACCTTGCAGATGAGTTTTCTTTCAATATCAAAGCTTTCAGTCCATTATACTCTCCTCGCATATTTGAGGCTCCATCATATCCCTGACCTCTCAACTTTGACATTGATAATTTATGCTTTGCAAACAATTCATCAATAGCACTCTTCAAACTAATAGCAGAAGTATTACGCACGTGCACAACACTAAGAAAACGTTCAAGAACGCATCCTTGTTTGTTGACATATCTTAAAACAACCCCCATTTGCTCCTTTATTGATGCATCTCTAGCCTCATCAACCAATATAGAAAAATAACTATCTCCAATATCATTAACAATAACATTTGTTACCTCACTTGCACAAGCACTTGATAGTTCCTTCTGTACTTTGGGAGATGTGAGCTTGCAATTTCCAGGGCCATTTTCATTCATGGTCTTAGAAACAACATCATTTCGCTTGCAATACCAGTCAATCATTTCGAGATAATTGCCCTTATTCAAAGAATCCAGCCCTTCATCATGGCCACGAAAAGCCATACCTTGATTTAGCAAGAACCGTGTCACATCCAAAGCAGCTGTCAAACGCGTGCGATATGCAATCTCTGATTCCCGCCCATGTGCCTGATAAGAATGAAGGATACTCTGTCTTTGACGCTTAAATGCATACAATTGTTGAGCTGCATCATTATGAGAGCTACCCGCTACGCCAACATGTTTTTTATAGATATCAAGCGCTTTCTTCCAATTGTTCACCCCACTCGCAGTAAATGCATCCTCTCCATCTCGACATCCCTTATGTGAATTCCTGAAGAGATAGCAACAAAAGCAAAATGTTGCATCCTTTGACGCGCTATACTCCAACCAATCAAACTTTTCATACCACGAAGGTTGAAAACATCTATAGTCATTTCCCTGCTTTGTCCTTGGAAAATAATGACCCTTAGGTTGGCAAGGACCTCTTAACACATATTCTCTCATCACTTGATCTCTAATAGAAACATCAAAATCCTTAATAGGTTTACGTTTCCCAGGATCATTTATAACATCATCCGAATTGAACTCAACACGAGAATGCTTTTGACTACTACCCTCTTCATTAATCCTTTCTTCATTTGGTTCACTCGGTCTCTTAAAAATAGATGATCCACTATTTCGAATTAAGAATTTATCCATATCCTATTTGACATAAAATAAGAAAAATATGTCAACTTAAATATCTATATGCTATTCAATATTCACAATTTCTTAAAAATATGTCTAGTTAAATATTTGTCAAAAATATGTCTAATTAAATATGTCTAATTAAATATGTCGAATTAAATATGTCTAATTAAATATGCCTCAAAAATATGTCTAATTAAATATGTCTAATTAAATATGTCTAATGAAATATGTCTAATTAAATATGTCTACTTAAATATGTCAAATTAAATATGTCAAATTAAATATGTCAAATTAAATATGTCTAATTAAAAATGTCTAATTAAATATGTCAAATTAAATATGTCAAATTAAATATGTCTAATTAAATATGTCTAATTAAATATGTCTAATTACATACGTTAAATTAAATATATCTAATTAAATATGTCAAAATTATGTCAAATTATTCAAATCTATATTTAGCACAATTCACAATTTCAACACAATCACTAAATTATTCATAATTTCATATCTATATTCAATATTCACAATTTCATACAAATTCAAGTTATTCAACATAAATTACATAACAAAAATATATTGGCCCTTTGATACCTTGCCCTTGGTTGCTGGTAGTGGCTGTAGTAGGGATGGAGGCGGCAGGGAACGCCGGAACGGCGGCGGGCGGCGGCAGTTGGCAGGCGGCGCCGCTGCAGGCGGTGGAGGCGTGGAGGCGGAGCTGCTGGAGCTGGAGCTGCTGGATGATTTCCTCTCTGGAAAATGGAGGCAAATAGGCAATACACCGTGCACGGTGCACTGGTCTCTTAATTAGGTTTGGGCCAATTGGGCTGAAAGCCCAATTGGCCTTGATTTTTTTTCAGACCATCAACTCAAAACGACGTCGTTCAGCTGAGCCAAAACGACGTCGTTTTGTATACTTATACCAAAAAAAAAAAAGGAAAATTAGTCGTCTTCTTCAGCCTCCCTTGCCCTGGGCACCCGACGTCTTCTTCACCCTCAATCCCGAGCTCGCGCCTCCGGCGCCGACGACGCCTCAAGGGGGGGCGGAATCCGGTGGCTTCCGGTGGCTCTAGGCCTAAATACCGGGCCACCGGATCTTAGGGGAGGCGCCAGCCCACCCTCGCCCCCCCCTAGTTCCGCCGGTGTTTGTGGCTACTGTAGCCACAAACATAGCAATTTCTCGTTGGAGACCACCGGAATTTGAAAGAATGAACTTTTTGTTTGTTGTGTCTTTTTAGTTCATAGGCATATAAGACTGAAGTCACTGCATTCGGCTGGTGTCCGTACCATTAGATCATCATACTTTGGAAAGAGTTGGTGGTGAATTTCCAGTGATTTAATCACTTGAACAAGGAGATTGTGTCTTAACATTTCAATGCATTTTGTTTAATTATGCAGAAATTCAAATACAAAAGGAACATCTAAGTTTGTATCACAAATATTGATAGGTGCTCCATGCTCAATCCAGCTTGCTTCCCAAAAGAATACCATGCCCTTACCAAGTTTGATCTGTGTGTTTTTAATGTCTACTCCCTCGGTCCCACAATTATTGGCCCCCAACTTTTTCAAAGTCAAATTCAGTAAACTTTTACCCCTAATAAAAGTGTACATACACATGATAAAAATATCATGTGGATATTCATAGATTCATCATAAACTCTATTTTTTAAATATCAACTTTTTATGAGGAATTGGTAAATGTAGTTAGAGATATTGACGGTCAAACATGATTATCGAAGATCGTGAAAAAAAATAAAGTGACCAAAAGTAATGGGACTGAGGAGAATGTCATTAACTTCTTTGATTTGGGTCCATGTTTATAATTTTTTTATGATAACCTGGAATAGACCACCATATGAACTTAATCCACATGGAATCATCATTTCGTAGTTTCCATCATAATTTTAGTGAAAAACTTTTTGTAATAATGTCCAGGTCTTTGAATCCTAGCCCATTTTCATTTGTGGGTGACACAGCTTATGAAATGATTTCCAAATACTCTTATTCTCTATATCAGCTATGTTTGGGTTTCATAAGAACTTAGATAATAACTTATGAATTTGATTAATGGTGTGTTTAGCTGGCTTCGGGACAATGATCAAATGTAAGGGTATTGATGAAAGAACATGCTTGATTAAGAATGATTTTCCTGCTGCTGAAAGTAGTTTGTTGTTCCATGAGTTAATTCTTGATTTGATTGAGTTGATCATATGAGTGGAATGGGAATTTCTACTCATATAGTGTGTTTGGCAAAGATGTGCTTATAAGCAAATCTGGCTTAATTTTAAAAACAGGGAGAGACCAGCTTTTTCTTTTCCCCAAAAAAATAGCTTCTGCTTTCAAAATAAGCTGTTTTTTGGCACTTTACCAAACACTAAAAATTATTTTACTTATGAGCAAAGCAACTTATAAGTTCTGCCCAGCAGAGCCACAATCAACTCAAAGGAGAGCACATCAGAGGCAGATCTAGCATATGCATAACTGACTCTCACATATTTTAACAGCAAAAAGTCACAAAAATGTCGGACAATTTCCATCGTCGACAACCTGCAAATGTTGCGCCGAATCACATTGAAGTTACGGTTGTGCATGAACCGGTCCGGACCTGAAAAATGGATCGAATTGGACCGGAATGAAGGAGACCAAAATTGGATTTATAGAATTCTGGTACGGTTCTCGGTCCAAGGTTCATCTATATTCTGGGTTCCGGTCCAGTCTAGTCTAAAACTGGATCTTTTCGATCCAGACCGGATGGACCGTTATTTTACAAGTAATATTATTTATAAATTATAATTTTATGATAAATATGGTAAATATTATTATTTTAAATCATAAACTTTATTTTAGTTAAGTCAATATTCTGAATTGACTTTTGCATGTTGGTATTCTTTTTTGGGACTCTTAAATTTTATTGTTATTGGGTAACTAAAAAGTTTGGGTTCTGGCACATTCATCATTGACAAACTTCTGGTATTATTCTTGTTTCTTTACACGACAAAATTTCTGGCACGTTGGTAATTTAGTCCACGATCTCCATTCCAGTCTGATTTCATCAAGCCAACAATTTTCTAGCGATTATGACTTCTCGTCGATATCTCTGAAGTCTGAACTACAACCGTTCAATATGATTTCGGTATGTTCTGGACTTTTTTTGTTGTTTTATCGGCACACTTTTGGTGGTTGTTTAACCTCTTACAATGTGGTAGTTTCTTAATCTTTGGTAGGCCCGTCAAATGGGTTAGTTTGATCAACCCATTATCCAAACCCAATTAACCCATTATCTAATGGGTCTTTATCCAATTAACTCATTTATTAATGAGTCATAATGAGTTGGATTATAAATGGGTTGGGTCATTATATGGATAGCCCATTAGGTAACTCATGAGATAACTCATATGACTCAATGTGTTAAAATATATTATCCAATAAGTCATTATATAATTAACCCAATAAGTTATCATTCAATATTTTTTTTGATTTGGGTTACAAATTGTCATTATCCAATGAGATCAGGTATTAAATACTCATTAGTTTTTGGAATTGGGCGAGATGAGAATAATTAAATTTTGATCTCAATGTGTCTCATATTATGCTAACTCAATGGAACTTAACAAATACCAAATAAATATCCAAAATTACCCAATTAAATGCATATGTAATATTTAACATAAAAATTCACTATAATTCACAAATTATACAAATTATTCGAGCTCAATCTCGTGCAGTATTCGAGTTTGTACAGTATTCGAGCTCGTATAATATTCGAACTCAATCTCATACAGTATTAGAGTTCGCACAGTATTCGCGCTCAATCTCGTACAGAATTTGAGTTCGTACAATATTCGAGCTCAATCTCGTACAATATTCGAGTTCGTACAGTATTCGTGCTCAATCTCGTACAGTATTCGAGCTCAATCTAGTACAGTATCCGAGCTCGTACAATATTCGAGGTCGAGCTCGAACCCAACTAATATTGTTCGTTGATTTCTTCGAGTTTACAAAGCCAACATATTAGATATTTTTTTATTAAATATAATATAATAAAATGTACATAATATAATAAATTATTATATATTAGGAAAAAATTAAATCATTCGTAATCAAACTTGTGAGAATTTAGTTATCTTATGATATGAAATTATCCACGGGTCACCCATTACCCAACCAAACTCGATCCACCCAAAATTGTCCAACGGGTGATCCATTATCTAACCCAACTAAACCCAATAAGTCCAAACCAATTGTATCCATTAACTCAATGGGTCATTATCCAATAAGTCTTATCCAATAAATGAAAATAGTATATGGATAACGGTTATCTACCGGGTGACCCGACCCGTTTGACGGGCCTAATCTTTGGTTGTTCTGACTTATGAGTATCATCTCACGATTTTGTTGATGAACTTTGTTCGCAAAGTGTAGTTGTTTATCTGCTGTAGCCTTGTAGGAGCTGATTGCAGTTTCTGATTCACGTGAACTTGCTACTCTATGTGCTAGTTTTTTCAATGACTCAAAATCTGCCTGTTCTATGAAGTTGACTAGGTGTTAGTTCTAACATATATTTTTGGTACTTAGTATCTGAAATCGTAGTCCGATGCTGTTTTGATGATTTCTCGTAGAGCTGCTAAGATGAATCTTCAGAAATCGATGGTTCAGATTCCGCTAGTGAAAACTGAGTTGTTCTTCATTGTTGCATTGCAATGTACTCATAACATCTTGTGCTTTTATCTTGAACTTGAAGTGTGCACTACCGAGCATATTTGAGTTGAGTTAACGTGACAATCATGGATTTACCTACTAATATGGTAAAGTCGCAATGATGTAAATTTGAGCAGCAGAATTAGATCGTTATCGGGACAATGAGGTAGTACTGGTGCATGCTGTAAATACATTCTGAAATCGGAAATCCACTAGTGTAGAGCTAATCAGTTCCAACCTTTTCTGCTTCATTGATGTATTCTTGGCTGATTGATGCCTTACCAAGACGGTAAGACCCACTGATCTCCATCTTCATTTAACCAACTATTTAATGCATGTTGACGCATTCTTGTTGCTTGGGCTCTCCTGCGCATAATCATTCTGACATTTCATCATCTGAGCGGGCATTAATCCTCAAAAGCTCAATGGATAAGTTCCGCAGACTCTATTTTGTGGCTTGTACTTTTAATGCAATCAAGCTCCAGCTACAATTAATCTACATGCATTGGGCTTTTAGGTTTTAGATCGTACTTGGAAATATCTCACTGCTTTAATTCCATTTCTGATTTTGGTGCTAATCACCCTATTTAATTAGATGTACTGCCCTCTGTGCTCAACATATTTTTGTTCTCCTTTTTCCGGTTTATGTTTTCTCAATACATTTTTTTGGGGTTCTGTTCCTTGTAGTCTCCAGATGTCAAGTTCCCAATCCGATAGTCTTAAGCATTCACTATCTCAATCTGAGCAAACAATAGTGGAACTTCCAGATGAAGAGATGCAAGAAAATGATGAAACCAGGGGACTCAGGGGAGATGGCCGGGAACGGGTGGCGCAAAAAGGCTTTAGGCCACACCCTGCAAAGGAGCCAAGGGAGGGACGTTGCTACATCACGCGGAACATAAAAAACGAGCACCTTATTGGACAGACTTCACTGAATTTTTAAATGACAAGGATCAACTAAGGGCTGAATGCAACTTTTGTGGAATAGATTTCGCATCAGATGCTAATTTGAATGGGACGAAGAATGTTAAGAATCATTGGCCTATTTTCTCAAAGAATCCAGCCAACAAGAGCAAAGGTAAGCAATCTCACTTGGTATTTGATCCTATTCATGGTGGTGAGAAAGATGTTCAGTTTAAGTATAAAGAAGCGACTGTGGAGGATGTGAGAAAGGCATTAATCTATATGATCATACTTGATGAGCAGCCAAATAGAATTGTAGAGAAGCCTGGATTTATATATTTCATGTCTATTGTTATGCATACCTTTCATATGCCTTCAAGATTTTCTATTGCTGGAGATTGCTATCAACTTTATCTTGATGAGAGAGCAAGTTTAAAGGTTTTTCTCAAAAATTCTTATCAAAGGGTGTGTGTGACCACTGACACTTGGAGTTCAATTCAAAGGATAAATTATATGTGCCTCATTGCACATTTTATAGATGATCATTGGAGACTACATAAAAGGATATTGAATTTTTGTCCAATTTCAAGTCATAAAGGGGATGCTACTGGAAAAGTTGTTGAAGATTGTTTGAATACATGGGACTTGGGTAGTAAACTCTTTACTGTAACGGTTGATAATGCGAGCTCAAATGATGTTGCTTGTGCTTACCTTAAAAAGGTGGTTAGGAGAAATAGTGGCATTAGTGATGGTAAATTTTTACATATTAGATGCATTGTTCCTATAATCAATCTTATTGTTTAGGATGGCCTAAAGGATCATGGAACATACATTGATAAAGTTAGAGCCGCAATTAAATATGTTAGAAACTCCCCGGCTAGAACTGTCTTGTTAACCGAACAAGCAGAAAATTGTCAGATTAAATGCAATTTGTCGTTGTCTCTTGATGTTCCTACAAGGTGGAATTTGACCTACACCATGTTGGATAGGGCTTTAAAGTACAAGAAAGTTTTAGTCGAATTGGACTCCCTAAGGATTTGGATTCAGAAAACTTGGGTCCTATAGATGAAGATGATTGGAATAAACTTGAGAAACTTGTTGTCTTCTTAAAAGAGTTGTATGATTTGGCAAATCGCATGTTCTTTGTATGTGACGAGTAATTCTCTTTTCTTTCAAATTGGCCATACTCATGATTTGCTGAATGATTGGTTGAAGAATGATGATTCTGAGTTTAAGGCAATGGCACAGCAAATGAAATTGAAGTTTGATAAATATTGGGGTGAGGTTGAGAAAATGAATATGTTGATCTATTTGGCTGTGATTTTGCATCCAAGTTTTAAATATATTGGAGTGAGTATTGCTCTTTGTGGCATGCATGGGAATGAGAAGGGAGGGTCGTTGGATAAAAAGGTGAAACTATTTGCTTGTGAAATGTATGAAGAGTATAGGCGTATGTATGCTACTGTGATAGGTGATAATGGTGAAATCGTTGAGTCCGTTTCAAATTCTTCATCCAGCCGTGCAAGAACAACTTTAAAGTATATGAGTAACATTGAAAAACAAGTTAAGAGGTAGATGAGTGGATTAAATCCCCTCATACGATCTGAATTTGATTGTTATTTGAATGAGCAAAAGGGAGACGACGAGGAGAAAGATATATTAGCTTGGTGGAGAGCTAACGCTGTTAGATTCCCAATTTTGGCACATATGGTGAGAGATGTTCCAGCTATACCTATATCAACGGTTACATCTGAAGCTGCATTTAATTCTGGAGGACGTACTATTGATCAATTTTGAAGCTCTTTAACTACAAAGGTACGATATTTTTCCATTTCAAGAAGAGTAATTTTTGATATTTTACCTTTTCGATATTTGTTCTGTTTAGACTAAGTGTTTGCTATAAATTTAGGTGTTTGTTTGCTTCAATAGTTTTAATTTTGGGATGTTATGGAAATTTGAAACCTAAAACTGAGATTCCCTTCGTTTTACTTTTGCTTTTGTGCATGGTTAATATTACTATGAAATGCTATTAAGCTGCATAATTAATCTTACTTGAACTTGTGGAATGATATACAAACGATTTGTGCAGCTTCTAAATTGGACTTGTGCAGCTTCTAAATTGTTAGTTGCATTCAAACGACTTGAGTGAAATGCAATTCTTGATATTCGGTAGTTAGTATATATGAACTATGAACTTTTGGAATGATATACCATGCCTCGTGTCTGTATTTTATAAATTACTATTTGCTCTATCATGTTAATCTTAAAGGGTTCTTTTCTTTCATTCCAAATTATTTTAGATGGTGCAAGCCCAAATTTGTTGTCAGGATTGGATTCGAGCATCACTTCATGGAGCTCAATTTAATATGGAGGAAAATTTAGAAGAACTTGAGAAACTAGAAACAGGTAACAACCATTGTACTTTGTAATCCTGTTAAATATAATGCTTTCTAATCTTTTTTGTGTTTCTTACTTATCTTGTGTTGTGTTATTGTTACAGATTTGGAGAAGTTGAAGGTGCAAGATGACATAATCTTTGTTTCATAAGCAATGAACTCAGGATGGAATGGAATGTAGAATTACTGATTGAGTTTTGGTTTTGATTTTTATTTTAATCTTCTGCAAGATTGGAATGATGAATGTCTTCTCTTTTGATTTTAGTTTTAATGATCTTCTGCCTGAGATTTTTTTTTATTTTTGCTATAGAATGATCCAAACACAATTTATGTTGATTGTGTTTTAGTTGTTAACCATAAGATTGCGTACTTGGTTGATGTTGCTGGAGCATGTAAGTATTGAACTACTAAAACAACATCTTTTCTGAAGCTATTCAGGGATCTTTAATTATATTGTATTCAGATGCATTCATTTGATTGAAAATTTTCAATTGCAATGTTCTCTATTTTGATAATGAATATTTTAATAATGATTTTTTGTTTGTATTTAAAATCCAGTCTAGCCGGTCAAGACCGGTCCAAGCCCGGAAAAATTTTGAACCAGTCCAGGTAAAAAACTTTCAAAACTCGGTCCGGTCCCATCCAGACCGGTTGAACATGCCTAATTGAAGCAATAGCCTCTTGGATGAATCATATTTTGCATCGGCATTGAAGAAGTTGTAAGTCAGCTTAAGTCAACTCTCTATTCTTTCGCATTGAAATTGAAATTCTGAAATGTTTGGTGATTGATTTTCAGGTTGGAACAACTGTTGCCGCTTATGATGGTTACGAATGTGGGTCCTGTTATGGAAATACATTCAATTGGTACAAGTGATTAATCCATGATGTGCCCATTTTATATGGTTATATTAGGATTTTTAGGATTCACTTTTGTGCTCTAGATGTGGCTTTTTTCCTTGAAATTCCCTAAGGAGAGTTAAAAACAACTTTTACGCTTTTATTACTTTTCTAGAAGATTTTGTGTGTCAAGGCAATTTGTTTGAAGACTTTGAAGAATACCTTTGAAAATTTGAATATTTGAAGACTTGTATTTGAGTTTTTGAAGACTTGAAGAATTGAAGATAAGTAAAGTGAATAGGAGGACTTGAAACAAAAAGAAGAAGAAAATCAAGATGCTGAAACTGGGCTCGGTCGAGAGTCGCGATGGATTGATCGCGAGTCGCGATGGATTGATCGCGAGTCGCGACAGACGAGTGGCCAGAAACTTTCTTACTTTTTTGTACAATAAATACTAAATCCTATCATCTCCTCTAGAGACTCTTCTCCTTCCTGCAATTTTCTGGGTTCAAAACCCTAGTTTTCCTTTCTTTCTTTTGTTTGTTTTTGTAGGTTAATCATGTCTTTTCATTAACTAGGTTAGTTTAATCTTGGGAGCAATTGATTGAATCTTCCATATCTATATAGTAAGAACTTCTATTTCACTCTATCTTAAAGCATTTGTTATTTATCATTCATGTGTTTTAATGTGATGCTTTGCTTCATTTATATCATAGGTTGTTTGAGAATAAGAAGTGTTTGTGTGATTGAAGTGTTAGGGTGGTAGGAAAGTTGCAAATTTCTTAACTCATTTGGCATGAAAATCCAAGAACATGGATTTAGAACTTCTAGTGTATAATGTGTTGTAGTTTTTGCTAGATAAGTATGTTAATGTGGATTGTTCTTATATTTATCCTATAGATGCAATGAAAGGTTTAATCTTGAATGTGATTTGTTCTAGGTTTAGCCTAATGAATGTTATGTTTGCTTAAATGGCTATGTCTTTGGTAGAAGGCTTGTTGTTATCAAATCTATGGTTCTTCGTGTATAATGCCGTTGATGAAATACCTTTATGGTGTAGTTTGCCTAAAGTGATTATCAATGAGGTTTGCAAATGGTCGTTGTTTGTCTTTGCAAATTACTATTAAGAAGGAATGCATGTTTGTCTTAGAATGGGAAGTTTTAGCATTCCCCATAGGTAACGAATATGATAGATGGATCTACATTAGGTTTGGAATTGGATATCAATTGCTCTCAAGGCTTTGTCTTTTTCTAGTTTAAAGCCCCTTTTCTTAGTTTGTTTGATGATTAGCATATTTACTTGACTTTTCTAGTTATCTTGTCTTTTAATTTCATAACTCAGGAAAACCAACCAACCCCCCCCCATTTACTTGCTTTTATATATCTATATATACATTCTAGCATAATATCAACCTTATATGTTTAAACGCTTAAGAAAACCTATCTTCTTCGTGAACGACCCCGACTTGCCATTATCTACTTAGTTGTACATAGGAAGCATTTAGGGCTTATAAATTTAACTTTGAGAGGTATGGCGATGACCTCCCAAATTTTGGTACCGCTGCTGGAGAAAAGACATTCATTTGTAAGTGTTTGGGTATATTTGATTGCATATTAGCTAGTTGTTTTTATTTTCCACTCCTTGGTGGTTGTTTTGTTTGGAGTAGGTATTGCTTGAGTTCTTGGTGAATTTTTATCAAGAATCCTTGCAATATGATTTTGGACTTTTGAAAAAGAAAAAGAATTAAATAAAAATAAAAATGGAGCGTCTCACCTTGAGGGAACTTATAATGAGAAGAGAGGCTCAACAAGCAAGGTTTTGTAGGGTGTGTCATTCCGACCATCCTACCGAGACTTGTTATTTGTTGCGGGAGAAGTACTATGAGGGGGAAAGAACCCCTTGTTCCCAAAACCAAGGGTATTATGAAGAGTGCTACCAAGAGGTAGGAGATGTTGGTTTTTTTTCATAGGAAAGAAACCCAAGAATGGTATCCACACCACAATTCTTACAATATGGAATGGAGTGGTAATCCAGATTGGTGGTATGAGAATGAGCCAGAAAACCAATAATACGAGCAAAATAGTTGGACATGACCACCTTATACCATACCCCAAAACCAAGCCCAACAAGGATTTGGCACGTGAGAAAGTAAAAAATGCAACTTGAACAACTTTACTAGTGAGGAACCGGACACTCAGCTCTTCTCTAGTGTTAAGGCGATTGAGGGGCATGCGAGGAGTATATTAGAAACGTTGGCCCGAATGGAAGCTCATGATTCCAAAAATACACCATCCCAAGTCAAGCTCGAAGATTCGGTGAGTGAGGTCACCATGAGAAATGAGTTTGAGTTCGACGGGGATGAGAAGTTGATTGTTGAGGATTAAAAAAAAATGGAGGAATAGGTGATTGTGCTACATTCATTAGCATATCACCTCTTCCCCCACCTAGTGAACCAAATCCACCATCTTCAGAAGTTTTGAGGGAGATAAGAGAGGAGCCAAAAGTCAATCTCAAGCCTTCTAACCACCCAACTCCCTTTAAACCATCTTCACATCAACAAGATTTTCCTCTTGAAAGTTTTGTACCCCCACCTCTCTAATTTTGGATACTCATGGTGAAGAGGTTCAAGACTTCACCATATAGATGATATTAAGGTCGTGATGACGAACTTAAATGTACGGAGCTTTGTCGTGCTGATGACGTAAATAAATTCTGCCTTTATTTTGGTTTTTGTTGTTTAGTTTTTGTTATTTTATCTTGTTCTTTTTACGGTGTTTTCTGTAATTTTGTAGCAAAGTGAATTGCATTGCATTTGAGGAGGTGAAGGAATGAGATCCATGAGAAAGGGAAGAAAGCTTGGAAAGTTGGTAATAAAAAAATATTAAAAATTCTTTCTAAGTGCTGGGAAACCCTATCGTCGCGATGGGTACGTCACGAGTCGCGACGAACAGGGGAGAAAAAATGAACTAGCAGCATCAGCATTTCGCTAGTCGCGACATGGGCATCGCGAGTCGCGACCGAATCAAAAAATTTCTAAAAGCATTGAGCTCACAGACCCAAGATATCGCAAGTCGCGATGGCTAGGTTGCGAGTCTCAACCAGTACTGTCACGAGTCGCAATGGAGAAACCAGCTTTTCAACTGTGCTTAAACACTGCATAATCATTTCTTCTTCTCCACCAAATACTCCCAAGAACCACCATACTTCCACTCATTCCTCCACCATCTTACATATATTGTCATATGAAGATTCTTGCATCTTTATAGCACCTTTGTGGATTGGGAGGTCATCGTCGTACCTCTCAAAGTTATATTTTTAAGCCCTAAATGTTTACTATCTACAACTAAGCAGATAATGGCAAGTCGGGGTCGTCCACGAAGAAGAGGGATTTTCTTAAGCGTTTAAACATAAAAGTTTGATATTGTGCTAGAAGTAAATGTATATATATATATGTATATATATAAGCAAGTAAATTGGGAGTTCTGGTTGGTTGGTTTTCCTAAGTGATGTAATTAAAAGACAAGCTAACTGGCAAAGTCAAGTAACTATGCTAATCATGCAACAAATTAAGAAAAGGGGGTAAAAACTACAAAAGATAAAGCCTTGGGGGCAATTGATATCCACTTTCAAACCTCATGTAGATCATTGAACCAGTCACTCATTCTATCACATTTGTTACTTATGGGGAATGTTATCACTTCCCATTCGAAGATCAATATTCATTCCTTCTTAATAGTAATTTGCAAAGACAAACAACCGCCATTTGCAAACCTCGTTGACAATCACTCTAAGAAAACCACACCATAGAGGTATTTCATCAACGACATTTCACACGAAGGACCATGGATTTGATAATAACAAGCCTTCTACCAAAGACATAGCCATTTAACCAAACATAGCATTCATTAGGCTAAACCTTGAACAAACCACATTCAAGATTCAACCTTTCATTGCATATATAGGATAAATATGAGAACAATCCATATTAACATACTTATCTAGAAAGAATCACAACACATTATGCACGAGAAGTTCTAAGTCCATGTTCTTGGATTTTCATGCCAAAGAGCTAAGGAATTTGTCATTTTCCTAACACTTTAACCATACAAACACTTCTTATTCTCAAACACCCCGTGACACAAATGAAGTAAAACATAGCATTAAGAACACATAAATACCAAATAACAAAAGCTTCAAGAACGAGTGAAACAATCTATTCATTACTTTAACTACTTTTTGTGAAGATATATCTTTTATCCTTCTTAGATAGTAATTTGCAAGAGTGAATTCAACATCTCTTGTTAAACCTCATCAATGAATCTCTTAGTCGAAGCACAACTAAAAGTATCTCATTGATGGCATTGAGCACGAAGAATCAACAAGCATGACAACACTTATAAACACTACACCGTGCCTAAGAATTTAACCAATTCATGCATTTACACAAGATTAGTCAAGAACGATCGACATTCATAGAATTATCTCATTTTCTACCTAAAACAAACACGACAACGAGCTCAGCATCATCATATTCATCTAGAAATCTTAAACACATCAACATCATTTAGAAGCTCTAACTCATGCTCTTGGAGTCCACATTAAAGAGGGGAAAATTAGCTACTTTCTCCCAACCCTAACAAGAAATCATACAAGCAATTCATGTACTCAAACTTCCAACAACATTAATTCCATTAACAATCCATATTGAAAACTCAATAAATGCACAATAGAGAAAACAATAGATAGATAGAATTATTCTCAAGACATTAGCAAGGAAGTCTAAATCAATTGCTCCCAAGTACAAAACTAAGCTAAATAATCAAAATACATAACATAGAGCAAAGATCTACAAAGAAAGAAGAAGAAATTGAAGAAAATGGTGAAAAACTAGGGTTTTGGGGGTCCCAAGTCGGGCTTAAAGGGTTGGGGAAGAAGGGGGAGAAAAGCTATTTATAGTACAAGAAAAAAGGGAGTAAAAAGCACAATGCAGAGCAATTATAGTGAGTCGCGATGCCTCCGTCGCAAGTCGCGATGCCTCCTTCGCGAGTCGTGACTAGATCAGGAAAATTGTGAGCTCTCAGGTTAACTTTTCACGAGTCGCGACGGAAAAAAGTCCCATTTTGTTTTGCTTCCTCCGGGTGAACCGTTAATCCATTTTGGGAGTTCTTGTAGTCGATTTTATAGTACTTGAGAAGAAGAATCCAATAGTGCCACTCTTGGAGGCTGATTATTCTCAGAAAATTCTCAGAAATCTGCTTCAAAACATAGATTATTTTTCACTATTTGCTTTGCTCTCCTTTCTTCACTTTATCTGCTACCACTTTGTGAGTGGCCTTATATCTTCTACCATCCTTTCAAATGCCCATCACTAAACCACTCCTAAGTGCTCACGATCAATCTACAAATTAAGCTTACAAAAAGGAATCTAGATGCTCGTAAGGACCAAAAATCCATTAGACTAAACATAGGTAACAAAATGAAAGATTTAGATATAAAAATTGAAAATGACTATCTAAACCCCTTATCATGTAAACCTACACAAATCTAGCAATCTTACAACAAAAATATGATAAAAGAGGTGTTAAATGCTTTGGAAAATACATGCATTTGACGTCTCATCATTGATTGTAGTATGCCGACTACATCATTGTGACTATAATTGCTATATTTTATAATGATGCTTGGATATATGTGTCGATATATGTTGGATATTTTTTTTGGAAAATCTTATAGTGATGATTGCATGATGGATTGGTTGTTCTTTGAGAATACTATGGTTATTAACTTTTGATGCTAAACCTAGTATTACAAATCCTTACGTACTTGTGAGTTTGATGTTGTATTCTGTGGAGTTAGTCTTGATCAAACGGTGCCAAGGAGACAACATTTTGCTCGAGGGGTGAGTTATTCTACGACACTTTTGCTCCCTCCTCCGGCTCTGAAACCAATCTTGGGACCGATTATATACACATACATGGGATTGTACCGTATCAACGGCGACTATGCAAAGAAACGGGAGTCACTCTATCTCTTACCTTGAATTTTATTGTTCTTGCCTTACATGTTTATATTGAGGGCAGTGTAATGTTTTAAGTGTGGGGAGGAGTTAGAGGACTCACAAGCATGCTAGCTTGATTTGGAATACTTTTTGCTACTTTTGATTGGAAAAACATGAGAAAAAGGAAGAAAAATTTTGAAATTTTGAAAAAAAAAGAAAAAGAATTTTTTTTAAAAAAATCCGCTAAGTTGAAAACCCGAGAGGGAAACTTAGGCAACGTTGGGGGTCCAGATAGGTTGAAAACCAGAAAGGGCGACCTAGGCAAAAATGAGAGGCTAACTGTGCGAAAAAAGGTAAGATGTGAGCCAAAGAAACATGAGGTGTGGCTAGAATGATAGCCTGAAAGGGCTCCTAAGCAAAATGAGAGAAAGAGAGAAATCATTTGCTGGCGTTGGAGTCATAAGGTTGTGATTGTCATATGGATGGATCGGGTAGCTCAACATCTTGAGACCCTCTTGGGATTGGGTGACTTAGCAGGTTGAAAAATGAAATATGGTTATGAAATTCTTGATTCTTTTATACTTTATTCTGGTTGATATATTGGCATTGGGTGAAGTATGTGTTTGAACCTCCTATATGGTTTTGACTTCATTTTGTGTCATTGGATTTTGGTTGATATATTGGTATGAAGTGAAGTATGTGCTTGAACCTTTCATATGGTTTTAACTTCATTTTGTGTCATTGGACTTTGGGATTATCAATTCGGGACTTTGAAATGTTTTTATGGGTAGTAAATTGATAAGTGGTAGGTTTGGTTGGATTTAGGAACTGGGGTTGTGTGTGTGACAAAAATTTCATTTGAGCTTTGATTTTGGGATTTACGATAATGAGAGTTTTTGTGAGGTTTTTCTTGGGGGAATATTAGTTTAGGATGTGAACATATGAATTTCTTTGTGTGCTTCAATCTTTTCTTACTCGAGGGCAAGTAAGGTTTAAGTGCGGGGAGGTTTGATGTGCCCATTTTATATAGTTATATTAAGACTTTTAGAATTCACTTTTGTACACTTTTGTATTCTATATGTGACATTTTGCCTTGAAATTCCCTAAGGAGAGTTAAAAATAACTTTTACGCTTTTATTACTTTTCTAGAGGATTTTGTGTGACAAGGCAATTTGTTTGAAGACTTTGAAGAATACCTTTGAATATTTGAAGATTTGAAAACTTGTATTTGAGCTTTTGAAGACTTGAAGAATTGAAGATAAGTGAAGTTAAGAGGAGGACTTGAAACAAAAAAGAAGAAAGAAATCAAGATGCTAAAACCGGGCTCGGTCGCAAGTCGCGGCGGACGGGTGGCCAGAAAATTTCTTACTTTTTTGTACAATAAATACTAAATCCTATCATCTCCTCTAGAGACTCTTCTCCTTCCTGTAATTTTCTGGGTTCAAACCTTAGTTTTCCTTTCTTTCTTTTCTTAGTTTTTGTAGGTTAATCATGTCTTTTCATTGTCTAGGTTAGTTTAATCTTGGGAGAAATTGATTGAATCTTCCATATCTATATAGTAAGAACCTCTATTTCACTCTATCTTGAAGCATTTGTTATTCAGCCTTCATGTGTTTTTATGTGATGCTTTACTTCATTTATATCATGGGTTGTTTGAGAATAATAGGAAGTGTTTGTATGATTGAAGTGTTAGGGTGGTAGGAAAGTTGCAAATTTCTTAACTCATTTGACATGAAAATCCAAGAACATGGACTTAGAACTTCTAGTGTATAATGTGTTGTAATTTTTGCTAGATAAATATGTTAATGTGGATTGTTCTCATAGTTATCCTATAGATGCAATGAAAGGTTGAATCTTGAATGTGGTTTGTTATAGGTTTAGCCTAATGAATGTTATGTTTGCTTAAATGGCTATGTCTTTGGTAGAAGGCTTGTTGTTATCAAATCTATGGTTCTTCGTGTATAATGCCGTTGATGAAATACCTTTATGGTGTAGTTTGCCTAAAGTGATTATCAATGAGGTTTGCAAATGGTCGTTGTTTGTCTTTGCAAATTACTGTTAAGAAGGAATGCATGTTTATCTTAGAATGGGTAGTTTTAGCATTCCCCATAGGTAACGAATGTGATAGAATGAGTGAATAGTTCAATGATCTACATTAGGAAGTGGACATCAATTGCCCCCAAGGCTTTGTCTTTTTGTAGTTTAAAGCCCCTTTTCTTAGTTTGTTTGATGATAGCATAGTTACTTGACTTTGCTAGTTATCTTGTCTTTTAATTTCATAACTTAGGAAAACCAACCAATCCCCCCAATATCAACCTTATATATTTAAACGCTTAAGAAAATCCATCTTCTTCGTGGACGACCCCGACTTACTATTATCTACTTAGTTGTAGATATGAAGCATTTATGACTTATAAATTTAACTTTGTGAGGTACGACGACAACCTCCCAATCCAAAATGTGTAGAAGCTCAATAATCAACCAATAGGGAGGACCGACCCTAAGGGGAGGCAAATGAAGCATTTGCTTTAGGCCTCCAATTTGGCAATTATATAAGGACCTTATTTTCTATTTTTTTTGTATACGTAGAAAAAAGAGAGTAAATAATACATGTTTTAGGCAATCGCCTCAACAATTTTCTTTCCATTTTCATGGGAGTCTCCCATTTTACAAATATTAGGTACCCTAAATATTACATATGTGGGCCTATATTTTATAATTTGTTTCGGGCCGCTAAAATGTTAGGGTCGGCCCTGCCAAGAGATAATCATCAACCTAATTCCAACAACATTATATGTATTTCTAATAAAAAAAATAATTTGAACTTTTCTCCTTATTATTCACGTTTGATTATGTTCAATAAATTTCCAGAGATGTTTATAGGTTTATATCATTTTTATTGATACTTAAGCTACTGTAATTGATTTTTATTCTTTTTAGTTAAATCCATTCTAGTAACGTTTACTCTGTTTTCAATTGATGTTTAAGTGTAGTTTATTTAGATTTATGCTTTTGAAGTCGATATTTAATTTGAAAATTTAAGCTTTGAGGATGTTTTATAATTTTCAGTTGATGTCTTATTAGTTGTAGTTTATGATTTTCAGTCTGATGATTATATTGATGTTTTGCAATTTTTTGTAGATATTTATTTGACGTTTTATTTGATATTTGAGTAAAGTGCCAAAATAACGCTGACTTTAGGCTGAAAGTGCCAATATAACCATGCAAAATGAGAAATGTCAAAATAAACTCAACTTTATGATGCATGTGCCAATCTAACCCTGGACGCCATTGACTTCAATTGTCAACGGAAATTTGGCTGGAATCAAGTGAAATGATCGTTTTGCCCTTAAAGTTAAAAAAGGAAAAAAATAATTAAAAAGACAAACCCACAAGCCTATCCATATTCTTTGCCGTCAGCGGTGGCATACCTGATACTTCTCATCGCATTTCTCCATTTCCACCATCATCTCTATGGCCTTCTTCGCCTCCATTATCGCGGCCTTCAACCCCATTGTATTTCTCCATTTCCACCATCATCTCAGTGGCCTTCTTTGCCTTGATCCCGACGAAGTTCCTTCTTCGCCTCCATCGTCTTTGCCTCGATCCCGAAGCCCTTTAGCCCCACCACGGTGGCAGAGCGGCATGAATCTAGGCGGTGGAATATGGGCGATGGAGAGGTCGAAACTCTAGGCGGAAGAGGTGGGTGACGATGGCTGGGCGGTAGATGTGGCAGGGATGTGGGGGTGACTAGGTGGAAGGTGGTGGTGGGTGGCGGGGAGCTTGGCGACGGGGTGGTGGAGATTAGCGGGGGGGGGGGGTGGTGGGGGGTAGCGAACATTGTAGTGGTGGTGATGGAGCTTGGGTGGTGGTGGTGGCTAGCAGTAGGAAAGGCTGGCGAGTGGTGGTGACTGGCGGCAGTGAGAGGGTAAAATGGGAAAAAGTTAAGCTGAAATGGCCGAGGCCATAATCCCCATTTTGGGTCCAGTCAATGACCAAATTGGTGAGTCAATGTTGGAATATGACTTGAAGGTATATCGCCATAATTCATCATAAATTTAGGGTTAGTTTGACATTTTTTGGTTTTACAAGATTAATTGGCACTTTCAGTCTAAAGGTAGGGTTAGCGAAACACATAACCCTTAATATACTATTTTTAGGTTGCAGGAGGAGGGAGGAGAATGAAAAAAATTGGGAAAAAACCTCTGATGAAGAATTGAGAAAAGGTCTCCGCGAGAGATGTGAAAAGGAATGAGGAAAATTGCAAAAAAAATAAAATAATAATAATAATAATTCGGTAGTGAAGAAAAAACAAAGGCAAAGTCTTGTGAAAGATTATTTTTTCATAGGTTTATGGAAAGATGGAGTTTAATTAGAATAATATAAGGTTAAAGGTTTTAGTTGCAATATTAAAAATTTATTATGCAACATGTAGTAGTTATAAAATTTATAAAGTGATTCATGCAACCCAAAGTTTTTATCTCCATTTCTTTTAATTTGAACTTTAAACCTTGGTCTTCCCATAGCTTTTGAAAATACCGTCTTTCAAGAGACAGACTCATAATAAAAATGTAAAAGATTTTAATTGCAATATACAAAAATTATCATACAATGTGCAGTAGATATAAATTTGAGTCCGTCTCTTGAAAGACGGTCTTTCCATAAGTTATGGAAAGACCAAGGTTTAAAGTGTAAATTAGAAGAAAATAAGATAAAATTTTTGGGTTGCATGAACCGGGTTATAAATTTTATAACTACTACATGTTTCATGCTAAAACTTTAATATTGCAACTAAGACCTTTTACCTTTTATTATTCTAATCATACCCGTCTTTCCATAAACCTATGGAAAGACCGTCTTTCCCAAGACTTTGCCTATAAATTTTATGAATTTTATCTTAATTTTTTTAATGATAATTTGCAGTTTAAAAACTCAAAAACAAAACATGATATATCCCAAGAAATATAAAATCTGTTAGACCTGGGTCCACAAGTGAAGTGGAAATTGCGGGGCGTCTAGTGTCTTCCCTCCGTCCAGCCAAAATATGGGGAGTTGCAGGTAAGCCCTAACATGTTCATCTCTCATATGGAATAGTTGGTTGCTTTCTTCCTCGATTGAAGCCTTCACCATTCGGATAATGGCTTCTATTTTCTCGCTCAGATTCTGCATCCATAATTTACGTTGAATGAAAGCAGATTGAACTAAACTTAGTAAAATTTAACACTCGGTAAGATACTCTACTCGTTTGATAAGGTTTTGAGTTTCTTAGTTTACTTGGTTATTCTTGTCTGCTGCTGCCCATGTTTCTAGCTAACTCATGTTGTCACTGAGATGTTCTGGGAAGATGTTGTGACATTGTACAATATAATCCGACAATCCGTGTCTGTTCATTTATGTCCTATTCATGGCTATGTAGCACGTGCCGTTTGAATTTCAGGAAGGCGTAATCAGTTGCAACTGTTAAATAAATAATAAACACCACAATTTTGTTCAAACTGGAGGATCAAATGTATGCTTCTGTTTCTTTCGGTGGAGAATTAGTACTGGCTCTGATTAATAGACTGATTCTTATGCTGATGGCTGGCTGTTGTTGATTTTACAGAAGTATTTATGCTGTTGACCCGACCATGCTGGCGCTGCAACTAGATTGAACCGTTTAAAGTTAATCACTGACCCCCAAAAAAATGAGTCTTCAGTTATTAAAAGTTAATAGTGCCATTGCTCGGTCAGTGTCAACTTTAGCTGTGATACCCGTAGCGTCTTTTGCATCAACATCCTCTCCTCTGCCTTTTCTGTCAAACGTTGCTGCCCCTGCTCTGCTTACCTGTTCCTCTCGCACGCATGCCTGTGTTGGATCCCGTGAGTTGCAGTCTGATGGTGATCTGAAGATAAACAGTGACCAGAAACCTCCCATTTCTCCAGACTCTCATGTAGATTCAAATCAAGTATTAGATGGGAATGAAAGCAGAAGTGAAATGACAGGAATTCGTGTTCCTAGACAGAGACATATCGACATTTCTAAAGCAAGACTCTTAGATAGCATTATATCCGAGCTGTTCGAGTCACAAGATGAGAGGGACCAGTTTGTTCATTTATCCAAATGCTTGGATTCCATCATTCTTGCGGAGCACAAATGCATCTTAGAGGACATGCGAATAGACTATGATCTTAACAACTCTGTAGAGAGCCAGGAGACTGTTCAGAAGACGTCACTTAACCTACCAAGGAAATTTAACATGGACAGAAAGAAATCTTACACTATTGAAAGCAAAAAGGAATATGAGCGGGATAAAATTGAGGAAGCAAACATTGATTCTCCTGCAGCGATGGATTCTCTCATGGGATCCTTATCTAGTGATGCACATCCCTGTCCTCTTAAAAGGTCCAAGTCTACGATAATCATCTATTTTGAACAGTGTCTCCGTTTTGTGCATAATTTTGTTCGTATATTTTATTTTAACATGAAAATGTGTGGATAAGAAGTACTGATACCAAATATCTGCTGTAAATGTCTTCAATGTATAACATAGAATGTATAAATATATCATAACGTGTAACATAGTTTTCTTCCAATGATCAGTACTGTTATTACTGTGTACAACCTAGATTCTGGTTGTAGGTTTGTATGTCTTCAGTTCTTATTTTTGTGACAAGGAATCGATGTAAATTACGTTGCTATCTTGAGGGAAATGTTACAATCTGTTTTTTAAATTATTGGCGCAACAATGTGTCTGATTAACTATGTGTTCATTACTCATGATCTGATTAACTATGTGTTCATTACTCATGATCGTTCCTTAAAGCATACACTCTCATTTCTCGTGAGTTAAATAATTTTCTACTACAATCCTTTACCAATTTGACGAGTACACATTAACATTTGCAGTAGTGCCATCCAGAGACCCCACACACGTGTGGTGGTGGTGGTCAATTTGTCCAGTTCTGTAAATAAGAGAGGCTATTACATTACTTCTGAAATGATACTACAATTTAGTGATGTGGTTTTTAATCGTTGGTTTTCTTCTTTTGTTGTCACGCATGGTAGCTTAAGCATTATCCAAATGAAGAAACAGTTAAGATTGAAAAAGAATATGAGACGTGAAAGGAGAAAAGTGAATTGTGTTCGTGAAATATGAAGGTGCACCATTTGCATAAATTCTTAGTACTTTGTTTTCTGGTGTTGGAATTTTTTGTTTCGTTTATATTGTATGTAGATGTGCATGTTCATTGTTTAGTAGCTGTGCAATATAATCATTTTGTTATGCTGGACATTGCTATGGCTTTCATCTTATGATGTGCGTTTGATTGTAGAGTTGCTGGGCACGCCAGTTTCCAGCACGCTTTTGTGCAACTGCTTTCTAATGCTGAATTTGAAGAACTATCCGTTAGAGATTTGTTGTTGACATCTTCTCTGAACACTGATTATCTTCTTACTCTGCCTATATACGTCGACTGGAGAAGGGCTTCCCAGTCAAATGCAATTATATACAGGTACCATAGCACCAATACTAATGTACTGCACCATGTGTGTTTGTGTTTAGTATTAACTACGATAAATTGAATTCAAGATCTAAGAATTCCATTTACAAATTTCTAATGCTATTTTGGGGTCCTTTTGTTTGCAAAAAAATGGGTCTATGCATTTGTTTTGAAAACATTTGAAGTGTATTGGAAATGTTAAGCATCCTGGAAGTATTGAAAAAGTATTATATAATAGAGAAAATGTGTTTTTGAGATGGGAAAACAGACAGGCCTATCATTTTTTGTAATTGGTATCCCATTTAGCAGGATCCATTGCCTATAATTCCAAGTTATTGTTCATGGAGGCTGCTAGTGTAGCTTCTGACTATTTTTTCTCCTGTCTTAATGGCATAAGACATTTTTTGCCCTAGTTTAGAGAACATAGTGAACTGAATAAGAACTGAAGGAATATAGAAGCATAGCAAACTATCACATTTTTTATTGGAGAAAGTAACACCTTTATTGAATGCTTGGTGTTTACAAACCCAAGCTACATCAGAAGAATTGGTAACTCTGTTCAATGTAGACATCTCATTAGTCCTTAATACGGTTATTCAAGATAATTTTAGTTTTACTATCATATAGTGGATCATACAATAGAGAAGTCTAATTTTGTTGTTCTTATTCTCTCTTCATGTTATTTCTTATAGGGTGGTTCTTCACAAGTAATCACCTATTGTAATACAGGCGAGGTTACGCAACTGAGAGGCAAGAAGGCTTGCTAACTGGTGAAAAACTTGATTACTTGCAGTCAATACTGTTACAACGAATTTTCTTTCTTATATCAAGACCACTGAAGAAGCTCGGGGTTTGGTTGGCTGAGATATATAAGGTTGCCCTGTCTCCCTGCATTTTTCCAATCTTATTCAGTGCTTTTCCAGCATTAGTCCCTTGAATTCATTTCCTTTGCCTAGTTCCTTTTTATGTGTCAATGTTCCAACTGAAAAGTTTTAATCTGTATACATACGTTCTTGGAAGTAATGAAAACCATGTCATCTGCATACATACTTTTCCTTGGAGTCAATTTGATGTTGAGAGCTGATATGGTAAATGCTCATAAAAAAGAGGATGGTTCAGTATCTTTCTCATATAGACTCTTATCATTCAGTTTTGGTACTTATTACAATTATTCTTCCATCATGTTACTTTCTTCTTGCTGTCTGAGAGAGATCATTATCAGATAATTTGATCTCCAAAGCTAATTCTGATCGCCAGCTACTACTGAAGGGGTTAATTATAAATGATTGATAAAGTACTCAATACGGTATCTGGGCTTGAGCAATGTCATTTATTTGACTATTCATGTGTGTAAGCAAGTCTTTCTCATTCTCTTTTCTTTTTAAGTGTCAAGTTCTGGCTGTTTAACCAAAACCGACTGCATTTGGTTGTGAATCTGCTTATTTATATACTTCAAAGCATAAAAGAAAATAAATGAGATGTAAAATAGTGAGCTTGTTATTCTCTCAGTTGCCAAACTTTGATTACGGCCTATCTCTGCTGCAGGTTCTCAAAAAGAACAATCAAATACAAGACGTGGAGATCCTGACTGAGAATTTGAAAGTCTGGTTAAAAAAATTGCCCTTCTTGCAACAATCATATTCCTATAACTTTTTTGAATCCAATGATCTGTTAGAAGCTGACTACGAAGCATCTAGTGACCTTCCTCTTTGGTTAGCAGCGCAACGAGCTGTAACTCGTTATGAAGGAATACTGTCAACAGTTGGCCCTAGAGGCCGGCTCTTGAAGAGGTTGCTCACTTGGATTGGACTCGCACCATCAAACCCAGGACTGGAGCCTGATCTATTGACTGAAATGGTTGATGGTGACTCTGAATCTCATTCTAGGTAGGTTAAATTGAATGCGGTCTCCGTCCATACACACATAACGATGTTTGCAACATTGTTCTGAAAGGGGAAATCATCTCATATATTGGCTCTTTGGTTGTGGCAATTACTATGAATTAAGATGATTTTTTGTAAATTATCTATTACCTGCTCTGCGTGGGGCATTTTGTTTTGACAGTGAGTTTCTGTGGCCAAAATCTAGTGTTTTGTGTCGATTTGCTATTCTGTATCAATTTATGATATACATATATCAGTAAGTGCTTCATGAGGTGCAATTTCCATCATACAACTTAAGTCCGCAGCTTGTTTATTTGTCTATAATCAATTTTTAGGTAGGATTCTCAGATTTTTCATTTTATGCTTAAAAGCTACCTCCGCTAATCAGTCTTTCTCATGCTAGAATGTTTTAGGATGCTTGAACTTGAAAACTACAATGTCAATCAAGGGCTACCTAGTCCAAGAACACCCTACATACTCCATCTTTTAATTTTAAGAGTGTATTCTAGTTTTCAGTTTTGTCAAAAATGAATCAACAAGACTTTCAGTTTATGCAGGCCAATCTTTTTGTCAAGGATATCAGTTGGTGACATTTGGCAACCTGCTTCGCTGAAATATTGTGGGGATAATATTTGGAAAACATTGAGAACTGCCATTTCCATTCTTGTCTCTCGATCAACTCTCCAGGTAATGTAGGGGCATTTACAAACTTGTATTACCGTGTCTTTGCTACAACGATAAGATTGATATTTTAAGAAACTTTTTCAAACTTTAAATTTCAGTGCTTTTGTCATCTTAACTAGAGTCCTATCCGTGGAAAACAACAAATCTCAGCAAACCTTTACAGAATCATAAGTTATTCTGATTATAAGGGTAATCAAATGTAATTATATGCACCCAGGTATTAATTGTGTCAATTATTTGGATGAATGGATGGAAACCTCACAAATAAGGTGTACTGCTGGATGTGTATATTTCCTGGGTCAACACAACCACCACAGTTGCTTTGTTTAAGGATAAATTGCAAGCTGTACTTAGGTAAAGACTATAGTCTAATTTTTATGAATTTCTTGTCATGGAGAGTCTTGCATATGATTTGAAATTACTAGTCCCTCTGCCCAAGAGGAAGCTGCTGAGTGAGATAATTGTTCTTTAAATTCTGAACAGTAAAACTGTTGGTACTTTGCAATAAAAGCAAACCTATTATACATTAAAACCAGATTAATGCCAGATAACATATAATGGTGTTCCAGCTTCATCGCCTGATCCATCAGATCATAAGACCATGTCCTACTTGGAATCTTGCTAGTGTTAATAGTTGCCATTGTTCTACATTGGAATTAAAAAGTGAATGTGTGTGTAGATTTATGCTGTGTTTGTATAACCTTCATATGGATTGTGTGGTTCAAAAGTTAAAGATTCTTTTTTTTTAATGTTAAATAGGAGCCAGCATTCAGTGAGTTAATTCTTCTGTATACAAAAGATGTCGGCGGAACAGACGCCCAAGCTAAAGCAAAGGTTCCTCCCTTGCAGTTGAAGATCTATGAAAAAATACCCATACCAGATTTACCAGTAAGCATCTCTCTCTCCCTCTCCTTCTCCCCCTCCCCCCTCTCTCCCTCTCCTTCTCCCCCTCCCCCCTCTCTCCCTTAGGTTTTCTCCTTTTTTACTGTATAGCTGAGATTTATAGTGACTTACATTTCATGTTTTTTGTTTATTTTTTATATAGGTTATTTTTCCACATAAGAAGCTTTCTTTTCGTATACTTGACACGGTAAGTTTCCTCTCTGACGACTTGATTCTTAAAATAATTTCTCTGACTTTGGACCTTAGACTTATTGCTGCGAGTTGTGAATGCATACTGTGTTTTCTTTTTCATTTTTGGCCGAGGGTTAGGGTGGGGGTGGGGGGTCATTGTTGAACTACTCAATTCTGCATTTCCATGGTGCCACTGTACCTATTTATAAATTTACGTGTAAGCATGATCATATTCATTATTCAGAATCAGACATTTATTATTATGCTCTGAACCTATTTCACGTCCAAATTATGGCTGTTGTTCATTAGGTAGATAATCAGCCTAAAGTTTTCTTTGGGGTTTGGCAACAAGGATCAGGATTTATAGTGAGAACAAAAATTGTCCTACCTGAGCAGTTTAGTGTGTATGCGAAAGCAACCTTAATGCGATCTAATACTAGGTGGCTAATTGTGAGCTTAGGAGGTGTTTAGTTCAAGGCCACCAGAATGGGGGATCAGATTCATCCCTGTATATGGTGTTTGGTTTAAGTATGTCAGAATCAAGTTCTGGAATGAATCTCAAATTTTAAGGGATATTTCATTCAAACCCACCTCTCACTTGATTTTGATTCCGTTTCTGATCTACTCTTATACCTACAATTTCAATTCCTTTCTCGATTCCTATGGTCAAACCAAACACTCCATTAGTTCAGTAAATTCTGGGGTTCAGCCCAAAATATGGTTTACTAGTCTCAAAAGGAAATGTTTTAGAAGGTGACAAGTCACCAACTCAGTTCGAAAAGACCTGCAAGGTGTAAAAAATGGTAGTCTATTTTACATCGCTGGGATTGTTGGAGTATAGGAAGGTTAAAATAGATCTTTTGGTGAGGGAAACTAATTATTTTACCAGATACTCTGGTTTCACTCAAAACATGTTCAGAGTTTGAAGATTTTAGCAACATAAATCTTCACATTCTCAGTTTGGATTATTATAGAATTTTTTGAAATGATACTCAAGTCCAAAGTAACCCCGTATGTTTGCACGAAGGTGGAAGGTGCTCTCCATGTTTATGAAAGTGTCTTTGTATTATATAATCACAGGGTTTCCAAGAACTTCTTGGTTGATGCACTTCTCTTTTGATGTCATACAAGATTTAAGAGTATGAACTAAGTTTAGGCAGTGTTGGTAGCATGAAAATTGTCTGCATAGGATAGTTGAGAAGTAATTTTTTTATAATGTCTGCTGATAGTTTGTAGCTTGTATTCCGTTAATCACCATGCCTTCTACTTTTCTTAATGGCCAGTCGCCCTCTTCTTTATTTGTCATGGAACTGTACCTTCTTACTCCCTGAGCTGTGGTTGTGGTTCATTTATCAATTTACTCCAAGTGGAGACAAGTAGGACCTCTGTTCTACTTCTTAGGGTTACAATGGCGAAAGTCCTTGTCCACACTGTTTATACTCATGCTGATGTCACATTATTTGTTTTGTAAATAATGTTTGTTTAGGTACGCTTAGACGTGACTACAATATTGGGGCTCTTAGCATACTTCATAAACTACAAGTTTGAGGATATTTTATCTTCTCCGTAAGTATCTCATATTGGAATGCATCATTGGTCATTGGTTTTAATCTTCTCAACTGAATTCCTGTAATTCCTATAATTTCTTTTAAATGTGTTAAGTTAATTCATCCTTCTTTGAGGACTTAATGAATGAAATATTGTAATCAATGAAAAAAAAATATGTGAAGCAGTCTTAGTTGGATACGATGAGTAGATATGATCCATTTAGCCAACACTATATAGTGGGAAGATCCATTGCTGGTTAATCAACAAAAAATTAGAGGAAAAAATATTTTATTTCTCATATTATCCAATTTTTTTAATCCTCATACCCTTAGTTATATCGGCAAGTGTGGTGAGAAAACCTTGACATGTTCCCCTGCTCTGTTGTTGAGATGTGAGTCAATTTTTTTATTCCCATACCCTTAATTATATTGGCAAGTTTGGTTCACAATTATGCCGTGAATAGAAAGTTTGGATAGAAATCAAATGAATGGGAACAAATGTACTCCCCCATCCTTCATAGGTTGTACCTCGGAAAAATATGACTCTTCATGTGGAATGGATTAAAGGTACCTGAATGAACCGGGTTACTGGAAAAGAATGTAATGGAAATAATTCATCTGATAGTACAAAAATGGAACATGACTGGTGAGATGTGGTTTGTGGAACAATGACTTGGACTTAGTTTCAATACGTATTCATCCTTTATATTTAATTGTTGCAGATCGGCTATACGTCTAGATGTAATTGCAGTCGGAGCGCTTGTAATATATATTTCCCGTGTGGTTTTAGGTTACAAACAAACGTGGGATCGATACCAAGTAAGTGCATCATATTTCTGTTGGTATTTATTATGGGTACTCTCCAGCAGGTGGCCCTAATTCTGATTACCATTTTCTTTCAAATGTACAGCTTCTGGTTAATAGAACACTCTATGAAAAGACTTTAGCAAGTGGCTTTGGTTCTGTTCACTTTCTGCTGGATGCTTCTCAGCAACAGCAAGTATGGACTAGTAAATCATTTAAATTTAGTTTCGGTTACTGCAGATGAAATATCCTCGAGCATGTGGAGATTAGAGTCCAGGATCTTTACTTTCTTCCTGTCTGGCCCTCCCGGCCCTATTTTCCTATGCCCCTTTATCTTTCTGGCATTATTAGGACTTGTCTCTTGATTAACTCTGTGATTGCTTACAGTACAAGGAAGCAATTCTAGCATATGCTATCTTATTGAAAGCAGAGAGCTTCCAGGTTGGTTCTAATGTACTTGATCCTTCTTGGTGATTTGTACATTGACCTTTGAAGAGAGATTTAACTTGTCAAGTACCACTAGATTGTGCGCCACATCGTTAAGTGCTAGATTTTACATAATCAAGTTCACTTATCTTTGGCGATTATATTACTCTCACAAACCAGTCAAATAAAGGTTTTTTTTTATGCAGATGGCTTCTACAAGGAGCATTGGAGAAAAGTGTGAGAAATTTGTTGATGACGTTTTCCGCAAAAAGGTTTTAAAATTGGTTGAGAGACTTCATTTTATTGATTGCTGCAGTGGCTTGTGTTCATGATTAATTTCTTATTGCAGATTGAAATGCCCATTGACAAGGCGAAGGACACATTGTTGAGGTTTGGACTTGTGACAGCTACAACTGTTGGGCAAGAATATGAACTACATGCAGTTTCCTGCTCCAGGGCAGCTGAGATCCTAAGACAAAAATGGAATAACTTGCTTGATTAAGCTGGTGTACGAACATAATAGGAAAAGAGTTTGTGAACTAAGCACACTGTGGCTTCACCTAATGACCAGCTTGAAGTTCCACCCAAATACTCCATTTGCTTTGTCGTATCTCGTACATTGTGCGGTTGTGGGTGAAAGCTTGTATTAAAATGTAGATTCTAAAACAGCACAGCTGAGGCACAAAAGAAACGAGGTTCGAAAGTCATTTTTTCATTCTTCGGTTTTCTCATGGCTATAGAATTTGTATGCTCCTTATCCAGCTTGGTGACAGCCCCTAGTGCTAAAATAATGGTGCCATGGGAATATTTTCTTTAATCATTCTCAATATCCAGATGAGAAGAATACAAAATGAGACTAGACTCCCATCTCCTGAGAAGTAATTGCAAATTGGTAAGCCATTTACTGGATCGGTTTTGCCCTAAAATTTGACTTTCTGTTTGGGGAGAACCTCAATATATACACAGCTCCTGTGCCTTTGGTGGTGGAGGAGGTTCAACCATTCCAATACTAACTTGCATGTGATCATGTAAGGAGTTTTTCATGTCAAGATTGCAGTTTGTTCCCCGTGGGATTATGATGGAATCACTTGCTCGTTTACAGAGTGGTAAGTTTTTTCTCAGCATACAGTTATGACTTGCTATGGCCTTCGTTAACCTTTGGCCCACATTTGTCTTTTAGCTTTCACTCGTCGGATGATAAACATGTCAGTCAGCTCTGGTTTTGTCATTGACTGGCAGGCAGATTATATAAAAATAGTGTTTGCTATTAGAGTGTCAGCTAGCAGTTACAGTAGTACCAAAAATTTATACAGGAGTATACAGAAGTTATGATTTGTAAATCGACATTAGTAATCTTATACAAATGGACTGTATGATGAATAAGCAAAGAATGATGTACTGAAACCTGTCACGTATTCTTCTCCAGAACCGAGAGTGCTGGCGTCAAATAGTTATTTGCTTTATCAGGCAGATGTGCAACCTACGAAAGGAGCCTATGTTATACATAAGCTTGAAAAGCATGCCTTAGTAAAGAAGTATTTTTTTTACCAATTCATATAGTTGCTTCCCCGGCTCGGCCACATACTCATAACACACCTTAATTTGTTTCAGCAAAAGATAAGTTAGAGATTCAAACAATGTTATGTTTTGGAGTGCAACACAAGAACAATGAACTCACATCAAAGCTCTTATTCCTGGCAGTTGAATCATGCAGTGCTTTAACGCAAATATCAGCTACATCGGCACAGCTTATTCCCTGCATTTTAGTGTGATATGTGAAATTCTACTGGACTAAGATTTGGAGATCAATGCTTTCACTTTATATGGCAATTTCTGATGATTATCTCTGGTTGCAGGAATAGTGCAGAAAGGAAGAAGGCAGTCGAATGATTTACAACTCTCTTTAAAGCAGCTCTATGAAACAAAAGATAGTAATCTGTGCCACAAAGCAGTAGCGAGCCCAACAGCCATCAAGTTTTACAAAGGAAAATGATACAGAGAAAAACTTTAGCTGTTGGTTTTTAAGGAAGACGGGGAGCTTTCAGATGGATGGTAGGCAACTGCAAATCCAAGTCCAAGAGATTGGATTGGCCTTTGCGTGAGCTGATTCGGTATTAATTTCTAATCTATTGACTAAAATCCACAGGCTTGTCCTTCAACTGCCTAAATAAAATTTGTGTTACCTGAGATATTCTGTTTCCCTGGTCGAATATTAGAGCACGCTGCCCACCGGGTTCTTCCTGCATGAAAGAAGAATCAGTGAATCTTCATGAATAATGAAACTCTAGTACTTGCATTCATCAATAATGAAAGAAAGTTTACCATCAAGGGACCTGGACGAACTATTGTGTACCCAAGGCCTGATTTTCTCAGAAAATCTTCGCCAGCCTACAGCAGCAGACACTTAGAGCCGCACACTGGTTTTGATAAAAATATGAAGAGATGGAGCAAACCTTTTTAGCTTTTAACACTTGCTCCCTTCTGTTAGCTTCTATTCCAGATCCAGTGCATGATACTAAAACGATGTCTGTCTCTTGTCCAGTCTGTCAACACGCAAGTCGTCAAACTAAGCTAAAATTGACAATAAGAACACTATTACTCACTGGCAAAGCTTTGATGTATTCCATGATCAGTTTAAAACTTCGCAAGTCTTGCTGCATTCCTGCGGGTCCTTCAACGGGTCTCTGGGGTGGACAAAACAAAACTGACATTTCTTTCTTATGAAATATCTGTGAATGCAGGTTAAAAGAGCAAGTATTCAGTAACCTGTCTTCTTGGTTCGAATCTTATGGTCAAAGCGTGCACATAAAAGGGATCCAGTGGTGGATCATCTGGCTTTGCTGGTCGAAAGCTCGAAAATGGCACTCTGACCTGATAATCAACCACCAACCATCAACCAACGTGGCTGCATTTCATTATTTGAGAAAAGAGGTAAGCAGATTACCCTGCAGAATCCTGCTTTGGTGCTAATTCTTGCAAAATACATGTTGCTTTGAGCTGTGTCGGCAGATGAACCAGTTTGTAGGATTAGAATATAGGAGCGCCCATTGCCACCAACTGAGAGAACCAGACCTTCATACCTGGAACAAGTGCAGTTAGCGCGCCAAGGAAAAGAAGAGGCATGGAATGGAATATCAAGGGTAGTACCTGTCAAGGGTAGAACCCAGAGGAAGGGAAATTGTTTTGGACAGCTCAACGTAGCCACCGCGTGTGAAAACGTACCCTTTTAAGGATGACAACAAATACCATCACTCAAGACTGTTGTGTACTCAATAGTTGAAAGGTAAAAGTACCTGAGAAAATGGTTTCTCCGTTTTCAGTGTACTCCAACTTTGCATCCATCCCTCCATCGTACTTGGAAGCAACTACATCCTGGAAATACGTCCCCTGACGAACCTCCCACCCGTGCAGGGAATCAGCAGATTTGAATTTAGCGATCACAAGTTTGCTTTTGCTGCTTTTCCCCGCTCGCAGTTGGGCCAACTCGTTATTGTAGTCCTGGAGATGGATGATGAGTGTCAGCTAAGAGGTAGAAGAGCAGGTGAAGTAGGGCAATAATGGTAAAGACCTGGAATGCTTTAGCAACATTGGCAACTCCGAGGCTATCAACTCTGTTGAGGTCCCCGGTGATGGAAGAGCGAGCTGTGGCACAGTAGATGATCTTGTTGCAACCCTCCACAGCAGGCTTGAGAGTGGAAAAGTCACCAACATCGGCAATCACTATTTCCACGGAAGTTGGAAGCATGTCGATCACCTCCGCAGTGGCTTGCCTGACGAGAGCCTTGACAGTGTAGCCTCTGAGCATGAGCTTGCGGACGACAATGCGGCCGACGCGGCTGGTGGCACCCACAACAAGGACAGTGGTATTCTGAGCTCCAGGGATGACAAAGTCACACAAGGGGCCGCCCTCCCGGATCATGATGTCATCAGTGCTGAGGGTGGTTCCGGAGATCTGTCCCAATCCAGAGAACTTTCGCCACACCTCATCGAAAATGAGTCTGGACCGCCTCCCCAGCCCGACCGGGTTCACCTCGTCCAGCTTCTTCATCACCGAAGCCGACACCGCTTCAGACTCCACCGCTACTCTCGTGTCGGCTTCAGTTTCAGTTGCAGTCTTGTTCACTGCCGTTTGCTGCTGCTGCTTCTTCTTCTTCTTGGTGTTGGTCCTCCTCTGGTCAGCTGCTGCCTGCTTCGACCCATCCTTACAGACGGTGATAGTGTGCGGGTGGAGGAGTCGAAACCCAGGAGGAGTTGAAACAAACCGTGGGAAGCTGTGCATAGCACCGGAGCTGTTCATTTCCTAATGACGCATCAACCGCCAAACATCATTTGATCACCATCAGAAAAACACAGTAGCCACCAAATGAACCTTACCTATGCGCTATATTGGATGGATCCAGTCTCCGGACCTCAGAAGAAACAACAGCGTACGAGTATCATCATAGTATTCCTATTCATACTGTACAGCTGACAACCACGAGACTGGGATTGCTACCATTCTTTTCTTTTATTATGCTTTATCCGGAAATTGTGGTCCTTAACTGAACACAGCACCTCTCTCCCGCCCCTCGGAAAACGAAAACAAACCTTCCCGGCCCTTCATTTATTAATTTTATTGAAAAAAATGCTTTTATAATCCTATCCAACTGCCATGAGGGTCAATATAACTTTTCAATATTCGAAAGTGCTAATATTACTCTATCTAGTTAGTGAAAGTGCCAATATACCCTATAAGTTTTAAGGATGTGCTGATATAACCCTACAAACATTAGAAATGTGCTGATATAACCCTACAAACATTAGGAATGTGCTGATATAATCCAATAAGATTGCATAATGTGCTGATATAACCTACCTATTCCGGCGGCGATCCGGCGAACTACAAGGGTAAAATTATCCACCTAAAATTATCCCCAAATTGATAGGTGGTCTATCCATAACCTTATTAATAAGGCAGAGACTAATTTGCAATTAACGCAACCATTCCCCAAATTGAACCGTGAAGCATTCCACTTCCCCAAACTCTCTCCATCTGCAAAATTTTCATCTCTCCATTCTTCTTCCTTCTCAAACTTTAATCTCCTTTCTAAACTTCAATCTCAATTCTTTGCAAATTTAACTTCTCCCAACCAACCAAATCATTCTCCAATCGATTCCTTTTTTTTCCGATGAGCTTTTCAAACGACCGATCAGTGCCGGCGAAATTTACAATGGGCTCTTCACCCTGCAACAAGATCTAAATCAACGGATTTTAGTTTTAAACTAATGAAATTTAGTTTCAAGAGATGAAATTTTGTCTAATAGTGTCAAAGATATGAGATTTTCACATCTGAGTGAGTTTATGTGGTTGAATTGCCTTCGATGTAAATGAAATTGTTGTTGAAACTTCTGAATGTATGAATTCTGCTGCTATGAACATGTAAAAAATATGTGGCAAATATTCGAAAAACAAATAAATGCTGCAGAAAATTTTTCGTACATACTATGCACGTGTTACCTTACAATATTGTATTAAAACATGCACTTGTTATAAAAACTGTGAATATGAGTTATGCAATTTTTCCATGAGATCATGTATAAGTTAAGTTAAAATTTGACAATTTAAAATTGTCATATTAACTGTGTGTTGATTACTTTACAACATATACTGTTTAAACAAAAACACACACCTTATTTTAAAATATCAATTCCTTTTATGAATAGCAAAAACTTTGTCACGAGGTAGTACATAAGTTACCTTATGAATTGTTTCCATTTTTTTAAAACACGCATATGTTAACCTACAACTAGTATTTCTTATAGTATAGGGGGAACGACTTCGGAGACCCCTTCTGCCGCTCCCGCACCGTTTCCCTCGCTTCTTCTTCTTCTCCGACCATCCCACCTCCGCCTTCTGCCGCTCACCCCCATTTCCTCTTCTTCTCCGACCATCCCACCCCAGTCTTCCACCGCCCTTGCCCTTGCTGCTACCGCGCCACCTCCGTCTTCTTTTTGTGCAATTGAAACCCCAGAAACCATTGGGCCGGGACACTAAGCTTAGTCGCAGGTCTTCCCTCTACTCTGAATATCCACCAACTAATCTCAAATATAATCTTTACTGGTAACTTCACTATAATCTTTTCTCCATGGTATCCATATTCTTCCTCTTTTAACTTTGTCACTGTTTGTTGTCAATTCCCATTCCAATCATGTTTTCCTCCAAGTTTCCTCCTTTTTTCTTTTTTTATTTTTTGTTTCAAACATGCCAAGAAAACCAATATGATTTTTTAGACAAAATCCTCTAATATGATTGTGTTTCTCCCCTTTATTTAGTCCCCTTAAATTCCAAACTGCTATATTAGATGGCATTTGTTGGTTTTTCTATGGTGTTCATTATCCCTATTTTCTGATAACCTTCCAAGCTGCTATGTTCTTCAGGTAGCATTCAGACCGAATGACTCTATGAAATTACGTCGATACTTCCATATATTATGGGTAACTAGGACATATCTCTATTTTTTCCAGGGGAATCTTTAAAATTACCACTGCTTAGCTTTCAATTCGCCTTTGACCATCAAATGAAATGTGAATAACCCGTCCAAGAAGGAGCGCTTCCGGCTTTGTCGGTACTTGAAACAATCTTGTGTACTCCACATTACTATAACTCTAGAGTCAATAATTTTATATGAGGAACTAATGAACTCAGTTACTTGCTGTCGTTACTCTTCAGTTTTCTGTTGAGGTCTATTCTGTAGAGGTATTCAAATTGGATCAGTGATCGATTTCTAGGTTTTGTCATAAACCTAATTGGTTATTTCCAATTACGTAAATCAATAATTCAAACCGCACTCAAAGGTAAGACATTTCTTAATTTTATAGGAACTTTAGTACCAGAAACAATAGTATCTCCGAGTATAGTCCCTTTGGGATGTAAAATATATCTCTTCTCACCATCCCCATAGTGTATGAGATAAATGTCTGCATTTCGATTAGGTTCGTATTCTATGGTTACGATTTGACTATATATGTCTTTTTCATTTTGTCGATAATCTATTTTACGGCATAGACTCCCTGCGGTAATGATTCCTCAAGCATTACGACCTTTACCACAACGATTCTATCCATAGATCAAATTGTTTTATGGATTGGATTTCACTTGACTGTTTACAGTTCCATTATGTGTACTCGGGGTATAAGTTTTGTGTAAATGTATCGCCATGCTATTGAGTATTTTAATATTTTTTCTTTTCTTTCTAAGAGGTGGAATAGAATAAACCGGTTGAAGCGTAATAATCATACACTTGTAATGCATTGTATGTCCCATAATAGGTCCCATTCTTCTGCCCTTTCGCAGAAGTCGATGACTATTCATAGCTATTACCTTGACCCCAAAGAATAGTTCGACCCAATGTTTTATTTCTGTCGTATTTTATCCCGGTTCAATATTAAAAGTATATTGATTTTTCCCAATAACCTAATACTTTTGTCTATGAATATTGCATATTTGATTCCATTCATAAATCTATTCTTAATAAGAACGCTAGTTCTTACTGTTCATATGTTATGATATGAATATACCACATCAATCGTATGTATGGATGATGAGATTCCATTAGTACATAGCCAATTCTAATAGAATTATTGGAAGGTCACATTGGCGTGCATCTAGCAGAAATTGAACCTACGAATTCGCCAATTATGAGTTGGACACTTTAACCATTCAGTCATGGATGCTTAGCGGGGATCCTCATGCATGGTGAATAACCAAATTCCAATTGAAATGAAATCTTTAGGATAAATCAATGCAATTTCGGAGGAATCAATGATAAGACATCAATTCAAATCCTGGATTTTCGAATTGAGAGAGATATTGAAAGAGATCAAGAATTTTCACTATTTCTCATATTCGTGGACCCAATTCAATTCAGTGGGATCTTTCATTCACTTTTTCCCACCAAGAACGTTTTATAAAACATTTTGACCTCCGAATTTGGAGTATCCTACTTTCACGGAATTCACAGGGTTCAATAAGCAAGCGATATTTCACGATCAGGGGTGTAATACTCTTTGTAGTAGCTGTCATTCTATATCGTATTAATACTTGAAATATGGTCAAAAAAAAAATCTCTATTTGATAGGGCTTCTTCCTATACCTATGAATTCCACTGGAACCAGAAATGATACATTGAAAGAATCCGTTGGGTCTTTCAATATCAATAAGGTGATTGTTTCACACCTCTATCTTCCAAAGGGAAAAAATATCTTTGAGGGTTGGTTCCTGAATCCGAAAGAGAGTACTTGGGTTCACCCAATAACTAAAAAGTGTAGCATCCCTGGATCTAACTGGGGTTCGCGGTGGTGGAGGAACTGGATCAGAAAAAGGAGGGATTCTAGTTGTAAGATATCTAATGAAACTGTTGATGGAATTGAGATCTTGTTCAAAGAGAAAGAGATGAAATATCTGGAGTTTCTTTTTGTATATTATATGGATGATCTGATTCGCAAGGACCATGATTGGGAATTGTTTAATCTTCTTTCTCTGAGGAAGAGGCGAGATACAATCAACTTGAATTTGGGACCACTATTCGAAATCTTAGTGAAACACTGGATTTCTTATCTCATGTCTGATTTTGTGATAAAAAAATCAATGGAATTGGAGGGTTTCTTCGAACAAAAAGGGGCTGGTTCAACCATTCAATCAAACATTATTGAGCATCTTTCATGTCTCTTCTTGAGAAACAAGTGGGTTATTTCTTTGTAAGCTCAATATCATATGTGGCAATTCCACCGAGATCTCTTCATTAGTCGGGGGAAGAATCTGCACGAATCGGATTTTTTTAGGAACATATGAAGAGAGAATTGGATTTGGTTAGACAATGTGTGATTGGTAAACAAGGATCAGTTTTTTAGCAAGGTACGGAATGTATCGTCAAACATTCAATATGATTCCACAAAATCATCTTTCTCCATTTTTCCCATTTCTCCATTCTGCAATTTCTGATCCCCTCCATTTTATTCTTCCTGCCTTTTTCCATTCTCTTTTGACCTCTATTCCCTTTGTCTGATCATGCCTCCTTCATTCCGTTTTTCTTTCACCCCAACTGGAATATACACCTGTTTTGTCTGCTTTTCATTCCCCATTCCCTTTTCATTATCATCCTGTTTTTAACATGTACTGTCCAAATGGCCATACATCCGACATTTACTGCACTTCACAGGATTCCATTGAAAGTTCACCTTCTGCTGTGCTAAGACTTTCAGTTCATTAACAAACATCACATTCTCAGGGATTTCATCCACAATTTTCATCTCAACCTGCACCCTAGCATATGCTAGCCTCTCTCTTTCTATTGTACCTCTATCTAGGCACAGAGGCTTGCCTAATGAGCTCACAATTTTACAAATTATCCTTGGCTGCCAGCATTACAGGGGCAATTTAGGCAATTGAATCCAAACTGGGAGTGTTTCTGGTTCATGTAACTCCGGATTATGCATCCATTTCTTAACTGTAACTGGTTTTCCATCAAACATAAACATTCCCCTTTCAAAAACTTAGGATTTTGACAGAAAGGAACGTACCCTTTTGCAGCTGCCAGATTTTTGTTGTCCGGTTTCCCCATATTCTGAACAAGAGTCCTTCCATCACCTTGAGTGGGGGAATTCCTCCCATGACTTTGCACAGTTTCCCATTGAGCTGAGCTTTCATTAACATCATCCATTGTTATTTCTCCCAGCTCCATCCCTTCCACCTTCACCGATTCATAGTATTTCACCTCATTCTGACCATTTTCAAACAGAGAACTCCATTGTTTCTGATCTTTCTTCTCCATCGTTTCTCCCCGCGAAAGACTTTTGCCCATAGAGATTAGACCTTCCTCTTCCCTCTTTTCCCCCACGATACTGCTTTTGATTGGAGTGCAGACCTCCTCCTCTTTCTGTTTTGAGCATTCGCCTTCAATCACTTTCCCCACTTCCTGAATCGGCGTTTTCCCCAATCTAGTGTTCTTCTCATTTTCTGTCAAAACCCCTTTCAACCCTTTTACTTCCTCCCTTGTTACTTTCCTCGTTTCCATCTTCGATTTATCCTTATCACATTCTTCCTTTTCTACCAGTTTTGCTGTTGTTCTTTTCACCCTTCTCTTTGTTCCAGATCTCCCCATCAGAGGCGTTCCCAGTGAGCCCGCAGATCAGATCAAAGAAAAAGGGTCTTGCAATGTATTTATATACGTATAATATTAATTTTAATTTTTCAAAAAAAAACCTAAACAACATTGCCACCGCTACCACCATCGGCGCCCCCAGCCTTTGTCCCCAACTATCCGTCCCCAGCTCCGGCGTAGCCCGCCGCCGTCCATCTCCACCGTAGCCCGCCACCTCCGTCCCCAGCTCCACCCTCGTTGTCTCCTTCGTTCCAATCCCTAGCGAAACCCTAGCCCGCCGCCGTCCCTAGCCAACCACTTGTCTTATCCTTCATCCACGTCGAGCAAAACCCATCCCGAGAGGAGAAACGAGAACCGGAGAGGAGAAGGAGAACCGGGGCGGAGGAGAACGGGGTGAGGAAAAGGAGAGCGGGGAAAGGAGAAGGAGATCGGGATCGGAGAGGAGAAGGAGAGCAAGGAAAGGAGATCGGGACCAGAGGAGTGGTGCACGGGTTTGGTGCACGGCGGTCGGCGGCGGCGATGCTCGGCAGCGGCAGAGCATGGCGGCGGTAAAAAATAAAATTGATTTAATATTAATTTAAACATATCTAAATTATTTAAATTAAATTAAAAATACATATTGTATACTAAATAGTATAAATACAGAGCGTGATATAGCGATCCACAAGAAAAACAGCTAGAAGTACACAATCAGGGTGAGATCGCACACAACGCCAGAGAGAAATTTTTTACACCAAATTACATCTATTTGAACTGTCAATTTTTTCGGGTTCGATTGAGTTTTTGGATTCCGGTAAAGTTTGTAAAATTCATTGGTAGAAAGTATGTAATTGTAGAGCATTAAATATAAGTGCTTTCTAAAAAAGAATTGTTAGAAAATATATACTGCACACAACATTATGTCTATTTGAACTGTCAGTTTTGTCGAACGATTAACTTTTCGGGTTTAATTGAATTTTTGGGTTCAGGTAAAGTTTCTAAATTTTGTAGGTAAAAAGTACGTAATTGTAGAGCATCAAATATAATTGCTTTCTAAAAAGGTAATTTCTTGCACGGTAATTTCTTGCATTTGTTTATTCAATTGCTTATTTATTTATTTATTTATTTATCATTATTAGTATATTATATAATGTATACATATGTATAAATATGTATATTCTCTTCTCGGTAATTTCTCTTATTTATGTAATACTATTTATATATATATCTTCTTCCCGGTAATTCCTTTTGATTTATTTATTTATTCATTTACTTCTTTATTTATTTATTACTGTTAATACTACTATTATTATTATTATTATTTTAATCATTGCTTTATTTTTTCTTGTACCCCAAATATTTTTTTATGACACCACAACCCAGCATACTATTTATTTTCCTTTTTGGTGTTTTAATTTGTTTGATTACTTATTTTCTCATTTTATCTTTATTTGTTCCTTTCTTTTAATTCTTTATTTACTGGTTTTTCTTCTTTTTAATTTACAATACTTATAATCAATCATATATATAAAATACAATTATATTCCTTGAAATCAAAACAATATTAGAAATGATAACTTATTTATTTTATTCTTATTTGTAATTACATATGAAAATTACCATTATATAAAACTGTGATAAGTATGAAAGAATATTTATAAAATTAATGTTCTTCAATAAATTAAAGAAATATTCGTTTTAGAGGAAGATACAAGGTAAACTATTGGAGATGCTTCTAGATAATTATTTAACAACTAAATTTATCATTTATTACTTAACACTTTTAAAATGTGCAATTTGTACATTGTGTTTCCATTCTGATTCGACATACTATTATTTCATTCCTCTTTCTTAAGTGAAACCTATATTAAACTTAACCATCGTTTGATATTAACTAATATATTTATTTTTCAATAATTAAGATTATTAATTCAAATTACTTCGTCCGAGATTAACATCTAGGTTAATCCATAATAAAAAAAATTCCAATTAGAGGGATTAAAAAGGTTCAATTGAGATAACATGATTTGTATTGGAGGTATATTTTATTTATTAATCTAGTTGGATTTGGGGTTTCACAATCTTCCCCCCTTAATGAACTTCGTCCCCGAAGTTCACTGAAACTTTAGCCAAAATAGAGATGGTACCTTCAATAACCTCAGTCAAACCATGGTTCTCATCCCTAGCTTGAATGATCATCAAAGAGTATAAATTCTTAAGAACTACAAGTACTTTTATAAAAGTTATGTATTACTACTTTAGCCTCTCTAGATTCAACCCTAAATCCTTTAGTGGAGTCACATTCTTTATTTCGTTCTGTACCATGGGAGGTCCATTCCTAAGGTCAATCTGAGGTGCATAAATGCTTGGATTTAATTATCACTAAAGTTTTATCTATGTGACCCCAACCTTCTCTCAGGGTCCCCGTACGAGTTCTGCTATCTGCGGATGCAGCCTATTCAGGACTCGGATGCCACCTTGAGTCTGAGTCAACTTTTTCATTTTATATCCTGCAGTTCTAGTTCCCGTGTCTTGGTATTCCTTATTTGATCGGGTTCTATGTTAATTGCATCAGTTCTAACCTCCTTTCCGTCAGCATATCCAATACTGATTTTCTATGATAAAGATTTTGAGGATTAAGGCCTCTCATTCCCTAACCAGGGTCTACCTCGTCCAATTAGAGTAGAATACTCGTTTGATATTTTAGTTAAGTTTCATTTAGGTTTAGCTTAAGGGCCTAATATTACTGCATCTTTTATGTAGATTCATGTGATGACTAGTGCTTTATTATCCATTTAGAGGTCTAAAATTTTATTATTATTATTTAGGGACCTTTCAATTTAAAATGAGAACCCGATTCAAACTCTGGGCAGGCCATCCCCAAGTGATTCAAAGGTTCAACCATGTCTCGAATATCTATAATTGTTAAGCAAATGTGAAGTCTTTTATTAAATTAAGCTTTGATTTTCCTTTACTTAATTTGAGGAAGCTCTAATACCACATCTGTAACACCCCAAACCCAACGTACAATGTCGGGTCGGGTTTGGTCGTGCTAACAAAAATGATAACGGTAACAAGCAGTTAAATTTCATGCGGAAGCGATTTAAATAAATTCAAAAACCTAAAATACTATTACAATGAAAGTATTAGTATAAGTGTTAAACGAAAGTTTCACCTAACTATTACAAATTCAAAATCCATGTTAAGGTTCATCCAGGATTTCTCTCTCAAAATAAGTAAAGACATCAAAGTGCTTTTCTCTTACAGTTCTTCTTCACCTAGAAACGGTTGTTTAACTAGGGTAAGCTCTTGCTTAGTGAGGTTTCATTGCCAGTATTTACCCAGTTGAGTTTTAGTGATCACAGAATATCAAATAACAAATAGCCACATATGTCCTAGCACGTAGTAAAAGGATACAGGTAGTTAGTGCCAAGGTGCTTCCAAGTGCCTATGTGGCAACTCTGACTAACATACAAGACACAACCTTTCAGTAGTGCCCAAAGGCCATCAGTCAGTCCAGTATTCAGTCTCGTCAACCACGCTCAAATAGATGTTCAGTTACGAGCTCGTATCAGTACATTACAGTGGGTAATGCTAGCATACCAGAAACTCCACGAGTAGCCGGTCTAATCAGAAGGTTCGGTCAATATCGTTCCTCGTCGACTTCGATCGAACTACAATCGCGTCGGGGGCCCCGATAAACAGATAGGTAATCAGGTAGCAGATATTTCAAGTTTGACACGGAAAGATAAAGTACAAGTCGGTCATCCACATAACATATCAGAGTAGTATATGATTCAAGTTTGACACGGCAAGATAAAGTACAAGCCGTTCATTCACAGAAAAATATCGGAGAAAAATATCAGAGCAGTTCATAACTCAGTTTCACGATAATTGAATACAGTAATATACACACTCAATTTAACAGTCAGTATATATTATCAATTTATGTTTGACAGGTATGTCCCTTTATAATAGAGTTCAAGTACAGGTTCGAGTATGTATTTCGAGTACAGGGGTTCGAGTAGTTGGGTTTGAGTACAGGGGGTTTCGAGTAGTTGGGTTCGAGTACAATGGGCTCGAGTAAAGAATTCGAGTGGAGAAGGTTCAAGTGGAACATGTATCGACTGGTACTGGTTTGAGGGGTAAGTGGTACCAGTTCGAGTGGTGAGGTTCGAGTGGTAAGTATTACCAGTTCGAGTGGTGAGGTTCGAGTGGTAAATATTATCAGTTCGAGTGGTGATGTTCGAGTGGTAAGTGGTTTGAGAGGTAAGGTTCCAGTGGCACTGGTTCGAGGGGTAAGGTTCGAGGGGTGAAGCCTTTCAGTGGGTTCGAGGGGTGAATTCTTTCAGTAGTTCGAGAGGTGAAATTTTCAGTAGTTTGAGGGGTGAAATTTTTAGTAGTTTTAGGGGTGAAATTTTTAGTAGTTCGAGGGGTGAATTTTTCAGTGGGTTCGAGAGGTGAAGGTTTTCAGTGGATTCGAGAGGTGAAGGTTTTCAGTAGGTTCGAGAGGTACTATTTAGTAAGGGTTCGAGGACAAGGGTTTCAGTAGGGGTTCGAGGACAGGGATTCGAGGGCAGGGGTTTAGTAGGGGTTTGAAGACAGTGGTTCGAGGGGTATTGTTTAGCAGGGGTCAAGGCTTAACAGGGGTTCAAGGGCAGGAATTCGAGGGCATGGTTTTTATGGGGATTCAAGGACAGTGGTTCTAGGGTTTACTATTTGCAGGGTTCGAGATGTAGTTTCAGTAGGGTTCGAGGATAGGAATTCGAGGGCAGGGATTTAATAGGGATTCGAGGACAGTGGTTCGAGGGGTACTGTTTAGCAGGGGTTCGAGGGGTCAAGGCTTAACAGGGGTTCGAGGACAGGGATTTGAGGGCATGGGTTTAATAGAGATTCGTGGACAGTGATTCGAGGGGTTACTGTTTAGCAGGGGTTCGAGATGTAGTCCAGTAGGGATTCAAGGATAGGGATTCGAGGGCAGGGGTTTAATAGGGATTCGAGGACAGTGGTTCAAGGGGTTACAGTTTAGCAGGGGTTCGAGATGTAGTTTCAGTAGGGGTTCGAGGACAGGAATTCAAGGGCAGAGGTTTAATAGGGATTCGAGGACTATGGTTCGAGGGGTACTGTTTAGTAGGGGTTCGAGGGGTCAAAGCTTAATAGGGGTTCAAGGACAGAGATTCGAGGGTAGGGGTTTAATAGGGATTCGAGGACAGTGGTTCGAGGGGTTACTCTTTAGCAGGGGTTCGAGATGTAGTTTCAGTAGGGGTTCGAGGACAGGGATTCGAGGGCAGGGTTTTAATACGGATTCGAGAACAGGGGTTCGAGGGGTACTGTTCACTGGTGGCAGTCTGTACGCGTACAAGACAATATATATATATATATATATATATATATATATTACTTCAATTCATGCTAAGGCAATGAAAACACTCACCTTGGTTGGGCTCGGGCAACTTCCGTTTCTACTTCACTGCTTAACTACTGTTCTTTGGTAAGAATTTTTCTCAAGGCTATGAGTTTTGAGGAGGATATCACTGGTATTTATACTAGGTAAAAACATAGGTTCTAACACCCTACCTACCTAGAATTTATCCTTTTAACACTCAAGTGTCTATGTCTACTTGCCAAAAATTCCTTTGGATAAATTTTCTCATGTCCGCTCGTCGGCTTTCTCTTCCCATTATGATAATAATTATGATTCTCTTCCTAATATTTTTCTTCCCGAATTTCATTTTGGATAATTTTTCTGATTCACTTGCCCAAAAATTACTTGAAGTCCGCCGACTTCTTCTTCTTCCCAATAATTCCACTTGCCCAAAAATTACTTTGGAGAGTTCTCTCTCTCACGTCCGCCGTCCATTCCCTCTTCCCATCAATTCCATTTTCCAAAATTACTTTGGATAATTTTTCACGTCCGTTGTCAGCTTCTCCTTCACGGTTATTTCTTGCATTTGTTTATTCAATTGCTTATTTTTTATTCATTTATTATTAGTAGTACATTATATAATGTATACATATGTATATATAGTTATATTCTCTTCTCGGTAATTTCTCTTATTTATGTATTACTATTTTATATATATATATATATCTTCTTCCTGGTAGTTACTTTTGATTTATTTATTTATTCATTTACATCTTTATTTATTTATTACTATTAATACTATTATTAGTATTAGTATTATTTTAATCATTGCTTTATTTTTTCTTGTACCCCAAATATTTTCTTATGACACCACAACTCAGCGTACTATTCATTTTCCTTTTTGGTGTTTTAATTTGTTTGATTACTTATTTTCTCATTTTATCTTTATTTTTTCCTTTCTTTTAATTCTTTATTTACTGGTTTTTCTTCTTTTTAATTTACAATACTTATAATCAATCATATATATATAATACAATTATATTCCTTGAAATCAAAACAATATTAGAAATGATAACTTATTTATTTTATTCTTATTTTTAATTACATATGAAAATTACCATTATATAAAATTGTGATAAGTATGAAAGAATATTTATAAAATTAGTGTTCCTCAATAAATTGAAGGAATATTTGTTTTAGAGGAAGATACAAGGTAAACTATTGGAGATGCTTCTAGATAATTATTTAACAACTAAATTTATCATTTCTTACTTAACACTTTTAAAATGTGCAATTTGTATATTGTGTTTCCATTCTGATTCGACGTTCTATTATTTCCTTCCTCTTTCTTAAGTGAAACATATACTAAACTTAACCATCGTTTGATATTAACTAATATATTTATTTTTCAATAATTAAGATTATTAATTCAAATTACTTCATCCGAGATTAACATCTAGGTTAATCTATAATATAAAAAAATTTCCAATTAGAGGGATTAAAAAGGTTCAATTGAGATAACATGATTTTTATCGGAGGTATATTTTATTTATTAATCTAGTTGGGTTCGGGGTTTCACAGTGGCGCTGGGGAGGAGGAGTGAAGGGGTAACGTCCAGGAGGAGAAGGAAGATGGTGGCGCCGAGAAGGAGTTGATGTATATGTGGATGCTTCTAGATTTTCATACCTGAACTAATTGGCTTGGCCCGCAAATTTGGATTTATTTTTATTACTTGCAAGCAGGTCTCTGCATGTCCATAAGCACATGGACAGGCCATTTTTCTTGAGAATTTATCCTATAAAAATATCACATGAGATGTTATTAGACTTATCTTAGCATCTATTTTCAAATATACCAGTTTTCTATGTGAAATTATACTATGTCGGTAGAGATATTACCGGTCAAACATTATCATTGAAAACTGTAAAAAAAATTGAGCAACTTTTATTGGGACAGAATGAGTATACCAATATATTCCTACCTACTTGAGTGAGTGCCACTAGCTCTTAGATAATTTTTAGTGTAACAACAACATAACAATAAGACACCATTTCCGACGTTGAACGATGTTGACTGCACATAAAATGACTAAAATGACTAAAATGACATTTGGCCTAAAACCTATAAAAGTGTGGACAAATTTGCCCCCATGCCACCACCACCACCACTACTAGGTTGCCGCCGCTCAGCCTCCCCCCGGCCACCACCCCCACCCCACCCCTTCCAGCCAGTTCCACCACCACCCCACAGCTCGATGCCCAGCCCCACCACTACTCCACACTACCACGGCTAACTTACCAACCCCCAACACCACCAGTACTCGATGCTCAGTCCAGCACCACCATCGCTCGACACCACCACCACCCAGCTCACTGATACCCTAACACTGGAGCGCCACTCCCTTCAGCCCCCCCCCCAATAAAACCTTCACTGCGCTGCTCACCGAAACCCTAGCGCTGAAATGCCGCTCCCTTCCATCCTCCACCAAAATTCTTGTCGTTGGTCCTAACCTCCTCCACCAAAACCTTCACCACAACATTACTCCATTCTGCCACGTGCGCCCCCAGTCAACCATCACCGGCGAGAGTCCCTACACCAACCTTTAGGTGCGTCCCTTCTAGCAAGCCTCAGTCATGCCCCCCTCCGTCCATTCCAACAAATTTCATCGGCGTCTAGTCGGGTCCAGGCACCGAGGAGAGATCTAAAGTTGTTTGCCTCGACCAGGCTAAAATCTCCCCCGCCCCCCACGCCGGAGAAAGGCCGAGAAAAGAAGAAAAAGGTTGCGGCGGAAGTGGAAGAGAAGAAAGAAGAAGAATAGGGTTTTATGGGTATAATTGTAATTTCCTTTTTAATTTTTTTCCAGAGGGGTAGAATTGTCTTTTCAATCAAATCTAGCCTCAAATTGACGGAATGGGTAAAATTGCAATTATATTAACTATTTAGGATTATATTTGAACTTTCAATTATCAAAATGTTATATTGACACTTACGTGAATTAGGTAGGGTTATAAAAACACTTTTCTCTAATTTCAATTTATAATAACAGATCTGTAATAATAAAAATTATGGAATTAATTTTATCTATAGTTTGTAGGCTTACCCTGCACCCCCAAAGGTAGGGTTAAATCTAGTATTTATCCATCTAACAGGTAATTTCTTCCTAGGTTTAATTTCTACTTCTCCCTCTTATTTTAGCCAATCTGCAAGTATTGCTGATGTCTATACCGATTCTTCTTCTACGGAGACTATTCCTAGATTAATGATCATATTAGTTTTGTAGGTTGCAATGGTGAAGCTATGCACCATGACGGCGAAGATGGCTTATCCGGTGACATCCATCCAAAGGATCCAATTCTGAGGGTGTTGTCAGTAGTAAAAGTGTTTAGACTGAAAATGACTTAGTTGTTTTGAAAGAACAATACTTATTTATGGGTGAGTGTGAAATTAGGGTTCCTCAATCGAATGAGGAGGTACGCGACCCTCCTTAAATATTCCATCAACATTTTGATGAGTTATAAGATTACAAAATCGCAGCTTAAACCTAAAGGTATGAATGTAGTTATAGGTTTTTGCAGTGGAGGATGGGGAATTATTCAGTGTAGGTTTGTTCTAAGGTTTTTATAAGCTTTGCAAGCTAACAAATAATGAGGATTAGTTACATTTTACTCTAAGAATCTTACTAAGACTACACAAAAGAGGAGGTGTCTCTTGAAGATGGTGCTAACTGGAGGCAATGAAAGAACATAAATGTTATCTTGCCCACATAGGCGGCGTCATATCCCAATGCAATAAGCACAAAAAAGAGGAAGTGAGAGGGGGCAACGTGGAGCAGTCTAACTCGTAGGACGAAGTGGATGACTCGTCTAAACTAAAGAAATCTATGGGGGCTCTAGTGAATCACTTCCTTTGTCACCTAACTAGTGTTAGTATAATTAAAAACTTTATGTTCAATGATCTATATGATAAATGGTAGCTGAGACATGTATGTAGGTTATTGCAGGTCAAGGAGAGTCTTGTCTCTCTTGGCATCATTTATCGAAGTTCAATGATCTTAAAGGTCTTGTGTTTGGGGCAACTCAAAGAGCTGCAAGATGCTCTTGAAAGAAGCGAGTTGAAGTTGGTTGAGGAGTGTAACTTGCGTCATGAGGAAAATGAGTTAAATAAATTACTTCTGGATCTGCTCCAATTTTTTAGGCATGAGGAGCCTGCTCACCCGGACTATCCTCGAGTGTAGATGAACTAAGTTGTTAACACCTAAGGAAGTTCTTTGAAAAGGTGTTTTCTACCCCTACGTGCATGCTTGGTGTAATCACCAAAAGAATCCCAATTTGAAGGCTGGTATTGTGAAAACACTCCTAGAGGCTAAAAATAAGGCGGACAGTATGTATATTAAGAAGATTCTGATCAAGTATTTGGGGAAGCAAGAGGCATTGCCTTCGATGAGGGAACTTTACTCCTGCATGAAAAATCGCAAATCTGCCCCTCGTGGCAAAGGAGGGGAGTGAGGCAAAGCAGATATTAGTCATTATCTTTGATTGGGGTTGCGATGGCTTTGCTAGTTGGGTTGTAACTACCCTAACGATTACTAGCTCTAACCCTAGATGTTTTACATTTTACGCATCGCGTTGCCACACGCTCTTTGGTGTATTTTTTATGATTGTAAGACTAGATTTATCGGTGAACGAATTCTTTCGGTCACCATGTTTTCTTTTAAAAGAAAAACGGAAATGAAAGGGCCCAGCCCAACCATATGTATGTCAAGGGCCAAAAGTTGCACTCATTTTAGATGGTGAGGGTTAAGGATGTGGCCATGTGCCCCGCACTTCCATTAATTGAAAATATAATTATTTAATTTAATCTAATCTAATCTAATTATTTTTATCTCCTTATCTATGTATCTAGTTTTATATTATTTTGTGCTATTCTTATTATAATAAAATTAACTGCAATAAACTATATTTTTCATTCCTTATAAATATAGACCAATTCTGCAATAGTTCAATACACAACTCACTATTTCTCTTCTCCCTACTTAAAAAAAGATCTCTCTTCATTTTTGTAATTAGTGTAAATCCTTTCTTATTCTATAATTGTATTTTTAAATTTGATTTTGAAGTGATACATTTAAACTTTTTTCATGATTTAGTTTATAATCTTTTAAATAATTGAACTTACATTTAAATAATATTTAATATTTTAAAAATATACTCCCTCCGTCCCACTACTATTGGCCACTAGACTTTTTCACGGTCTTCAATGATTACCTTTGACCGCCAATATCTCTAATTACATATACCAATTCTGCATAAAAAAATTATATTTAGAAAATAGATGTTAAGATGAATTAACAATGTATCACATGATATTTTTATCTCTCTCTCACACACACACATATATATTAACTTATATTAATGCTCAAAGTTTACTAAATTTGATTTAAAAAAGTAGAGTAGCCAAAATTGGTGGGACAGAGGGAGTAATATTTATATTCGTATTAAACTAATATATAAAAAGATAAAGTTTGGTTGAGTTAGGTCATTGATAGACCTTTAAAAAGAAATTAATTGGTTGGATTGTGGGTTGTGTAGGTGGAGGAAAGAGATATAATGTTTAATTTGACTTTTTGGTTGGGTTGGTTCATGGATATATAGGCTAATCGTGCATTTTTTAAGGTTTCATGTCCTTGTGCACTTCTCTTGTTTGTAATTATCGGCGCCGTGTGCCTATTTCTTATGGGTAACACCTCTAAAATTTGCAACATATGTGTTTTACCTATGTTGCATGCTTCGGTGAGGTTTTGCTGATTTCTCGATGTATAGGCCCAAGTTCTAGAACTGCTAACCTCCGTTGGGTGTCGGTTCCTAGAGAGGCTGCATCGACTTCTCTCGAGAACTATCAAACCTCAAAATGAATAAGCAATTCCCACGGATGGCCGCGCTTATATGATTGATTCCTTTTGAATAATGATTGGGTCCAAGATCAACTCACGCAATCCCCATGTTCTTCAAGCACCTGAAAAAGTTCTCGGGTTAATCCCCGGAATGAAATTCCAATGCTTAAGTCTACACCGGATCTATGTGTACGATTCTTTATTGAGTAGTTTTCACTCATCTCATAATCGTTTCTATCTTTATTTATAGTTTATCTTGAATGCAGGATCGTGGTCCAATTATCGCGTTCTCATGATTGGATCATGTCCCTCTTTGTGCCCGGATATGTTGTGATGTTCAAATGTTCGCTGAGTTCATTGAGCAAACTAACATACTTATGTGTAGGAAATAAGGGTAATAATCTGTGTCTTTATTAATGAACTCAGGATACATTATATAGTAGTACATGGCTAGGAAAAGGTAATAGAATATAAATACAATTACAAGTAATATTCTAATCCCTTAACACCCTCCCTCAAGTTGGAGCATGGGGATCAGAAATGCCCAACTTGCCAAGTAATGAATGAAACTGGTTACGGCCGAGAGCTTTGGTAAATAAATCCGCAAGTTGATCTGTAGTACGGATATGATGAGTAACTATAGCACCGGATTGCACAAGATCCCGGACAAAATGACAATCAATTTCAATATGCTTCGTACGTTCATGGAACACTGGATTTGCTGCAATATGAAGAGCAGATTGACTATCACAAAACAAACGCATAGGAGCAGTATGCGCAACCCCTAAATCTTTCAGTAAAGACCTAAGCTATAACAACTCACAACAGGTAACAGCCATAGCACGATACTCCGCTTCAGCAGAAGACCGAGAAACTGTAGGTTGCTTCTTGGTCTTCCAAGAAACCGGAGAATCACCAATCATCACAAAGTAACCGGAAAGAGAACGCCGGGTAATAGGGCAAGCAGCCCAATCAGAATCACAGTAAGCAGTCAACTGTAACGTACTACGAGAAGAGAGAAATAAACCTTGACCAGGATGACTCTTCAGGTAGTGCAACACATGGACAGCAGCTTGCCAGTGAGCAACACATGGACAGCAGCTTGCCAGTGAGGAACACAAGGGAACTTCATGAATTGCGCAAGAGTGTGGACTGAATAACTCAGTTCAGGACGAGTAATAGTCAGGTAGATCAGGCGCCCAACCAGGCGTCGATACTGCTCCGGGTCATGGTAGGCTGGACCTTCAACACGTGCCAAATCATGTTGTTGCTCCATCGGAAAGTCAGTCGACTTAGAGGAAGATAAACCAGTGTCCGATAAAATGTCCAAAGCATATTTCCTTTGCGAAAGGAACATCCCCTCCGATCTTCTAGCAATCTCTATGCCCAAAAAATACTTAAGCAGACCAAGATCCTTCATATGGAAACAAGAACCTAAGTATTTCTTGAACTCAGAGATGAGCGAAGAAGAACTACCATCAATAACCAAATCATCCACGTAAACCAGAACATGTAAAGAAGTTGATCCACGAGAAAAAACAAACAAAGAGTAATCGGCCTTACTCTGAACAAATCCAAATGCTCGTAAAGCCTAAGCCAGTTTAGCAAACCAATTTCTAGGAGCCTGTCGAAGACCATAAAGAGATTTCTGTAGGCGACAGACCTGACCAGGCGGTACAGTGTAGCCAGGTGGAGGACGCATGAACACTTCCTCATGAAAATCACCATGGAGGAAGGCATTATGAACATCCATCTGATGCAATTCCCAACCACGAATAACTGCAACGGACAGAAACAAGCGAACAAAACTCATCTTCGCAACCGGAGCAAAAGTCTCAGTGTAATCAATTCCTTCAACCTGACGATTCCCAGGAACCACGAGATGCGCCTTATGACGTTCAATAGTACCATCTGACCGAAACTTCGTCCGATAAACCCATTTGCATCCAATAGCCTTCTTGTGCGCAGGCAAAGAAGACAAAGTCCATGTCTAATTTCGCTCCAGTGCAGTAAGTTCCTCAACCATAGCATCTCGCCAATGAGAATGACGGGAAGCCTCAGAGTAAGTAGTGGGATCTGCACTAGAAGTTACAGCACCCAAAAATCTAGAATGCATATTAGAAAAATTATCACAATTTACATAATCAGTAAGAGGGTAGAGAACACCTGAGGAAAGTGATGAAGCATGGGGGAACGTAGTCGAATGGGGGGGTCTTCAGTGGTAAGAGCGCAAGCATAATCATCACAATCATAATCTTCCAAATACGACGGTGGACGATGAGATCGAACACTCTGTCTGCTAGAAGGTGGATCGATGGCAACTGGCAGAGAAGTACCGGTGAAGGATGTTGTAGGTAGACCGACAACGGCCGGCAAAGAGGAACCGGCGTCGGGCGGCGGAGCACGACTATTGGATGCTGACGTCGTGACGTCGGAGATGACTAACGGGAGTTGGTCGGTGACTGTCGTCAGTGAATCAGTGGCGTTGACCAGCGTTGACCGATTGGTATTTACCGACGTTGACCCACCAGCGTTGACTGGCTGGCATCGACCGGCGGTGAATGGCCGGCGGTGATCGGTAAAATGACAGCCGGCGTCGGAAAGCTGACGTTGACTGGCAGCGGTTGATCGGCTGCAGAAGGCGGATCAAAAAATCTGTTCAGCTCGGGTGAGAAGGAGGAGGAATCCGACGGTGTTGTAGTGGCACCGCCAGGTTCATCAGATGAAGCAGAGTACGGGAACTGGTCTTCAAAGAAATCAGCATCCCGGGTATTAAAGATCACTCGAGACTCCAAGTCGAGAAGACGATAACCTTTCTTTCCGGTAGGATAACCAAGGAACAAACACCGCCGACTTCTTGGTGCAAACTTGTCACGGTATCTGGGAACACGAGCAGCAAAACACAAGCAACCAAAAACCCATAGAGAAGAGTAATTGGGCGCCTGGCCATAGAGTAACTCAAAGGGAGTACGTCTGTTGAGAAGCTGAGTTGGGGTTCGGTTGATCAGGTAGGCAGCAGTAAGAACACATTCTCCCCAAAATGCAATAGGAAGATTGGATTGAAAACGTAAAGCACGCGCCACATTGAGTAAATGACGATGCTTTCTTTCAACTCAACCATTCTGTTGCGGAGTATCAACCATAGATGTCTCAAAAATGATCCCAGATGCAGTAAAGTGAGACCGGAGAGGGAAAAATCCAGCGCCGTTATCAGCCCGAACTCGTTGAATTGGTCTTCCCCACTGGTTCTTGACTAAGGCACTAAATTCTAAAAATCTAGAAGCTACTTTAGATTTAGCTACTAACAAATAAACCCAAACAGCTCGGGAAAAATCATCTACGATTGTCAAAAAATAAAATGCACCACTAGACGATGGAGTTCGATAAGGTCCCCAAACATCACAATGTACTAGTTGAAATAATGCAGTAGCATTTGTAGAACTCAATGGAAAACTATGTCTAGTCTGTTTTGCTCTATAGCATACAGAGCAAGGTATAGTAGTATTATGGGTGCTAAAATCAAGAGTAGGAATAGAAGAGAACACCGTAGATGATGGATGACCAAAACGCTGATGCCATAAATCAGATGAAGAAACTGAAGCAACTGTCGGAACAGATTGCAGGACATGAGGACGAATGCGAGTATCCAACAGACGAAGCCAATAAACCCCCCCCTTTTCTGTTCACCCACGCCAATCACAATCCCCGTACTGATTTTCTGTAAAATGCAATAATTTTCAGTAAACAAAGCTAGACATTTTATGGCGGATAACAATCTAGAGCATGATAATAAATTGCATCGCAAAGTAGGTATGTAGAGCACATGAGTAAGGGTGACATTACCAAAACAAATAGACCCATATTGTGTAGCAAACGACACAGAACCATCAGGCAGTATAACATTCACAGTAGTGGTAGCAGTAGTAATATCAGTAAGAGAACCTTTGTCACCAGTCATGTGATATGAGGCTCCCGAATCAAGAATTCCAAGGTAAAGTAGACTTACCTGACCCATGGTCAGATAACGAATCAATCTGATTAAATAAATGTACGGTTGTACTCCATTGGTCGTTAGACAGAGCAGAACAAAAATCAGATCGTGTAGGTAAGCTAGAGGGGCGGCCACTGCAAACCCTTGCGGCGACGTCACTACGCCGGCGAAAAGAGCCATAAAACAAATGGCAAGTACAATTAAAGTAAGAGAAAGGAGAAAATATGCTTAACCAAAGCCAAAAATAAGGCAAACGTGCGCCTCCTGGTCGGCGCGTGCAGATCATGCGCTGTGAAGGCAAAGGCGCGCGTTTGGTGCACCCGCGCGTGGACTCACGCGCTTCTGGAAGGTCGAGCGCGTGAATCTCATGCGCGTTTCACGTTGCCGACGGCGTCTCCCTCTGCCCGGTCGAAGCTGGCGGAACCCGGCCGTAGTCGAGAACGGAGTAGAACTAGCCGGCCAGAGTGATGAGTAGACCGGACGAATCGAAGGCCAGAGTGGTGAATCAGGTTTCGGATTGATTCGGAAGACGTCGCCGGTGGACGAATTGGAAGGCGGGAGCGGCGGACGGAGCAGGTGCAGGCCGACGGAGCAGGAGCAGAACCGACGGCGGCACCGGCGGAACTAGGGGGGGGCGAGGGTGGGCTGGCGCCTCCCCTAAGATCCGGTGGCCCGGTATTTAGGCCTAGAGCCACCGGAAGCCACCGGATTCCGCCCCCCCTTGAGGCGTCGTCGGCGCCGGAGGCGCGAGCTCGGGATTGAGGGTGAAGAAGACGTCGGGTGCCCAGGGCAAGGGAGGCTGAAGAAGACGACTAATTTTCCTTTTTTTTTTTTGGTATAAGTATACAAAACGACGTCGTTTTGGCTTAGCTGAACGACGTCGTTTTGAGTTGATGGTCTGAAAAAAAATCAAGGCCAATTGGGCTTTCAGCCCAATTGGCCCAAACCTAATTAAGAGACCAGTGCACCGTGCACGGTGTATTGCCTATTTGCCTCCATTTTCCAGAGAGGAAATCATCCAGCAGCTCCAGCTCCAGCAGCTCCGCCTCCACGCCTCCACCGCCTGCAGCGGCGCCGCCTGCCAACTGCCGCCGCCCGCCGCCGTTCCGGCGTTCCCTGCCGCCTCCATCCCTACTACAGCCACTACCAGCAACCAAGGGCAAGGTATCAAAGGGCCAATATATTTTTGTTATGTAATTTATGTTGAATAACTTGAATTTGTATGAAATTGTGAATATTGAATATAGATATGAAATTATGAATAATTTAGTGATTGTGTTGAAATTGTGAATTGTGCTAAATATAGATTTGAATAATTTGACATAATTTTGACATATTTAATTAGATATATTTAATTTAACGTATGTAATTAGACATATTTAATTAGACATATTTAATTAGACATATTTAATTTGACATATTTAATTTGACATATTTAATTAGACATTTTTAATTAGACATATTTAATTTGACATATTTAATTTGACATATTTAATTTGACATATTTAAGTAGACATATTTAATTAGACATATTTCATTAGACATATTTAATTAGACATATTTAATTAGACATATTTTTGAGGCATATTTAATTAGACATATTTAATTCGACATATTTAATTAGACATATTTAATTAGACATATTTTTGACAAATATTTAACTAGACATATTTTTAAGAAATTGTGAATATTGAATAGCATATAGATATTTAAGTTGACATATTTTTCTTATTTTATGTCAAATAGGATATGGATAAATTCTTAATTCGAAATAGTGGATCATCTATTTTTAAGAGACCGAGTGAACCAAATGAAGAAAGGATTAATGAAGAGGGTAGTAGTCAAAAGCATTCTCGTGTTGAGTTCAATTCGGATGATGTTATAAATGATCCTGGGAAACGTAAACCTATTAAGGATTTTGATGTTTCTATTAGAGATCAAGTGATGAGAGAATATGTGTTAAGAGGTCCTTGCCAACCTAAGGGTCATTATTTTCCAAGGACAAAGCAGGGAAATGACTATAGATGTTTTCAACCTTCGTGGTATGAAAAGTTTGATTGGTTGGAGTATAGCGCGTCAAAGGATGCAACATTTTGCTTTTGTTGCTATCTCTTCAGGAATTCACATAAGGGATGTCGAGATGGAGAGGATGCATTTACTGCGAGTGGGGTGAACAATTGGAAGAAAGCGCTTGATATCTATAAAAAACATGTTGGCGTAGCGGGTAGCTCTCATAATGATGCAGCTCAACAATTGTATGCATTTAAGCGTCAAAGACAGAGTATCCTTCATTCTTATCAGGCACATGGGCGGGAATCAGAGATTGCATATCGCACGCGTTTGACAGCTGCTTTGGATGTGACACGGTTCTTGCTAAATCAAGGTATGGCTTTTCGTGGCCATGATGAAGGGCTGGATTCTTTGAATAAGGGCAATTATCTCGAAATGATTGACTGGTATTGCAAGCGAAATGATGTTGTTTCTAAGACCATGAATGAAAATGGCCCTGGAAATTGCAAGCTCACATCTCCCAAAGTACAGAAGGAACTATCAAGTGCTTGTGCAAGTGAGGTAACAAATGTTATTGTTAATGATATTGGAGATAGTTATTTTTCTATATTGGTTGATGAGGCTAGAGATGCATCAATAAAGGAGCAAATGGGGGTTGTTTTAAGATATGTCAACAAACAAGGATGCGTTCTTGAACGTTTTCTTAGTGTTGTGCACGTGCGTAATACTTCTGCTATTAGTTTGAAGAGTGCTATTGATGAATTGTTTGCAAAGCATAAATTATCAATGTCAAAGTTGAGAGGTCAGGGATATGATGGAGCCTCAAATATGCGAGGAGAGTATAATGGACTGAAAGCTTTGATATTGAAAGAAAACTCATCTGCAAGGTACGTCCATTGTTTTTCTCACCAGCTTCAATTGGTTGTTCTTGCTGTGGCTAATGATAATCGAAATGTGTGTCAATTTTTCGTTTATCTTGGTATGATTGTGAATTTAGCTGGAGCTTCATGTAGAAGAAAAGACATGCTTCTTGATTTAGAACATGCTAGAATTGTAGAGGGATTGGAGAATGGAGATATTGTGAGTGGAAGAGGCAAAAATCAAGAGACTAGTTTGAAAAGGCCGGGGGATACTCGTTGGGGGTCACATTACACTACTATTATTCGTTTCATTACTATGTGGGAATCTATTTTGCAATTGATTGAAAATGTCCACGATGATGGTGATGCAAATGTGAGTAAATCTTCAGCGAGCGGTTTGCTTGAGCAAATGGAGAGTTATGAATTTGTTTTTGTGATGTTTATGATGAAGCATTTGTTGGGAGTTGTAGATGCTTTGTCCCATGCTTTGCAACAAAAGAATCAAAATATTGTGTTGGCTGTGAGTTTGATGAATACAATGAAGTTTGAGTTGCAACAATACAGAGAGACTGGTTGGGATGAGTTGTTAAATGAAGTCAACGCATTTTGTGTTAATCATGACATCTCGGTAGTTAATATGGAAGATGAACGAGCAATTCGAGGTCGTAGGAAACGATTTACTCAAATGCAGACCCATGGTGATTTCTTTCGCGTTGATACTTTTCTCCAGGTATTACTTTTATAATTTACATACCTTATTTGATTTGATTTGTAATTTTTTTCAATGCTACATGCTAACCTTTTATTTTTTGAATACTAGGTTGTTGATAGGATGATTCATGAAATGAACAATCGATTTCCGGAAGCAAATACGGAGTTACTCACTTGTATGGCTTGCCTTGATCCAAGAGATTCATTTTCTAAGTTTGATATTGGTAAGTTAGTTCGACTTGCTGAATTATATCCAAGTGACTTCTCCGTAGAAGATCGTTACTGCCTTCATCAACAACTTAGTACTTTCATTCATAATGTGCAACTTGATAATGAGTTTTTGGCTATTGAGGACTTTGGAAGTCTTGCTCAAAAGATGGTTCAAACAACTAGCCATACATGTTTTCCACTGGTATATCGTCTTATTGAGTTAACCTTAGTTCTACCAGTTGCAACTGCTTCTGTTGAACGCGTTTTTTCAGCCATGAAGAGAATCAAGACTGATTTACGCAACAGAATGGGAGATGAATGGATGAATGATGTTATGACAGTGCATATTGAGAAGGCGATTTTTGTTGGGATCGATAATGAACCAATTTTGCAACGTTATCAGCGTATGCAACATCGTAGGATACAGTTGTCTCCTGCGGTTAGTGGTTCTAGTTCTAGCAACCCAAGTATTGGAACGTAGTTTTTTATACAGTGATAGTTTTTTGTTGTAAAAATCTAATTATTATGTATTCATATTATTATGTAACCGTTGTTTGTTAAAAAATATTTCATTTAGCGTCGCAAAAAAAAATTTAAGCTCTTTTTCGCCCCCCCTAATATACACTCCTGGTTCCGCCACTGGACGGCGGAAGAAGAACAGCCGCGGCGGCGTGGTGGTGGTGAGGACCGTCGGCGGGCTGATGGTGGGTTTTTTTTTAAGGGTAAAAGAAAGGTAGTCCGGATCGGCGGCGCGTGGAAGTCACGCACGGATGACGGCGGAAAATTTAGGACGGTGGAAAATTTAAGGTTTCAAGATTTTAGGTTCTGATACCATGTAGGAAATAAGGGTAATAATCTGTGTTTTTATTAATAAACTCATGATACATTATATAGTAGTACATGACTAGGAAAAGATAATAGAATAAAAATACAATTACAAATAATATTCTAGTTATTATGCCAGTGACAGCCCTTCGTACTGTTTGGCTAGCTGCTATATCGTGTGTTATGAAATAGGGAGGACCAAGACAAGTCATGTACCAACACAAGACTTGCATCACTTCTGCTCTACTCTATTCATGTGCTCCATTCCCTTCAACCACAACAAGAACAAGCGCTGAGATCAGATCGTTGTCCATAGACTTTTCTGTCCAGTCTATTTATAAGAATAAAACAGCAGCGTTTCATGTGAACAAAATCACAAACACAAGGGAAAATCACCCTTAGACTTCGATATCAAATCAACAGCACGTTCTTTGTGACATAGAGGCCTAACTTCTATTACAAGTCCTAACAATGCCTATCACTACGTGAGGTAGCAACCGATATTTGCAACTAGTCTAACCAATGTACTTTGCTCATCATGAAACTTCTTGAAGTGCTAAATTTAGTTCATGTGCTGACTTGGCAACTGAGCCCCCTCTTCTAGGAAAAAGAAACACGCCCAAAATGTCAAAAAAGCACAAAATTTTACCAAGGATGTAACAAGCAACTATATGGGAGAGCAGGTACCTGCAGAGGGCAGATAAGCTACGTTTCACCCTTTCAAGCTCAACAAAACAAATGTTGCAGCGCTCCAACCTGTTGCACCAAAATATAGCAACCTTGAGATTACAAGTTCTAAGATGGCATATCTGAGTTCCAGACTATCAAACATTACACGGACCTTTGCTCCGCCTCAATATCCACTCCCACAGATGAAGGTGCGGATATTGAAGAATAAATCAGAGATCCAAACACTCTAACCAGCTTCACTAGCATTTCCAATGAGATGTTCTGATGTCTGGAAAAATAGCAGTCAATTACAAGCCCAGGAAAAAAGATCTGTGATTAACCCAAGGGGCGTAAAAATGAAAAGAAAACATAAAATCAGGTAGAAAGATTATTTTGCACAAACAAATGTATCCCCCTGAAGATCTCCAGAGATATACAGATCATAGAACATACAGAGAGGATGCAAAGTATGCAGGATCTATTTTAACCAATTTAGATAGAGACTACAGCTTTGCAACAAGCTTCATGTTCTTGATATTCAGTGATAGCTAAGTTTCTTAAGAGGATAAAACTATAAAAAGAGCCTCATCCTTGGATTTCTTCTACCTGTCCATGCTACTTTCAAGAAGCCCATTGAGAAGTGGCAGGAGACTAGTGAAAATGTCTAATGTCACTATATCTGATTTTTCTGTCATGAGGCTCACGATATCAGCAATCACCTGTACAAAGCACCACGTTTGATTAGAACAACATTGTTACTTATCCAACTTCGATATGAGATGCAGTACAGAAGAGAAACAATGCCACTTACACCATGGTCACCCATCTTCTCCATCACGCTAAGGGCACCCTTAATATCATGTCTCTGCCAGTAATTATGGACCATCTGCAAACAAGTATCAACATATCAAGCAGATCCTACGGAAACAAAAAAAGACCCCATCTATTTGAGTCTTGACTCTGAGAGTTAAGACTGATGTTTAATATTTTAAGCTAAAATTACTTCCCCTCTTGAACTCAACAGTCCACTTTAAAGTTTGAACAGTAACTGCTATCATGCAGCGCGAGATGTTTGTCTTAGCTTCACAAGTGGTATATCACATGACCCTCCCTAGGACTCAACTCCCCAATCTCCCAAAACTAGGGTTTAATTAGAATGAGCATATAACAACTACCTGTAATTTAAGTAAACGAGATTGCATTGATCCAACAAACTGCTCATGGTGTTTCATCAAGTCAGCAATAACACCCTCCTCACTTGCAGATGCTGCCTCCTCCCTTTCACCCGATAGAGGGTGGCCTCTCTATTCATAGAGAAGGTTCCAAGTGAACAAGAAGAAGAAACAAAGACAAGATGGTAAAATGATAAATGGAGACAAATTGTTTACATAGAATCATTTATTAATTCACAAATATACATGAAACATCGAATCTGAGTCCAGTGACCTCAGCTAATTTAGTTGTGATTAGATGCATTTGCAGTACCTAGTATTCAAATCCATTTTTAGAAAACACTATAACTGAAAGTGGAATCCCAAAACAATGATGACGATTGTTAAAAGCCAAAAATAGTCATCAGTAATTGTGTGAAACTTCTCCACAAATCTCAAAATACCAGAAGAGGTAAAGGATTGAAGAAGTAGTTTAGCGAGCCGATATCTTAGAGAGGATCAACGTAGCTTCTCACAAAATACAGGTTCTGCGAAATCATGGAATCCTTTTATGAGTGTTAACATGTAGTTAAATCAAAATATTCATTGCTATTCAAGTCTCTTAAAAAACATTTGACCTTGGAAAATGTAAATCCTCTCCTAAGTCCTAAATCCTGGTAAATGAGTTGATCAAGCCCTAGAGCACCAAGAGCTGCGCTTGTTTAAATCACAAATATAATTAGTACCAAGCAAAGTAAATGTACCATGTCAATGTTTGGTGGTGGTATGTTAGACACATGTATTGTTACGGGAACGTTGCTAGATGAAAGACCCTCGCTAAAAGGAACTCTTTCTCTTCTCTCCCAATTAGTAGCCATCGAACGTGTTCTTCCTATAAATTTTGATTAACAAATTAATAAACCTTACACAGATTTATCAACAAACCACCCAAAACCAAGTTCACTTACCTCTTTTACCATCATTCATACTCGATTCCCGATTTGTGACATGAGTTTCATCTGCCACAATGAGGATTTGACTTACATAAATAAAAACAAACCCACAGTAATTTTTCCACATACAAAGCCACCTAAAACTAGGTCTATGTACCTCCTTTTCTACCATCATTCATGTTTGATTCTCTACTCGTTATCTTTGGTGTGTGGGTTTCATCATCTGTAAATGAGTAACCATACGACAGTCAGAAAAAACATTATCAAATTTAATTCCATCCAAAAAATTATTTCCTTTCATGACGAATTTGCCAAAGGAAAACTATTTCTACCAAAACCATTCAAACAAATTCTAATAATTCCTAGCAGCTGCGTAAAGTTGTGTTAACTAAAAGCAAGAAATTGCTTCCCTGTAGTACTAAAAAACCAGCAAGAAAACTTACCTGCAGTGTTGCTATTTTTTTCAGCTGCACTCAATTCGGAGGTCTTTAGAACTTCAATTTCAAGCCTGGCAGAAGCAATGGGCCGCTCCAAGTCGTCTCTATTACTAGAAGAAATTCGAGCATCCGATACTTTTGATTGCAATGACAATGGCATTGTTCTTCCAATTATTCCATCTTTCCTCAATTCCGCTGCATGTTCAAACCTCAGGCTGTTTCGAGGAACAATCACAGGTGTCACATCAGACCGGGTGAAGGTTGAAGCACTGGCCATTGGCTGGACTTTTACAGGGTTTCTTTTAGGAACTGATGAATGGAGAACTGCTGTGGAAGTAATTGAAGCAACTTTTGGACCAGTGCTGAGGTTTATTCTTTGTGGTGTCCCAGGTATACTTCCAGCAGCTTAATCAAGCAGATTTCCCAACATTACCGAAACCAGTTTAAATGGTGAAATTAGAATAAAAGAAGAATATATCCAACCAGAAGTAGTAAATTGAGCTGATTTCAAACAACCAAGGCATAGTACAGCAGTTATAATAAATTAACTCCACGCACACAAAAAAAAGGGGGGGGGAAAGAAGAGAGAAATGGAATACCAGTAAAAGACTTAGATTCCTTAGTAACATCCGAGTTATTTGAGGTGGAAAGCCTGCCAGAAGACTTGATTTCTTTGGCAGGCTCTGAACTTTGTGAGATAGACAGCCTCCCCAAACTTGTCTTAGCAATGTCATCAATTGGCATAGATGAATTCCCACTGGAATTGGTTTTTGATTCTGATAGGCCATTTGACCGAGTTGTGCTTCCCATTGCATATGGCTCAATACGCTGAAGCACGTTCAAGTTTAGTATGCTTATGTCAGTTGGTAACTTCAAAAAAGAAAACAAACAAAGACACTCAAACAGAAGGAGAGACAAGGAGGGAGATGCAAATGTTTGGCAAGACAAATTAACCCTCACCGAGATGTCTACCACCCATACTCCAACACAACTCTGGTTATAAGAACATCCAAGAAGCTTTCCTTCATGAATATTAAGGTCGGACAATTTAGACCACCCAACATCCACAGTATCATAACATCGGATGGGTTCCCATGAGCAAACCTAAGAGAACGAGGATAGACAATATGATTACCATCATAACCTCTTCTGAATACAGGGAACAACAAATGGAAATGAAAGAGCATACCTTCAAGCTCTCGTGCAAACCACAAAGAAGTGTTTTACCATCAGGATTAAAAGTCATGCACCGTACTCCTGTGGTCTGCATTTTGTGAGCGTGTGATACAAGTCACTAGCAAAACATATATATTTATTCTAATTTCTAATTGTGGGTTACAAATATGAAGCAACTGGAAAGTTATGATCTTAAGAATTGGAATAGTTAATTGATCGGGCAAAAACAATGATTACCTCTGGCCCAGAAGAGCCTATCAGTTCAAAAGTCTCAAGGTCCCAAAATTTTACGGTCTTGTCTGAAGAACCTGTTAACAAAATACCAAACTGGTATTATTCACCGCAATAAACCATACAGCATATAGAAGCGTTATATTACCACAAAACTGCCAAAGATAGAAAATATTCCCTTAATTAACGAGTACAAATTCTGACATGAAGTAATTCAAAATTCTATTAAAAACAGTTAGAAATAATTTACAATTTTCACAAGCATACCAGATGTCTAAATGCTTGGACCCCGGTAACTTTATCCTCCCTAGTGAATGTGTCTATTTGTACATACTAGAAAATCACAAGCATGCTCGTGACGGGATACATGAACTCTTATTTATCAACTCAAACATTCCAACAAGTATTAAAAATATTTAGTAGCAAAAGCTTCAAGCATCACTACCATATAGTAAAAGGTCTGTCTACTGAAACAATGGCGAGGATGCAACAAGCACAGCTTCACGAGAAAATTATAACCGCGGCACTAACATCAGATAGCATACATGTCATAATCACATAGACACAAAGCTCAGGACCTCAGGTCCCCCCCTCCCTTCTGATTTTCCCCTATCGTAATCCATTGTCAGAGATTTAGACTCCACTATACATCACGTACAAGTACCTATGTAAGAAGGCTAATGGATGTCTATAGAAGACATTGTGGAAGTGGAATGAGAAAGGAAGGGAAGTTGAGCTATGAAGGTCCACAGTACTGGACAAACTAGACAGACCTTAAGTAAAGGCAGTACATCGTACCTGTCAATCTCACACTACTGCATACCAAAAGTCATGTCTTACACTGTTGCATGTTGGATGTCAAGTCTGATCTCAGGATATCTATCTCTTAATAAAATGACGCGGGGGTGGGGGATGGGTGACATGAACAGCTATCCCATTCTTGAGCTAAACTTGGACAAATGGAAGGAAGTATGAAATGCAAAATACCCGCATCAAGTATATTTCAGAAAAGAAGAAAGATCCTCAAGGCTCATGGCATACAGTCAACGAAGATGCTACAGAAACTAACACTAGCAATCGTAAACCATGCTGAGCCTCCAATGTAAAGCATTGAGTAATATAGTATGAAGAGGAATTTGGTTTGCTGACTGACCTGTTGCTAACAGAAACTCGTGAGGATGAAAATCGATGCACTGAATCTGGCCTTCGTGACATTTAAATTCATGCAGCAGCTTTCCGGCAGTTAAATCCCATAGCTTGACAGTGTTGTCCTCTCCGCCGGATACAACCCAGCGGCCATCGGGGGTAAACCTGATAGCGTTGACACCTCGAGTGTGGCCCTTGTAGGTGTGGATACAGCCTTTTCGTCTGATATCCCATATCTTCAAGTTGGTGTCGAGGGAACCAGATGCAAAAAACTCGCCGAAAGGGTGGAAGTCCAAGGAGATGCAATTGGATCGATGGCCAGTCAAGGTACGGACAACTGAATGCAACAAGGCAAGTGTGAGGTTGGTTTGGGGGGGGAAAAGAGTGGGGGGGAGGGCGAAACATACTCTTGGCCTCTTCCAAATCCCAGAGCTTGATGGTGCCACTGGCAGCTCCCGCAGCTACGAGGAGTTCAGAGGAGTCGAAGCCCACGGAATCGATCCCACTGGAGTGACCCGACAAACTCTAGATAAAGAGGCACGGGTCAAAACTAGAAACACGATTTCAATGGATGAGAGCAGAGACTGACCAGAATGGCATTGGGCTTCCCGATGGCCCACAGGTTAACCTTGTGGTCCTCTCCGCCGGTGACGAGGACCCTGGACGACTTCCTCCCAATCTTGAGGCAGTTGACAGTGTCGGAGTGAGCTACGAACTCCTCTGTTTCCAACAATGTCAAGGACTTGTTGCTGCTGTAAATAAAAGAAGATCTGACATTGAAATCGTAATAAAAATAACAAAAAGGATACGTAGCTTGTAAGCACGTTTGGTGGTGGCCATGGCGGTGAAACCCTAGCGGAGCGGCGGAGGAAGTAGATCTGGGTGAAATCAGACCATTGAGATTGCTACTCCATCAACCACGTGAATCACTCCAGCACCGGCACCGGCACCGGCAGTTGCTGCGTCGATTTGATTTGAATGTGCAATAAATAATGAAACAGCCACTTCAGGAGATGATGAAGAAAGAAGAGAAGAAGGCGTATTTGAATGGAGGGAGGAGGGAGTTATTTTGCTTCAAATTTCTGAATACGCAGCGCAGTAGCCATTTCCAACAATCTTTTATTATCATCCTCTCCTACCCATCATTTACTATCACTTAGCGCTTAACCTAATTATAAAAACAAAATCAAGCTCTTGCTATTTCAACTACTCCCCTATTTCACTGAGTGTGGCACACTAGATTTAGCCTCTTGGATGAATGTGAAAAAAATAAGAGGTTGAAATTGAGGGTAGAAAGTAAAAAGTAGAATGAGTAGATGGGATTGTAGAACTCTTGCAAAAAATGGAAAGTGTGTCATTAAAAAATATATTTCAATAACGCAAGTGTGTCACTCTTAGTGAAACGGAAGGAGTTTGTATGTTACAGATTTTAGAAAATATATTATGACCAAAAATTCAATATTTACTCCCCCTACGCAAGTGTTTTAGTTCATTATTCACTAATAAAGTTGGTACCGTTTATATTGTGAAAATTCGTAAATATATAATCAAAATTATCACCGTGAGATATATTGCCTATTTTTTCTTATGATTTTTCGTTATACATAATTTAAGATATTAAACTTTTAAATCATTCATAAATATTTTTAAAAGAAGAGGTAAGACACATAAAACTCTTGTCTTTCATTTTCTCTCCATAGAGGGAAAGTGTATTTTCACGCACAAGTGTTGCATTGCATAATTTGCATTTGATGGAGTGTTGGTTTTCATTTCTGATACTTTGAAGCCAATAAAGGGAAGAAAAGTTGAAAAGCCCAAAGTGAGGAAAGGGTGGTTGGTTTGTTTTCAAGTTTTCACAACACCCCAACCCAAATGCCCCCACTCTCCCCCACCTCCCACATCACCTCACACCCACTGCTTATCAGTTCTCATCATTTCATCTGGGTATTGCTATATCACACCCTGTATTTTACTAGTTTACGCCCTAATACATATATACACATATAATACTAATATTAAAATTTTAAAATAAAACAAAAATCAAAAACAAAAAAGCCACCGCTGCCGCGGGTCTCCACCGCCAGTCTCCGCTGTCCCTTCTTCTCTTCTTCTTCGTCTTCTCCGGCGGTCTCGCCACCGCCACCACTGTGCCTCCTCCGCCACCACTGTGCCTCCTCCGCCGTCCCTCGTCCGCAGCAAACCCCAGCCGAGCTCCTCTTCCGCCGTTTCCGTCGAGCGAAACCCTAATCCAGCCGAGCTCCTCCTCCGCCGTCCCCGTCGAGCGAAACCCTAACCCGGCCGAGCTCCTCCACCGTCCCGTTGAGCGAAACCCTAGCCCAGCCGAGCTCCACCTCCACCGTCCCGTCGAGCGAAACCCTAGCCAAGCCGAGCTCCTCCTCCGCCATCCCCGTCGAGCGAAACCCCAGCCAAGCTCCTTCTCCTTCTTCCCCGTCGAGCGAAACCCTAGCCCAAGAGGAGAACGAAACCCTAGCTCGAGAGGAGAACGGCGGAGAAGCGGCGGTGGCGGAGAAGCTGGAAGTGGCGGAGCGCGGAGGAGAACCGGACGGAGGGGAGTAGAACGGGAGAAGGAGAGCGGGAGAAGGGGAAGGGGAAGGAGAGGAGAACGGGAGAAGGAGAAGGAGAGGAGAACGAGAGAAGGAGAAGGAGAGGAGAACGGGAGAAGGAGAGCGGGAGAAGGGGAAGGAGAGGCGGCGCGGCGGAGTATTAATTAAATAATTAATTAATTTAATATTAATTTTATTTAAATTAAATTAAAAATCCATATTGTATATTAAATAGTATAAATACAGGGCGTAATCAAGTAAAATACAGGGCGTGAAATAGCAATTCGCTTTCTTTTCTTTCTTTACTATTTAAGGAACATTGTACTACAACTTTAATGCATTTAATATACTTCCTTCATTCCAGTTTTATTTGCAATGTAATCATTATCCCGTTATCAAGAAACATATTTATTTGTCAATATATTTACCTACGTATAGTAACTGTAAATAAAAAATTGATATCTAGTTCTTGTTACTACAAATTTAACAATATCACACTATGTGTTAATATTATTGTTCATATATCTATTCAAATATGATGATCAAACTTTGATAGTAAATATTGTTTTAAAAAAATAGAAGTGCAAATAGAGTTGGGACGGAAGGAGTAGTGTATCCTCCCTTTCTCTTTTTTTTTATGAAAACGTGCACTTATATTGCCATCATACCTATGATACATCTTGGGCTAGATTATGGGCATTCCTTAGATCCATGCACTTTTATGACATGCATGTTATGGAAAACTATTGCTAACATTATGATGCTCCTAACTAATCCTTTGAGGCCAGGTGGGACAGACAGAAAGTTGCTAGTGTGGGTGGGAACCATTTCGCAGTCTGTGCGGATGCAGATGTGAGTGGCACTCATATTACTAGCATGTGTCATTGCTTCGTGTATGGCTATGAGTTCCGCTTGTGTTGGTGTCGCCGCTTGTATTTACGCGATATCCATGGCAGCTAGAATTGTTTGATCCTAGTGCAGCGCACCATGCCGCTACTGCCTTGCCATCCTGTTTTCGGAATGCTGTGCCTGTGTTGATGCACCTACAACCCTCATATTTATGGTTCTTGTGACCATCCTCTGCGTACCATAGTAGTCGCATGTGTCCCACTTGTTCCTCTTTTGGTTTGTCTGTTTGTGTCTGGTTCGCCATGTGTTCCAGTGTCATTTGTGATGAGTTCGGGTTAGCTATAACTCTCTGTCTTGAGTGAGTGCCTCTCATATCGCCCTCATAGGTTTCCCTGATAATTGCTAGAATTATCTCAATCGATGGCGCTTGTTGTTTAATTGTTGCCTTATTTTTTGCACACCAAATCGCCCATATAATGATGCATGTTAGGTTTATGTCATCCTTTTCCGATGCAGTCTTAAATCATTGTCGAAGCCACGGTTCCAATTGTAGTGGGGTTCCTTGACCAAAATCAAACCCCAGTCTGGATGTTCTTTATACCTTTCGGTGCGATGTCACACTCGAGGATCATATGAGACGATGTTTCTACCTGTTTTTAGCACATTTGGCAATATGATGATACCTCTATCTTTCTTGTTCTGAGCGCCGATCCTATTAGTGTTGCATTCCGTACCATTCTCCATACGAGGAACTTAACTTTCTCTGGTTTGTTCAAAAGCCATAGTGGCTTCCAGAGGTGTTGATTTTCCTGTGTAGGTGATTTCAAGGTAGAGGAGGATGGGATCTGGTTGTTCATCTTGTTCCATGCCTCATGGTAGCCACTTTTGACGGTGTAATTTCCGATCCATTCCTTGTCCCATAATTGGAAATCCTTCAGTCCTAATGGGGTGTATGGAATGTGTATTCCTGCAATGTGGTTGACTATTTCTAGGCTAAAGAATAGTCTCAATAGAGGCATACACCACTGATGATAGCTATCGATCAGGCCACTCACCTTGAAGCCAAGTTGTGGAAGGAGCTATGTTTCGTACATGATTAGGTTGCTGTGATTTGGAATCCACTCATCCTGGATGTTAATATCATGGCCATTGACCATCTGTCATTTTAGGCCGCTCATGATGTGGTCTCTTCCCCACATTATGCTCCTCCAACCCCACGTTAAGCCTTGTTTCAGTTTTACCTTGTAGAATTCCTCTTTGCTGTAGTACTTGCTGAGGAAGAATTTTGAGAAAAATGATTGTTTGTTTGTAACCAGCTTTCATGCTAGCTTTCCAGTGTATTCCTCTTCCATCTGTGTCTCCTGCCCAAATGAATCTTACAATATGGCTATCAATTTTCTGAGCAACTGTCGATGGTATTCAGAAAGTACTAAAGGTGTACTGGGTTGTTGATGCTAGTACGTGTTTGGTCAGGGTGATCCTTCCCATGACCGAGATGTCCCTAGTTTTCCATATGGAGATTTTTTTCCTTTACTCTTTGGATTAATTTTCTGAACATTCCCACTTTAGGGCCATTGAAATCCATATCATGGCCAAGGAATTTTTCCTTTAGTAGGTCTGCAAATATTTTGAATGTCTGGCTGAGTCGCTCCTTTGTTGTTGGTTGCATTTGGGCTGACTATGCGTGCGGACTTCTGAAAGTTTATTCTTCGGTCTGAGTAGGCTGCGAAGAGATTTAGTGTCCGTGCAAGTTTTGTTGAGCCTGCTTCTGAAATGTTGAAAAAGAGGATACAACCATCTGGAAACATCAGATGTGAGATAGGTTGGACGGATCGACCAATTTTAACACTTAGACAGACACTTTGGAAACCCTCCGATGCTATCATCGATGAGAATGCTTCCTGACAAAGGATGAATAGGAATGGCGAGAGAGGACAACCTTATCGTAGTCCCTGTTTTAGTTGTAAAGCCGTTGAGATCCTTCCATTGAGCTTAATTGAGTAGGAGACGGTGGTGACACATGCCATGATCCAGTGTATCCATTTCCGAGGAAAGCCCATATGTTCCATCATTTTCTCCGAATATTCCCATGACACCCGATCATAGGCCTTACTCATGTCTATTTTCATTGCTACCATCGGCTGTTTTCCTGTCTTCTTCTTGCATATGAATTCAATTATTTCATGCGCTATAAGCGAGTTTTCAAGAATGGATCTTCCATGAACAAAAGCCGATGGGTTTCCTGAGATTAGGAACCTCGTGACTTTTTTTACTCTGGTTGCTAGGATTTTCACAATGATTTTGTACGTGACATTGCATAGGCTTATTGGTCGTAGGTATACTGGTTCCTTTAGACATCTCTTCTTTGGGATAAGGACTAGAGTAGTGTGATTCCACTCTGCTAGCATAGAGGAAGTAGAGAAGAAGCTCTAAATTGCAGTTGTTACCTCCTCCCCCCACTTCAGACTAGTAATGTTGGTAAAATCATTGTGGTAGGCCATCTGGCCCTGGTGCTTTCCATTTTCCCATTTGAAAAATGGCATCTTTTATTTCTTGTGTGGTTACTGGGGTCTCCAGTGCCATCTGTTGACTATTATTGACCCCTTTGGTTATGAGGTTTAGGATGTCCTGCATAGTCGACTGTCCAAAAGCATCATCCAGCACTACAGAGTCAGTGAGAAAGACAGAGCTCACATGATTGTAGACTAGCTGTTGAAGGTTCTCTTGCTTTGATATCCAAGGTCCTGTTTTGTGTGAAAACCCCAACCGTAATGGTTGAACCTTGTCTACAAAACTAACAATTTATTGATGTTACTGTATAATAAGGAAATAAAAAATAATTTATTAAATGTAATTAGAAATACAAAAATCTATAATGATTGTGAAAAATAAAAGGTAATAAATGAATCTAATCATTACTGAAGAGTAACAAAATTCTTCCAGCGTAAGATCTCCAGTGAGAATACTAACATGCAGTACCACGATAATTACTGCAACAAAGACTGAAATTAGCCTCGACATATTATCAGCAAAAATTGAGAAGGATATAAGATAGAAGAGGAAATATGGTTTTGAAATGTCAGATAAATTCGTATATATATACTATAAAATATAGCCGTTTATAACTGTTATATTACCGTTGGGAATATAGTCGTTTATAGTCGGTATATTACCGCTATACATATATTTGACTAATTATAGTTAAATGCTAAGAGTTATTTTTGTCAAAGAAGATATATATATATATATATATATATATATATATATATATATATATATATTTGTGTGTGTGTATAGACAATAATAATAATAATAAATAAATAAGTAAATAATAAATAAATGAGCAAATGCAAGAAATTACCGTGAAAAGGAAGCTAATAATACATATAATAGCAATAAATAAGTGAATGAATAAACAAGTAAGGAAAACTAAGGGGGGAGAAGAAATGGATGGTGGACGTAGTAAAGAATTTTATCCAAATTAAATTTTGGCAAGTGAATTCACTGGGAAGAAGAAACGGCGGATGTAAGAAAGATTTATCCAAAGTAATTTTGGCAAATGGAATTGCTTGGAAAGAGAAAATGAATGGCGGACGTGAAAGAGCTCCAAAGTAATTGTGGGCAAGTGGATGTAGGATTACATGATAAAATTTCAGGTTGGTAGGTGTTAGAACCTATGTTTTTATCCAATATAAATATTAGATCCCCAGTTCTTACCTTCTCACACAGCCTTAAGAAAACTTTCTTGCCAAAAGAATAGTGGTGAGCAGTGATAAAGCAGGAGACGGAAGTTGCCAAGCCCAAGTTTAACCACAGTGAGTGTTTTCATTGCCTTAGCATGAATTGAAGTGTTATATATATATATATATATATATATATATATATATATATTGTCTTATATGCGTACAGGCTGCCACCAGTGAACAGTACCTCTCGAACCCATACTGAACAGTACCTCCCGAACCCCTACTAAACCTTTACCCCTCGAATCCCTGCTAAACTTTTACCTCTCGAACCCCTACTGAAACTACCTCTCAAACCCCTGCTAAACCTTTACCTCTCGAACCCCTGTCCTCGAACCCCTACTGAAACTACATCTCGAACCCCTGTTAAATAGTAATCTCTCGAACCCCTACTGAACCCCTGCCCTCCCCTACTAAACAGTACCTCTCGAACCCCTACTAAACCTTTACCTCTCGAACCCTTGTCTTCGAACCCCTACTGAACCCCTGCCCTCGAACTCCTACTAAACAGTACCTCTCGAACCCCTGATAAACCTTTACCTCTTGAATCCTTGTATTCGAACCCCTACTGAACCCTTACCCTCGAACCCCTACTAAACAGTACCTCTCGAACCCCTGCTAAACATTTACCTCTCGAACCCTTGTCCTCGAACCCCTACTAAAACTACATCTCTAACCCCTGTTAAACAGTAACCTCTCGAAACCCTGTCATCGAACCCCTACTAAATAGTACCTCTCGAACCCACTGAAAACCTTCACCTCTCGAACCACTGAAAATTTCACCCCTTGAACTACTGGAAATTTCACCCCTTGAACTACTGGAAAATTCCACCCCTCAAACCTACTGAAAGACTTCACCACCCCTCGAACCCACTGAACGACTTCACCACTCAAACCTTACCCCTCGAACTAATTGCATTGGAACCTTACCTCTCGAACCACTTACCACTCGAACCTCACCACTCGAATTGGTAATACTTACCGCTCGAACTGGTACCACTTATCCCTCAAACCAGTACCACCTGATACCCGTTCCACTTGAACCTTCTCCACTTGAATTCTTTACTCGAACCCCTTGTACTCGAACCCAACTACTCGAACCCCTTGTACTCGAACCCCTGTACTCGAAATACATACTCGAACCTGTATTCGAACTCCATTATAAAGGAACATACCTGTTAAACTTAAATTGATAATATATATACTGACTGTATATTACTGTGTTCAATTATCATGAAACTGAGTTATGAACTGCTCTGATATTTTTCTATGAATGGTCAGCTTGTACTTTATCTTGCCGTGTCAAACTTGAATCATATACTGCTCTGATATGTTATGTAGATGACCGACTTGTACTTTATCTTGCCGTGTCAAACTTGAAATATCTGCTACCTGATTACCTATCTGTGATTTTAGGGCCCCCGACGCGATTGTAGTTTGGTCGAAGTCGGCGGGGAACGGTATTGACCGGACCGTCTGATTAGACCGGCTACTCGTAGAGTTTCTGGTATGCTAGCATTACCCACTGTACTGTACTGATACGAGCTCATAACTGAACATCTGTTTGGGCGTGGTTGACAAGACTAAATATTGGACTGACTGATGACCTTTGGGCACTACTGAAAGGTTGTGCCTTGTATGTTAGTCAGAGTTGCCACATAGGCACTTGGCAGCAACTTTGCATTAACCACCCGTATCCTTTTACTATGTGCTAGGAAATATGTGGCTATTTATTATTTGATATTTTGTGATCACTAAAACTCAGCTGGGTAAATACTGGCAATGAAACCTCACTAAGCAAGGAGCATACCCTATTCAAACAACCTTTTTCAGGTGAAGAGGAACTGTAAGAGAAAAGCCCTTTGATGTCTTTACTTATTTTGAGAGAGATCCTGGATGAACTTTAACATGAATTTTGAATCTGTAATAGTTAGGTGAAACTTTCATTTAACATTAACACTTTCACTGTAATAGTAAGTTAGGTTTTTGAATTGATCTAAATCGCTTCCGCATGAAATTTATCTGCTCGTTACTGTTAGCACTTTCGGTAGCACGCTCGGACCCGACTCGACACTGTGTGGTGGGTTTGGGGTGTTACACTTTGTCCTTGAGTTGGGTTATGTAGTTTCTCCCCTTCCTTTTTTTGCACCCATTTGTGGAAGACTTTTGTGTTTCCATCTCCTTCTTTAAGCCACATAGACTTGGTTCTCTGTCTCCAGTAGTCATCCTGCATGGTGAGGATCCCTCCAGTTCTACAGTCTTGTCACACATACCATTTGCATCCTTTTGTCTTTGCTTTGTGCTAAGTTTTTGTTTCACCCTTCTGATTTTGAACTCCAGCTTACCAACACTCTCTTCAGCCCAGTTGTGCAATCTAGTTGCAGTTTCCTGCAGCTTCCTATTGAAACATGTTGTGGTATTGGGTGCATGATGATTGTTTATGTCTCCTGATTGGCTTGCCATGTGTTGGACGAGCTTCCAGACGCATTTTACCAGTTCCTTTGTCTGGTCATATCTTACCCACCATGACTTAAACTTCCGTACAGTGTGTTTGTCTGGTGACCTAACACTGTAGTGTGTATTGATGGTAAGTGCCCCATGGTCACTTCTCATTATTGTATGGTTTGTTAGGCTGTATTTCTAGAATAGTGACATCCACTTGGCATTTGCAAACGCTCTGTCTAGTAGTTCTAGTATCAGGTCACTGGCTCCTCTACCATTGAACCGGGTATACCACTGTTCCTTGTGCATAAGTTCACTTAGGTTGGCTTTCTTCAGTAGTCTGTTGAGGTTCCTTGTCTCCTGCGATAGGACCGTCCTACCACCATATTTGTCTTCCCTGTCTATGACTTTATTAAAATCATCTGTGATCAGAACAGGTAGTTGGGTACGCTATAGGACCACATGTAGGCAGTCTGACACTTGTTTCCTTTGTGGTCGGTCTGGATGCCCATACACAAGGATCAACATCCATTCCTCGCCCTTGGCGGTAGTGCTTTTACAACATATAAAATTTTGGCAGCTTTTAACTACAGATACAAGGATCTCCGCCGACCAGGCTACACAGATCCTCCACTTGATCCTATTGAATCTACCACTTCCCAGTTAGTGAAATAAGTTCTACCTAGCCACTTGGGGTTATACTGATTGATGGTATTATTTAAGAAATTTACTGTCAGAGGATGCGATAGTCCCCTGCAGTTCCAACAGAGTAGATTCATATACCTCTGGGTGGTTGTTTTAGACCAACCACCAAAATACCGCAGCTTTCTTCTCCCTCCCCTTGCAACACTGTTTGTACCACTGAATCAAAGATTCTTGCTGTGACTATAACTTGCTTGCCATGTTCCTCACCAAGTGCTAAGTCAAATTCAGTGAACTCGGATAGCGATCGATACAAAAGCTCCTGCTTCTGGTCCTCTGTACATCTTCTTTTGTTAAAAGTAATGCCACTTATCTTCTCCTGGATGAGTCTCTTCCTTTTGACACCCAACATTTCCGCCACTGGCATATATTATGACATTGCCGATATAATAGCCTTTCTTTGTGTGTTGATGTGACCAAAGTCAACATTCACCTTTTGGTCCACCAGATCTTGTGTGGCTATTGATTTTGGCCAGATTGTCGCACCACGACTGGTCCCCACATTTCCTTGTAACTCATCATCACCAATTTTCAGCTTCTTTACCCTTTCCATATTATTTTGGATGAGAATTATGGTATCCATTGTTGATCTGGTTGGGGCGAGATAATTTTTCCCTCTTCTGCCTGTACTGCGGATAATTGTTCAAAATTTTCCTTTCCATTTTACTTCAGTTCGCAGTATTCTATTAAAATTTGGGCCATCTGGTGTGTGATCTTCCTGGCCCAATTCCGAAACCTCTCCCAAAACCAGTTGTTTTCCCAATCTTCTCCCATGATTTGTATCATACACCATTAACCCATTTGCCCTAATTTCCTCCTAGCTTATCCTCTCCCTGATTCTTTCTCCCATAGACTCTCCCTCGGTTCCTAATGACATGAGATTCAGGTCGTGTTTCTCATCCACAAACCGGTCCCCAAGGATGACCGATTGTCTCTCTCCATCTCCCCTTTCTGGATCTTTCTCCTGTCGTGTTCTACCGATGCTCCGAACCCACAGTTCCATACCGTAGATCATTGTTTATCCCGTCGTAGGTATGTTGTCTCCGATAGATCCACCACTGCCGGCACCACCATTGTTTGATATTTTCCCTATCTGTTGGTGCTGAATCATACTGTTATAGATCACTCGTTCATCTTGGTCATCTTTGCCACCGATTTGTGTCTGTTTATCTTTTGGTGTTGCCACCATTCTACCGTCGATGCCGACTATGCAATTGACATCCTTGTGAGTGGGTTTAACCCAACCCACCTCCACATCGCTGATACAACTTCTACCTTTGTGTTGATCAGCAATGTTTTCCAGTGTTGGTGACACACTGGTACTCTGCTGGGTAGGTGCATGTACTGTACTTTCTTGGGTTTGAATCTTCCTTTCGTTGTTGGTTTGGTTTGTTGGATTGTTAACTGGTTGTGTGTGATGAGATGTCTGGGTTTGTGTTGTGGTTCTTGGATTTACATTTTGTTTTTTTGGTTGGGCCTTTGTTAATGGTGGGGGCAGGATTGTCTTGTTGAGAATCAGATGGATCAGTGGGTTATTGTTTCCTTGTTGGATTGTTTGGTTGGCAGGGTTTGAGCTTGGTTTTATTTTATTTTGGGCTAAGGGATGTTGTTGACTTTGTTGTTGATTTTGACTTGATTGTTGTGGGTTGTTTTGTATTCCTAAGGAATGAGTTGACCCAATAAAGCATATAGGGAGAGATTGATCATTACCTGGGTCCCTGTGCATTGGTGCTATCTGTATTGAACTGTCGGCTTGTTTAAGTGCTCCACTTGCTTGCATTGAATTCTCACTGCTTTCCCCCTTGAAGTCCATCTGCTTTCCACACTCTATCACAACTCCCTTCATATCCATTTTTTCCTTCCATCTTGTCTACTTAACTCCGCACACCTTTTCTTGCCAACCATACCTCTATTTTCATCATCATCCTCTAAGTGTAGATGTGGTTGTATTCTTGAGCTGCTTGATTCCCCGTTGTGTCTAGTTTGTGGCTTGGTTTTGACTAGATCATCTGGCTCTGGCTCTGAGTCTGAGCTTAGGGCTTATAGAAGTGATGTGCTACTGGGTTCATTAATTTGAACACCAATATTGCAACGTCGATGGTGCACCTTGCTTCTTCCTGCTCTCTTAAGTGTTTTGACCATCCTGGACTTGCCTTTCTCCAGCTCAGCCACTTTCCCCCTTTCCTCAGAATTGATTGTAGTAGGTAGACTATCTTTGAATGTGCTCTGGATACTCATCATGACAACCGTCTCGTCTCCGATATCACCAAAATTAATGGTAAGATCCATATCAAACTTGAGCCCATCACTGCTTTGGTCTGAGTCGACTCCAAAATTAAGATCTTCAAAAAATGCCCCGTTGGTGAAAAAAGGTTCGGTTAGTGTTCCATTTGACAAGGTGAATTGTTTGAACTCTACCTTGTTGGCTGTGTGACACTGTTCTGCTCCTACTTAGGTGAATATGTATCTTCTCCCACCGATGATCATGTAGTCTTCAGTTACGATTTCACCATCTTCACCCTCCACGTGTCTTGTACGGACCATTGGACCCTCCGTATTCGGTTGTTGTTGCTGGTAGATTTTTTGCGGGAATGGTGTTGGGTTAAGCTCCTGCATTTCCACGTCAGAGTGGCTATTCTATGAAATGAGACCTTGACCCTCTTCTTCCCAGAAATATGGTACTTCTGAGAGGTTTAGCAGCCTCTCACGTGCTACTGCAAGTCCCTGTAGGTAAATTTGATTAATGTCAATCCTTCGAGAAGCCTCCTCTGGGGTTGGCTCTTCTTGTTCTTCTTCCGGGTCTTCCTCCAGATCTTCTTCTGGGTTATCCTCCGTGTATTCCTCTGCTAGGTTTAACATTTACAAGTCTTCTGGATTGTACTCCTCTGCCTCTCTCAGTTCTTCAGGGGTGGGGTAAATTTCTTCTTCATATTTAAAGCCGTCTAGAAATGCTTCGTCTGGAATATGCTGAAACATGTGTTCATTTGTATAGAAATATTGTGGGGGAAACCTTGTGAACCTTCTTATCGGTATGTGCCTATGAACCCAGACGACGGGTGGGTAGAGCTCCTCTGAAAGGTCTCTATAAATCTCCAGTTGTAACTCTGACCCGAGTGTTGCAAATCTTTCATCTATATGCCATTCAAGAGCCTCCACATTCTGCCAACGACACTGTGGATAGGTATGGTCTAGAGCTCCACATCGTCGGCACATTTTGTGGACTCTTTCATATCCAATAGTTATCCAAACCATTCCACCCCTTTGCAATTTTAGCTAGAACCCGGATATCAGTGCTTTCTGGACCGGCGTCCACACCCGGACAGTTACATACTCAGCGTGTTGTAGCAGTCTTCCTCCGAAATCCACTTCTTCAGTATCGCCAACAACGGATGCAAACTTTTGTATGGTACTCTTGTCAAAATATTCCAGCGTGAGCCCATAAATGCGGATCTAGATTAGTACTTTGGTGACTGTCATGTGTGACAGAGCCATCTCAGGGACTAGTTTATGCAAAGCCAACAGACCACCAACGATGTTCACAGGACCATTGTATGGTACTGCTAGGAGCTTGGAACACTGTTGAAATTGGATAACATAGAATTTCCTATTCTTCGCGAGGACATGTACACCTTCTCCCCAATAGTATGATATGAGGAGCTGCATTCTTATTAGTGCAAAATGGTGATAGTCGAGGAAATACCCTACTAGACTATCCTCGAGTGGACTCTGGCCCCTTTGGCACTCCTCTTATTCCCGGGTGAAAATGGCTCCCCTTCTGGGTGATAGTTAAGTTGCTCTGTTGCTCCTCAGAGTTTTCTGAGCCATCACGAGACCCTTCTGACCAGTGCTCTTCCCTAACTGTATTAGCCATGTTTCCTCTGAAAACCTTTTAGTCAGATATAGATTTCTTCCTATTGTGCTTTTATGTTAACAAGGACTGTTGTGAACGTGTTGTCTATGGTTTTGTTTGAATTTGTGGGGACTGGATGTTGGAATTGTGTGTGGAATGTGTTTTGTGTTTTGTTTTCCACGTGAATTTGTTTCTGTGTAGGGTACAAGATTTGTTAGGCTGAAGCTTGATGCTTGGCTTTGGGATTGTTTGGCTTTGAGAGACTACCGTGCAAGCTTGCAAGGTGAGTTCAGGGATGGATTTGGATATGGGATTAGTCTGTTGCTTTGGGATGAATTTGATGTTGTATTGATGATGAAAAGATATTGATATTACTGCTTGCTTCGTTGGGCAAAGGGATTAGACTTTACTCTTCTACTGTTGCTCTCAAATTGTTTGAGAGAGAATTCTTAGTACACCCCCACCCCCTCTAAATAATGTTGTATTAATAAAGTATTGTGATGTTTCAGCACACTATTGTAATTACTTTTGAATGAAATTATTAATTATTAATCAATTTATAGTTTGCATCAGTTGTTGACAACTTTAGTACTCCCTCCGCCCTACAATAAACTTTTACTTTCCTTTTTGGGACGTCCCAATATAAGCTTCTTAATTCTAAACTTTTTACATTTAGCCATAATACTGTGCCAAGTTCAAAGTCAAATTAGGGAGAATGATTTCTGATTCATCATTCAAACGGTGGACTAGTGGAGCAATGTTTGTTCCAGACACAAGAGATGTTGATATATTATGACGTGCAACTTTGTGACGAATCTCATTAATCAAAGAGTCGCCCTAACAATATTTGATTAGATTATTCATGTTTATTGACGTCATTCTCGCAATAGAA